>CM024239.1:95574865-95634490 GCA_013421045.1 Propylea japonica
GAATGCTGTATCTTTTCTCAGGGGCTGGTTTTCCGATTTAAACCCGATATCGAAGTCTAGTCTTCCCCAAAGAAGGGAGGATAAACCAGGAAAGCAGAAGAATCTTCTAGTTGAACACAAGCAATAATTATTCACGAAGGAACGACGAAAAAACGTAGTTTTCACCGAGGGGACTTTTAAGAGTATCTGCAATTTATTTTAATGACGTTTGTTTAAGTTTCCCGATGTAAATTTGTCAGACGGATCTCTACACAGGAGGCTCTGGAGAAAAATTTAAATATTTCATCCGAATTTCCCCTGAAACTGTATAATGAATCAGGAAGATTTAAATAATTTTGTGCGTGTAAAAAAGTGAGTAGGTAGTCTTTGGAGTAATGGACTGAAGTTGGAATTGAATGAATATATGATCGTTAGACAGATTGAAAAATTTTTGGAATGACTTCCTTACCCACATCGGATACCATACAATATCCTTTCCGTTCTGTTGACCCACAGGGGTTCATGGCTTTGGTATTTGTATATCGTGGGACATTAAAATGAGGGTTACCTTTTATATTCTCGGTTAATGGAACAAAATCATGTATTAAACCTCGAAAATCACTTTATTGTTTTCCATTATCAAATGCTCATGCAGACGACTGCAGTTTACTTTTTTGACCCAAACGCATCATAAATCCATGATTTGTTACGTGCCAGTATATTTTTCGACCAATTGACAATTTTTGAACGATTGACAAGTTTCGTGAAATCCAAAGACAGTGCAAAGTTTCCACTAATATCAACAAGTAGCTTCCGTATGTCAGAACATTTTGAGTATGAATATCCTCAAAACTGCCAAAAATCAGGAAAGACCTGTCAATCGCAAAATTGCAACAAAAGAGTTATATAGAAATATAATTTTGGCTAGTTCCATAATCTTTTGTTTCTTGTATTCAACGTTTCGTCCAGCATTCGTCATTCATCGTCAGAAATACTTTCGAAACTTGCAACTTTCAGGAAAGCAACTTTCGTAACTCTTCAGAAAAATTTCGTCATTTTTGACAGATTTTAATTGAATCAGTCGTTGTTCAGTCCTGAATGTTCTCTTGGAGGAAATTGTCAAGATTGCAAAATGAAATGTTATTGATAATTTAAAATTCATCTATTAATTATCTTCTGATAAGCACCTATTTCAATTGCATCTGTTCTTTTCTTTAAAACCAATTGAGTAATCTCGAATGAAGTATGTGAGACTAGACCAACTAAGTGATAACCACAAAGCCGGTGCAGAAAAGGTTATTCCAACCCCTAACGCCTCTTTTGCTACCAGATTGGTGATGATTTCACCGACACCTTCTATTTCAACTCTCGAGGTAAGTGCATACTCAAATTCATTTTGTAACTTGCTGAATCTTGTAATTTCTGTATGAAATTGGTTACAGTCATTTGCAACCATTTAGTTGTTGAACAATTCATCCATTTTCATTTCATTTTGAAGCTGGATTAATTTGTATTAAGATAAACATACACTTGACCAATGGAATTTTCGGTAATTGACATAAGCTGCCTTTATTTTTTTCGTTTCAGTTTTTTCCTTTCGATATTTTGGAAGCCTTACCTCATAGGTCTTCATTAGAAGAATGTTGAACAAGCTTTGATTTATCAGTATCTTTCTATTGAGCTCATGTTTAATGTTCTTTGATTCAAATAATTTAAGGTCGTTTAGTTTCTCTATTAAATGCTCTGATACAATCACGATGATTCTTCGAAATATTGAATAATGAGCCTTCAAAACTATTTGCCATCTTTTCATTTTGCTGTACCGGTTGTCCTGAATTCGTTGTCTTGTGAGGGGATCTCAGAAACACGATGAACTAGAACAAAATAAGTGGCACATTTTTGGACTCGATTTTTGAGAGAATTTATTTGTTGGAAACCGCAATCTTTTAAGTCAGACCGTTTCGAGCTATTAGAGAAAATTGGAAAATGACGTCAAATGTTCTCATAACTTCTTTAATACTGAAGTTATAAACATGAAACTTAAACATTATACAGGCACTTTTTCCAGTAGAATTCATTGAAGTAATCAATTTCTCTTCATTACATTTTGTTCTTGCTCATCGGGTTTCTGATATCCCTTCACTAGACAACGAATTCAGGATACCCGGTACATTGAAAGTTTACAACACATTCTTGAGCTTTCTGATTAAATCAAAATAGTTTTCCTGCCAACGGCAGTAGTTTACCTCCATATTCATTAATTAAGACAAACAATGCCGTGAGCAAAGCAGGTGGGCAAACTCAAGGAGCTGCCTTTACATGGTTCTCATCACGTTCCGCTTAAACGTTATTTCTCTGACGTTAATAACCCCATAGCGTGCCATGTTAGCGATTATTTCACTGGCTCGTTCTACTAATAAGCAATTCATTAAAATGCTGCTTTTCATGTCGATGAAGAGGATTTGACCTAGAGCCTAAGAGCAAATCGTTATCTTTACGCCATATTGGATTGTTTACAGCATCTAGGAGGGTAAGATTTAGCTCGTTTGTACCTGAATTCGTTGTCTAGTCAGGGGATTTCAGAAACCCGATCAGCTAGAACAAAATGTAATAAAGAAAAATTAATTCCCCTCAATGAATTCTATCGAAAAAAGTGCCTATATAATGTTTTTGTTTCATGTTCTTAACTTGAGTAATAAAGAAGTTATGAGAACTTTTCATTTGACGCCATTTTTCAATTTTCTCTAATAACTTGAAAACGGTTTGACTTAGAAGGTTGCGGTTTTCACCAAATGAATCCTCTCAAAAATCGAGCTCGTAAATGTGCCACTCATTTGTTCTACCTAATCATGTTTTTGAGATCCCCTCACTAGACAACGAATTTAGGACATCCGGTACAGAGTGATTTACATAGTTCGAACAAAGATTGACATATTGATAGGAGCGAATGTGCATTCGAAAAAAATTGAACGGGAATATTTTCCAAATCGGCACATAGGTTTTTTTTGAGACATTCTGAATGTACACTGCCGAAAACGATATGCATACATTTATGCCTTCATAATTTTTCTATCTAATTCTCTGAAACCTTGTTCTTTTGAGCATAAATTGGTTCATTTGAATCATGTTTTCAACCGACACCTTTCAAAATCTTACAAAGATTTTCACAAGTGCATCAAGAATTTTCGCATTCTCTGACAATATTTACCATAGTTATTATGTATTTTCCACGACTATTTTATAATTCACCCATTATACGTCTCTTTGGTCGATATCTAATAATAACAAGTAATTAATGAGTCATTATTGGATTTAGCTATAACCTTAATCTGATACTTTTTAGTGTTTTAGAGTTTTCAAGCTTACAAATATGGACAACAATACTTGTTCATTCGAGGGCCAAATCAACTTTGAATGTAATCAATTTAAGTCTTTGATTTGCTTTATTTTTTGACTTGTATTATCATTATTCCGAAATTAAATTCAATATTTAGGATGAAATACCACTATTTAAATCTATGGGAGATGATTACCCTTCAGTAGGAACCTTAGAAGAACAGAAGATTCGAAAATCATCACTTGGAACGCCAGACCTGGTTTAAAACACCCTCCTGGCCCAAAAGCAAGAATAACGTATTTTGTATCTGAATATTGAAGGTATTTATTCGAATAGTTTTAAGTTTCAATTTTGTAAAAACGGCGAGACAGGGTTTTTTCTACTGAGGTTTTTCCCTGTGCTCTGGTATCATACGACAGAATAGTATGGTACCCCGTTTTGCACCAACCTCAGCTAGGGACTTTTTTGTTTCATGTATTGTATTTTGTTAGCTCTCAATTCAAAAGAATTTATATATATATTTCAATAATTTCTTCTTCTATTCCTTTTTATTTGAGATAATGGCACCAAAAACTCACTCATATGTCAACTTGACTCTCTCCACATTAGCTTTACACGGAAAATGTATTACGCCCGCCAAATATCAAAAACTTCAAGAAAAATATTTTGTAGTTGTGGATAATACATATTATTTTACTCCGCGTATAATGGCTATTATTCACTCGATGATTAAGGTCACTCTCATACGGCTAAAAGCCCAAATTTCACCTCGTGAATAAAGGCAATCATTATACACTTGTTGCATCATATACTATTTTTACACACAAAAATCTCATAGACTTTTCCAAAAACTCTGATATTTTGACGTGAGAATTTTCTATTGAAATTAGGGTGCTTTTTCGATTTCAACTCGATATTGAGCAAAATACAACTCTATGCGACCCTAGCGGCGTTACGTAGAACTATCCCGAAACGAGTATTCCAAAACGCGGGACGGTATATGACACTCGATTGTTTGTGCCTAAGAAATGAGAATGCCTGAAGAAATGAGATTTGTATTGTGTGTTCATTATAATATTTGTCTAGTTAGTTGGTTTTTAATCTGATTTAAAGATGACTAAAGAAAATACAGTGAAGAACACTATTGTTGCTGTGTTTATGGATGAAGATCTAAACTAAAGAGTTCTTTCACAGGTTACTATTTTATAGGATTGTGGTTATGAAAAAATAATATTTTATCAGTTGATCACCAGTTTGCACTAGAGGAAGCACTTAAAGGAGGAAATATAGTACATTATTGGATGTATTTCCAATTCACTCGTTAAAGAAAACAGATGAAGATTACTCGTTAATTGACAAAATTGTTTGTTGTAAACTTAAATTTTATGAATATATGCCCTGAAAATCATATCACTTGGCTAAAACTTATCTGGATGTTCTTTCAAGTTGCAGTATATCTTTTGTTTTTATATGAGAATAGTAGAAGGTAACTGCTTACTCGTATTCACTATTTTATGAAAAATAGCATACGCATACTTACTTTAACTCTGTATTGTAAAATTAATTATCATTTCTTATTAGATAATTAAGTTTTTGTTTATACCAGGGAATAAAATTTGTTGGTTTGTATTGAATGATAAATGCTTCACTTACGACAAAATATAATGAATTTTTCTGATTTGTATTCAATAAAAAAGTTTTTGATGTTGTGAACAATTGAATTAAGTTGTTTATTTCCATAAAGTCTTTCATTTCTGTAATAAAATCATCATGGAATTCAAACGGCTTCATTTCAATAACAAATATTGTCATTTTTTCTTTCTATATTTTGGAGAATAAATATTATAAATATAATTTGATTCACTGCAGCAGGATTCCTTGTTTCTACTAAATAACGAATCATATCAGGATACATTTTATCTTTGAAATGAGCCAAGTTAGATGGTTAAATATCTTCCTTCTGCAGTTGACAAGGGTGAATGCCCAAAACTGATATTTTTCTACATATCGTCCTCGATGTATATGATATGAACTTAATAAATCATTTCATAGGTCCATTTTCACGATTGTTCAGTCAAAAGACTAAATAAATCAACTGAAACACTTGAGAAACACCAGAATCTCTCTTGTTTTGCTTTGACGTGCACGAAACAATACTCGTTTCGGGAACAGCTGATTCGGCGATTGCAGCGCCGCCATCGGTAATTATTTATCCCAATAGGGTGAAGAAATAAATATTTTGAATTAAAAAGAAACAGTTTGTGTGGGACATAAAAAGGTGAGTTTCAACTGAATTTCCTAATAAACATTCCTTTGAGAAAGCTGAAAATAGAAAATCTAAAGCTGATAGGTTTGTGGTTTCAAATTGCATCCATTAGGGCGAGGGCAGTTCTGATGCAAAGTGGCGAATGCGCCGGTGCATGACACAGCATTTTCTTTTTTGGGTACGTGCAATTCAGGATGATGGGAGATTTTTTGAGATGTTGTTTGAGTTATTTTAATGATAATCTTTCATATTTTCAATGAAACTTGAAACGAAAATACTGACAAATCTCAAAAATCAATCATCAATGACTTTTCAATAACTATATTAAATAAACAATATTGAGATATTCTTTTTTCAGTTTTCAGGAATACCAACTCACCCAAATGCCTCCTCGAGCTCGGTGTTATATCTGAAACTGGTCCCTGAGCCACTTTGATGAGTTGCAACAGCAATTTTTCACTTAGACAAGGCTGTCCAAAGGACGACTTTAAAACTTCGGGTGTAAAAAACTTTTGGGCTTTCTATCACTTCATTTTTTAGGGGAGTTTGGATTTATTTCTCCCAACCGGGATTTCCACTCATTTCCCTCCTTTATAGGAAAAACAAGTCTGCAAGGGAATACTGAGATTGCAAAGATTTTAATCCAACCGAATATCGGATAAGTGGAGGTTTTTGGAAACGAGACGCGGTTGATATGAAGTTTTTACAACCTTTTTTACGATGCTGTTTTATTAAGTTCAAGTTGACGATGTCTTCGTTGTAATAAATGAATGTGTCTTTATTTTTTTCACGTTTTATCTGCTGTCCTTAGAGTTTTATGCAGTGTTTCATAAAGAATTTTTTTTCAAGGTTTATCCGAACTTGTCGCAATCGAAATCTAGGCTGAATAATTCTTCGAATACCTAAGGGTTTCTGTTCTTTAACGTTTCTTGTATGTAACATTTTCTAGAAAGTTCAATAGATCCACCCAGAAAGTTTATTCGAATAGTGAAGAAAATTCAGAGGATAAGATTAACATTCACATTTGTTGGGAATTATCATGCAATATTTCGAATTTTCCAAAAAATTCTACAATTGGAACTGAACAATTATGCTGTCATACCTTAATCGATTTTGGTATTCAATTTTAAGTTTTTGAGCGCTCGTTTCACTTAAACGAGTGGTTTATCGTTTTGCCCAAATGTCTTTAGTTTTCGATTTTTGAGCCGAATATGGTATAAAACGATAGGGTTAGACTCCCTGATGACGAATTCTTGGTCGAATTCAATTCTGTCCGTGGGCCCGTCCGTTAATACAATAACTTTTGAAGGGATTGTCCTAGAGACTTGAAACTTTCGGGATGAGTTCGGGTCCCAAATGGCTCTGTTTAATTCGTTAACCAGCCAAATCGTACAGGGTGTTCCATAAATGATGGCCATTAAAAATTTTCGTTCCTCAATATTTCAAAAAAAAGGAAACTAATCGAAATGAAATGTTACGGCCAAACGCAAGATGCTCATTACAAGCCTCGTGCAAAATATTGTGACCATAAAGTGATGAGAACCATAAGTTCAATTGGAATATTGAAAAAAAAACTTCATATTTCCATAAAAAGATATCCGATTCGAGTGAATTTTTTTGTGAATGAGTATCGATATACTGAATGTTCATCCAAAATTCCGTGGTCATAGTAGGATTGACTGAACCATAGAAAATTCAATTGGAATATTAAAAAGAAGAATCTTTATCTCCATAACAGGATATCCGATTGGAATGAAATTTCTTCTGTGAATAAAGGTTGATATACTGAATCTTCATGCAGAATTTTGTGGCTATAGTGTTAACAGAAATATAAATAAATCAATAAGAATATTGAAAGACGAATTTATACATTTCCATAACAGAATATTCGATTCGAGTGGAATTTATTTTGAAAATGGAAACTAATATACTGAATGTTCATGCAAAATTTCAGGAGGATCGCATCATCAAAACAATACAATTTATTTTTTTTATATATTTCATTTCTTGAATGATTTCCAGAATATAATTCCGATTGATTCTGCACTTAAATATTTGGTATCCATCCTATATCCCATATGAAATTTGAAGTGATAGTCTTATTGCTCCATCAAAGAATGAGCGCTCAAAACCTCCTGCTTAGGGCTTTTCTAAGATATTTATTTTAGTCCTGAATGTTTAAGTATATTTGAATCATACGAAAGTATGTATGGGCTTTTCTCCGAAATGCGAAATTGAAAAAATTTGAGAAACTGACCTAATGAATTTGTTCCAATAGCTAAGTTTTGAACATACTTTGGAAAAGTTTATCTCAGTGGAAAAATTTAACATGACTAGAATTCTAATCACGAAAAATTTTATGTTTTTCTATCGATCTATTGAAACAAGCAGGAAATTACCACAATAAATCTAGGTATCGTTTGTTTACCTCGTATTATCGAAATTTCAGTTTTACCATCAAGTTGATTCATTGCCAAATATCCAGACTTTTACAGCTTTAAACTTCGTAATTACTTTTTCGTGATATATAGACTTGCAGGGCAGAGATGAAAAGTGGAAAAAACTGTCAAAAGTTAAACAAGAAGGTGAACTTTCCTAGTTAGAAGTGTAATATATGAGTATAAGTTATTTTTCATTGTTTTGGGAAGGAAAGGACTTGAGGGGTAAAACCACAGAAAACGTTCATATTTTTAGTATAGTTCGTGGGCAATGTGATTGGAACTTATTCGTGAATTCATTTTCAGGAGGACTAGAAAATGAATCACATGAATAAATTTGTGACATTGTGGTTCCAAAACGAGTGTTAAAATTATAAAAATGTACATCCATACTGTTTGCGAATAAAATCAGCCCAATTTGTTACACGAAACAGCAAACATGAGATTTATTAATATTCTCAAAAAATATAACAAAGCATAATTTAGAGCGTAGTTATTTGATACAAATCAATGTTTCGAATTTATTTAAATACCACTTTGCATCCATTAACATTAGGTGAATATTATAACGATCGATTTTCATATTTTAATTGTAAACAAAGGGGTGTGAAACAACCCTGAAGCCAACATAAATTCAAAAGTAGATAAATCCATAACAATTTGTATCTCATAACAAACTACCGGTAAAATTAGCAGGACCGCTAACGACCTATACCTATATGGTCTAATTAATTCAACAAACTGTAACGAAGCCGTTTAAAATCATCCCCCTACCTCACACACTCGTGAAAACGTTATAGGGAGTAATTTAAACAACAGGGGTATCGGTTTTACCTCGAAATATAAAATTCGATATTAAAGCTGTGGTAGTTAATGGAAGTGGTCAGGTTATTTATCTTTTTTATGTGCTTTATTTTTATCAGAACGTGTGTGTGATTCGACTATAAAATAGGATTTAATGTTTCATTTTGCAGGATGTGAAGTGTTATGAGACGGGGTTAAGGATTTGGCTTAGGGTGAGGTATATTCGATATAATATGGATTTGAAGAGAGAGCAAAAATATTGTGGGTTCGAGAGATTTTTAAGCGAACCAAATGAACAAATAGGAGAATGTTTTGCCTGAAACTAGTATTGAAATTATAAAAATGCACGTTCATACCATTTACGAATCGAATCAGTACGAATATGTTACATGAAAAGGGTTAAACATCGTTTGTGTTTCTAAACAAACTTTTTAGGTTTTCACTTCCAGTCTCTGAAACAGAAATAATTAAAAAAATTTAATTCAGATGAAATGCTCCTACGAGACTCTTCGCACTAATTAGTCAGGAGCAAATTGGTCTCGAAAAAATTGTTGCCTAACATTTAATTTAAAAAAGGAAATAAATGAAAAGGATAATGAAATGTTTCGGTATCTATATCAGACGCCTTCTTCAGACAAACTTGTAAAATCTTCGGAATGGTTTGTTTTTTCGTTTGCAGTCTAATTGACATAGAAAGTTGTCAACACAAAGAGATGTTGATTCATTCAATTCTGAAACTTCCTGATCTCATTTCTTTCTTCAATAAATCAATCCAAATACGATCTATTCCAACAGAACAATTAGCCAAATTGTCTACTTAATCTAACTAAATACATGTGGATTCCTTGAGTTTCCTTTTATAGTTATCAGGTCCCGTAATTAAAAAGTTTTTAGAATCCTCCCAGATTATATTTCAATCGATATCATTTGTATTGTTTTTTCCAAATAAAAAAAACAATCCATAATTCAACGCGTAGTTATAGAATACAAATCACTGTTTCGAATTTATTTGAATACCCCTTGACATCCATTAACATCAGGTGAACATTATAACGATCGATTTTCATATTTTAATTGAAAACAGAGGGGTGGAAAAACCCTGAAGCCAACATAAATTCAGAGGGGAAATAAATCCCTAACAATTTGTATCTCACAACAAACTACCGGTCAAATTAGTCTGGATTACTAACGACCTATACCTATATAATATAATTAATTCTGCAAACTCTAATGAAGTCTTTAAAATCATGCCCCTAACCCACACACTCGTTAAAACGTTGATGGGGGTAATTTAAACGTCAGGGATATCGGTTTTACCCCTAAATTTAAAATTCGGTATTAAAGCTGTGGTAGTTAATGGAAGCGGTCTGGTTAGTTATCTTTTTTATGTGGTATATTTTTATCAGAAGGTGTGTGGTTGGGGTTTAAAAAGGACCCAATGTTTCATTTCAGCAGGATATGAGGTGTTATGTGACGGGATTAAGGATTTGGCTTAGGGTGAAATATATCCCTTATAATATGGATTTAGAGGGCAAGCAAAAAGATTATGGGATTGTGAGTAGCTATGCGCTTTTTCCTTTATTATTTTGTGAAAAAACAAGGTATTTATATCTTCTATTTTCATACTGATTATGTAAGGAATTGTAGAGAAAAACTGTCTCGAGCCCATAATAATTTTTATTATTTATTTATTCGGGTTAAAACATCCTAAAGATATTGTCCGATTCCCAATTGCCAATGCCTTCTATTGTTGTAGTCTCCATCATTTAGCCCTCCTTCACTCATTGATTTTCTTATTCCACTAATCCATGTTGTTCTTGGTCTTCCTTTTTTCCTGTTTTCCGAGGTATCCATCTCATCACTTTCTTTGGTAATCTAAAGGCTACTATTGGGTTTTTTAACATTTCACCATTTTTATGAGTATCGAGGAGTTAGCCCGATGCCTCAACCTCCAACCTGGAGGGCCAGCGTTTGATTTCAGAGTGTCGTTCTCTTAGGTAAATTCATAGAAATTATAACTCCAATGGAAGCGGCGAAAGAGAGAGAGACTCGTGATGCCAAAAGAAAGATAGAGCTAGTGGATGCAAAATTAATTGGATTAATTTCATTTTTTGAGAATAATTTGTTTACTTGCTATTTTTCAGACGTGTTTCAAATTAGTATATATTATATATTAGTATGTATAGCAAAAAAACAAATTATTCTTAAAAAATTTAATTAATCCAATTATCTTGCCACCACTAGCTCTATCTTTCATTTTGCATCACGAGTCTCTCTCTTTCGCCGCTTCCATTTCTATGATTGGCTCTCAAATGGGATTTGCGGGCTTTTTGCCACCTCTAGCTCTATCTCTCTCTTGGCATCACATTCTCCGAAAATGTTGAATGACAGGCCTCATCCATGTAAGGTTAGTATATCTATGGGTAAATTGCTTTCTCTGCAGCTAATGAACTTTACCTGCCCAGCCTGTTGGTCTTCTAACTACATATATTTTTTCACACAAAAATCGCATAATTCATCAGTCATTACAAAAAGTTGGTGCTATAGGACCAAAAGGAATATTTTCATGCGATGTCTGCAAATCTAAACTTGGAATTTCATCTTATTTGGAGTAAATTATGAAGAATATTGACTTGTAATTTTGACATTCAACTGACAATAATAATATGTTTACAAATTTCACAATATCAACAAGGAAAAATATGAGTTGGAATTAAATAAAAAACCCTCAGGAGGCTCTTTTGCCGTATCTATTCAGTGACATCGATTCGTTCAAAAACTGAAATTTCCCTAATAAAAAAGATGATTTTTCATTGACATATAATTTCCTTCAATGAAATATTATTTGAGCTTTTTCATTTAAGCATCTTGTGTTCCACGTTCCGGCCAACATTCTACAGCCCATGTCAGGAGAACAATTAAGACTTTTATAAAAACAATTTTGTTTCTTGTTTTGTATATTTCATATGAGATATTGATTGAATTTCAGGAGATTTTCTAAATGAATTAATATCACTACATTGATAGGGTGAAATACTTTTTATCCACGACTATTGTATAATCCAATCATTACGTCTGTTATCTCGGGAATAATAATACCCATTAATCACAAGTGAATAATTATTTATTGCTCTCAGATGCTTCATAGATTTAGTTCTAGAATTATATCCTTTAAGTTAATATTTACTCAGTATTCTGAATTACCTTGTCAGGACCTAATCTACTTTTATTTCATCAATTGAAGCAATTTTTGTTACAAAATATACAATAACGAGGTCTCAAAAATTTCTCATGTGCCAACTTGACTTTTTTCACTCGTTTAATAGAAGGGCCTTGTCACGGTCTTGAAATATTAAAATCTTTAAGAAATATAGGTGTTCAGTAGTCGTAGATGAACTGCAGTATGCTACTCGAGTATAAAGGCTGTTATTCGCTCGGTCATTTGGGCCACTCACCTCGTGAATAATAGCTATTATTATAAGCTCGTTGCATAATATACTATTTTTGCTGAATTTTTCATTTTATTTCTATTCATGTTTTTCTCTGTTGATAATATGAAATTTGAATGAATATAATTACAGAATCGATCCTTTATTCAATTTTTTTTCTCAATATATCGAATAATTGGTAAAATATCCGAACCTTCCAAGTATTTTTCCACAGAAATAATATAGAAAAAAGAACAAATCAACTCACAATTTCGTAACCTTTTTGCTCGCTCTCCAAATCCATATTATATCGAATATACCTCACCCTAAGCCAAATCCTTAACCCCGTCACATAAAACCTCATAACCTGCTAAAATGAAACATCACACACGTTCTTTGGAACAAAATACCACATAAAAAACAGAAATAACCTAACCGCTTCCATTAACCTCTCCAGCTTTAATCCCAAATTTCAGTTTTAAGGGTGAAACTGATATCCCTGTTGTTTTAATTACCCCCATTAACGTTTTTCCGAGACTGTAAGGTAGGTGGATGATTTCAACTACTTCATTACAGTTTGTAGAATTAATTAGACCATATACGTATAGGTCGTTAGTACTTCTGGCTAATTTTACCGGTAGTTTGTTGCGAGTTTCAAATTGTTATGGATTTATTTCCCTCTGAATTTATGTTGGCTTCAGGGTTGTTTCACCCTTCTGTTTACAATTAAAATATGAAAATCGATTAAGCTAATGCTCATATCTGATGTTGATGGACACGAAGTTTAATTTAAATAAATTCTGATCAATGATTCGTAACCAATCACCATCCTTTCTATAAGGGTTTGTTTTATTCGGATTTATCAATACAAACGATCTGTGAATAAATTGTTAAGCAATAAATGAGTTTTTTCAAGGTTTTTTTCTCGGTTATAGCAATTATGATCATTGAAATTTACATACCTTTTATTTTTCCACAGAAATAATATAGAAAAGAGCACAAAACTTCTCACAATCCCTTAACCTTCATGTTTGCTCCCCAAATCAATTTTATATCGAATATATCTCACCTTCAGTCAAATCCCGAAATTTAAATTTCGGGGTAAAACCGATATCCCTGTTGTTATAATTACCCTCATTAAAGTGGGGTAGGGGAATGATTTCAACTACTTCATTACAGTTTGTAGAATTAATCAGACCATATAGGTATAGTTCGTTAGTACTCCTGACTAATTTTACCGGTAGTTTGTTGTGAGATACAAATTGTGATGGATTCATTTCCCTCTGAATTTATGTTGGCTTCAGGGTTGTTTCACCCCTTTGTTTTCAATCAAAATATGAAAATCAATCATTTTAATGCTCACCTGATGTTAATGGATGCAAAGTGGTATTCAAATAAATTGAAAACAGTGATTCCTATCCAATAACTACGTTCTAAATTATGGTTTGTTTATTTTTTTACGCAAAACAACACAAATGATGTTTTGTGGTTTTCATGTAACATATTCGTGTTGATTCAATTTACAAATGGTATGCGTATGCGTTTTTATAATCACAATACTGGTTTGGAGCTACAATGTCACGAATTTGTTTATTTGGTTTGCTTGAATGGGAATTTCTGGTTTTCGAATATGAATTGAAATTGTTTGTCCCTTTGGACAGTGGTCACAAAACAATCATTAATGACGTTTATTTAGTTTTATTCGAATCATTCGTCAAATAATTCATTTTTTCCGTTTTGAGACGAGTCTTGTTATATTATAGAAGCTTCACCCTATTGGTCTTCATTCACAGCATGTTCAGCAAGCTTGGATTTATCGGTGTCTAATCATGATCTTTGGTCCACATTCATGAGAATTTCATCTGAAGACAATCTGGGTTCCAATAATAAAATCGAGTTCTAGAAAGATCGAATGAATTGACTGACAAAAGATTCAATTAAAGTCATCGATGATTGTTTTCTGAGAACTGTCAAGACTGGCAAATACTGGACGTAATTTTAAATACAAGGAGTAGAAATAATGAAAATGATTTGAATGATATTTCGATAAACGTTCCATTATCAAGAATTTCACATCAACTTATATATTTATTGCATTACAAGTTATTCAATGGCTTGGCTTATCATACGAGTCTGAAACTAAAACGGATTTAGTGCTGTTATTGTCTTTAATGATTTTTGATCGAGTAAAATGGAATAATTTCACGAAATCGTTTCAGAGTCGAATAGTTTTTGTTGTTCGGTTTTAACCTTACTTTGGCTAATTTTGTCAGGTGATTTGAAAACATTGTTGCGCATAGTGATTGTGAACATCATCAAACAGACAGATTGAATTCAAACGTATCAAAGAAATTAACGTAAGTTGGAATAAAATCACCAACGCCTTTCAAGAAAGGACGAGTTGCGAAATGGCGAATACGCCGAAGTTCCGATTGAAATATTATCAAGAATTTCACGTCAACAATGTAATCAATTATCAACCTTGAACAAATTCACAACCCTATTTTCACACGTTTTTTTTCTCCTCAAAATTTGTACTAACTGGTCACACTACTGTCATAACCTTGTATCCAATTCGAATAGATTGAAATCAAACGTAATGAAGAAATCAAAGTGAGTTTGAATAAAATCAACAACGCTTCTAACTATCGATCTTATACAAATTAACACCCTAATTTTCACACGTTTCTCTTACTTGAACAAACATCAGAAAGACTTATTCCAGCGGTATTGTCGTCTGAAACCACATTCCCTCTTTTGTCAAGGTTTAGCCCCAAATTTCCGTATTGAAGCTTAACACCCTCGACGTTCTCACACTTTCTGGAAGACATCGTTTTCCACTCTGATCTGAACAATCCTCCAATTCAACTTTTTCACGCCAAAACTTGAACAAACTCGTCACAATACTGTCATAACCACGTATCCAATTCGAACGGAAACTGAAAATTAGAACTTGCTTTTCTTAGTGATACGAATATGAATCTAACTCGAATTCATTGCTTCGATTTTCTCTATTGAACTTCTATCAAATAAAATCCAAATATTTAACGAAATCGTTTCAGAGTCTAATAGTTTTAGTTGTTCGGTTTTAACCTAAGCTTGGCTAATTTCATCAAGTTATTTAAAAACACTGTTGCGCATATTTATTGTTGAGATCACATTCAAAAATATTGAATTTCTATAGAAAACTTTTTAGGTTTTCACTCCCAGTCTCTGAAACAGAGGTAATTAAAAAAAATCTAATTAAGAAGAAATGCTCCTACGTAAATCTTTGCATTCATTTGTCAGGAGCTAATTGGTTTTTTGGTTGCCAGAGAGTAAAACTTAAAAGGGAAATAAATGAAAAGGATAATGTAACGTTTCGGTGACTATATCACACTCCTTCTTGCAGTCTAATTAACATTGAAAGTTGTCAACCCATAAAAAGGTTGATTTATTTAATTCTGAAATTTCCTGATGTCTTTTCTTTCTTCAATGAATCAATCCAAATACGATCTATTCAAACAGATCAATTAGCCAAATTATCTACTTCATCTAACAAAATACATGTGGATTCCTTAATTTTCCTTTTGTGATTATAAGGTTCCGTCATTTGGATCCTCGTGTTGTTCCAGTTCATCATATGATCTCCGCTATTTGAACATACATGATCAGCGATTTGTGATCTTGTAATGTCTCTATTTTTGATGTTGTTCTTATGTTCGCGTTTTCTTATCTCTAAGGGTAACTTAATCCTTTTCATTTATTTTCTTTTTTAGTTTTACTCTTAAGCAACAGGTTCGCTCTTGACAAATTAGTGCAAAAATTTTTTCCAGATTAAAAAACTGAAACCAAATGCAGTAAATTGTTACGTGTTCATTTCATGCACCGTAACAATTTCGAAACCCCAACGTCCTCTCCGCCTATGCTCTCGTCCAGGTGACGCACTCAAACAATAACATATTTTCCTACGCTATATCTGGGGTGAATGAGATGATGATATGTCGATTTACTAATATCAAAATGAGACAAATGATGTTTAGGGTATTTAAATGTATTGGCAATTCTGAAACCATAAATTCGGGCGCTCTGATTGATTCAAATTACCGGCACAAAAACGTCCCTTTTCCTCCATCTTCTAATGGTGAATTCACTGAATGTAGGCGATATTACGTTTCCGAATTGAAAATTCAAGAAAGTGATAATTCTTTCCATTTATGGGATTATTTTCATTGGAAATTTTGGATGTCATCAAATATTACCGTATTTCGTATCGTATTTGAGATCTCCAACGTCAGTAGACGGATTAATTGGCCTCTTTCATAGTCTCACCACTTTGGACATTGAAATCAGAAGGAAATTGTCCATATCCATACCATCCCGGATATACATCAGCATTATTATCCCCAGGGATCACTGAAGCCGATTTTACCCTCTTCTCCATCATACAGAGGTAAATACCAATACATTTTTCAAATGTAGTTTTCGATAGGACGCCATTTTCATTATGGTCGTATTTCTTTTTTTTTAGGGTGCTTGTAATACCCCCAGCACCAATAGTACTATTCAACCATAAGTACAATTTCCCCTGGCTCACCTTCCTGTATGCAAAGTTTACATTACCGGATACTGAGAGAACATCAACCCCAACAGAACCAGAGTTGAAGCTGCGTTTGGTCAGAATTGGACTCTTTTATTCAGTATCGCTAAAGCCAGGAAGTGGTGACAAAATTTTACTTAATCTGCTGATAATATTAACACCTCTTTCCCCCCTAATTATTCCTTTTCCCCATATCTCCTAGTTTCCTTACCATTGGGTTTATCTTTTTAATTTGTATAATAATATTGAATTGAGATTACCGTTTTTGAGAACTGAGAACATATATTCATAACATCTATTATAATTTATGTGTATAAATTGTGCGCCATATATAGGCCTATATACGGAGAAGACAACTTTATTAGTTTGCCGATAATTAAACTTTTCAAATATCATTTTCGTGATTTCAATGATAATATAACTATTATTAATCCTACTGAGTGGAATTAAATCACGTGGCGCCCATTTTTACATTTTTCCCAAAGAACCTACCCCCTCTCTACTGAAGTGCGGGACCACTCAGCCACTACTTGATATTTTATTCCATCAACTGAAAAGTCGATAACAAAATAAATTAAAGTAATGTGGAATAAAATCAATGGCGCCTTTTTTAAAAAAGGACTAGATGCAAAATGGCGAATGAGTCGGAGCTCCGAGAATTTCAGGCCAACAATATAATTATCGATATTATAAAAATTTACACCCTGATTTTCACACGTTTTTCCCACTCAAACAAACACCAGGAAAACGTATTCCAGTGGTATTGTTGTGTGAAACCACACCCCCTCTGTTGCTAACTTTCACCCCCAAATTTCCGCATTAAAGCTTAACACTCTCGCCGTTTTCATACTTCCTAGAAGACACCGTTTCCCACTCCGATCTGAACAATCCCCTAATTCAACTTTTTCACCCCAAAACTTGAACAAACTCGTCACAATGCTGTCATAACCACGTATCCAATTCAAACGTAAACTGAAAATAGAGCCTGCTTTCCAGATTGCGAACTTATTTCAAGTTTTCGAAGCCCGATTGGGAAACTTCTCAGCTTATTTGCCTGTGCTGTTATTAGTTCGGGAACTTCCCCGATGGTATTCTTTATTTTTCTCATTACTGGGGGATCAATTTAATATTGAATTTTATTAAAAATTTCGCGAGGGTGGATCAAAGCGCTTTAATAGGGGATTAGGATTTTTTTTCGGAACTTTGATGTAATGTTAGCTCGTTAGTTTTCGAGTGTAGGAATTTTTCTCGATTTTGCGACTTATTTCACAGAGAAAAAAATTTCACTTTGACGTTATGGTAACTGTCAACATCATTAATTTTAAAGAGAAGAACTTCAAGCTTGAGAGAACTTCAAGATAGGTTTGGAAATTTGAAAGAAAAGATGAAATCTTTTTGATCTATATTAACTAAATCCTACAGAAATTTGCATCATAATTTCTTTATGCTTAATCCTAGGAAAAAGCGGAAAGTACAACAATTTATATACGTTTGAAGAAACAAATATATTATTTTTATTTCATGACGGGAGGAGAAGCAAATGAATTCAAAAACATAATCGTAATTTAAAAATCACCAAAATTAGCTGGTGATTTCAAACGATATGAATAAGCATTCATTTCATTGGTATTGGTTGAACGTTGAGTCACAGTTTACAACGATGCCATTTGGCCACTCTGCTCTGTATGCCATTCCCACTAATTACGCTTACTCGTACGTCATCATGGCGCGACGTTTGTGCACACGAGTATATTCCATATTTCATTAGAAATTAATTGCCTGAAATTTCAGTGAATATTTATTTATTATTTATTTAAATCCAGTATAAATTACATCGATATCGGTGCGAATAAATTTAATTGGAATTCTAAGAATAATTAGATTAGTGTATCCTAAAATAATCCTCACAGCCGATATCTCCTTCCTTACACTCTATAAAAATTTACAACACGAGCTATTTTAAATGCCAGCACTTTCTATCAGAATCTGTCATTAGATTTTGTGTACGATCACAACACCTGAAAAACTAACCTGATACTTCTTTAAAGTTGCACCATTATATTATTTCTCATCAAACAATTTCCTAGTGAAAAAAATTCTCAAACAATTTTTTGAATTTTCACGTAAATTGAATCCCTAAAAAATCAATTATAAATTATGGCATATCCAATTGGTTTTATTTTGACACATTCTTCAATTTAATTCTTTTGATTATTATTGAGTTGTTCAATTATGTTTCAAAGTGAGCTTGATGAGATGATTTTTGTTTATTATCTGTATTGAATATCTTTGGATTCCAAAATTTTTTCCTCAAAAATCGCGAAATGGGGAATTCGCCACATTTTATAGAATTATTTTCGAGAGCTTAATTGACGTAGATTGATGAAAATATGTTGAACATTTGAAGGAAAAATATATGGTGCAATTTAAAAAAAAAATATTTCTTGGCTCAGTTTTTTTAGGGGCAGTACTCAGGAATGAAATTTTAATGGTATATTCTGATGGATTTTCCTCATTCAAAATACTTCTTGTCTTAACTTTCTACCTTGTCAGTCAAAATTTGTGCAGTATGGCACATGAAAAAAACCTATATTTTAATATACTGGGAAATCTTTTATATGAAGCGAAGTAGTCATAATCATTTTTATGAATAATTGTGAGTGTTCAATGAAGACAGTTTCATTGAAGATTTAAATGAGCTTTTTAGATTCGAAAGTTATTGACATCAACACAAAAAAGAAGATTTGATAATAAAATATGGTTCCACCAAATTCTCGCCTCCAAACTTCCGATTGAATATCTATCGATATCTCTCTCTCAAAAAGCTTCCTCAGAATCAAAATACCTCCCCAATAACCCCAAGTATTCCCAAACAGACCTGTAAGATTCCAAAAAACCTCTAAAAAACTCCGCAAAACACCAAAACTGGCGTAAACTCCCACAAAATCTCGCGGATAAGTCGCAACTTTTTAGAGAAGGGAGCAGCGATGCTTCCTTCAGGACGGCAGGGGTAGAACTAACCACCCTTAGGCGAGTTAGGCTTTCAGGCAACGCTGAAAGCAACCCTGCATGACTGGACCGAACGTAATCGAGTGCATACGGGGGGAAGATTCGTGATGTGTACCAATTGCGTTGTTGTGTCTGGAATGCTCATGCCTTCGGGAGGTTAGGGGATGAAGCTTTTTTTAATTGACGATTTAGGGGAAATATCCGAAAGATCAACTTCAAGGGAAAAGATCAAACAAAAAAGTATTTCAAATGGTAGCGATCACTTTATTATTATCTGTTGTTGAAAGTTTGTTTCTGATTACTGCCCATGAAAATGCTACCCTTGGATTCTTTTTGAATGATTGCCTTGTATTCGCTTTGCTCTGAACGATATTTCAGTGATGGACGAATATGTTTGAACAATTTCACCTAAATTGGAACCATCAAAAATGATAACAATAAACCGTGGCGCATTCGCCATTTTGCATGCATGGTGAAATATTTCAGGAGTCCCAAGCCAGGGACGAGCCGAAACAATATTTTCATTTTGTATTACCAGATCAACACACTCCTCTTTTTTTAAGGATTTTGGAAAAATATTATGGTTCTTTCGTTACGAAAAAAAGTGAAAAGTTTTTTGACCTGTATATGATGATTACAACAGAAATCTATTTAAAGATATAATAATATCATCGCCCTAGAAACTTATCATAGTAAGTTTTTAAATTATTAGAAGTGTAGATAGGTGTTCTATGAACAATAATTCTTTTTCAAAAGTAGTAAAATTATTCCAGTTTCATGAAATTAGCAGACATGAGTACCTCATGAATTCGCATTTAAATTCTGAATTTCATATCAACAGGATAAGCAGTTATTGGGATACGGAAAATATTCCAGTGACAATAACTTCGAAACGTCTGAACTGGCGATCTGACTCGCTGAAGAACTCGAATGAGATATTCAGGTCCCACACCTATCCTGAAAATTTGTACTTTCAAACTCTTTCTTTTCGAAGATTATGTGTGTTCAATTCTAGACCAGCAATCTTCTTCTCTGTGCGGTGCCTTACCGGCTGAACTGATGCCTAGTGGCCCATTGTTCACCCGCATCGTTCCATAGAGACTCAGCTCCTCAGACACGAAGACAGAAACGTCGCGAGCCTGCCAGGAGTGGTCCCTCTCACCATAGGAATAGAAGGTGTTGGATTTCCTAGGAGTGTTGACCTTAACTCAGTAAGGTTTCTACAGTTGAACAAAATATGCTCAACCGTTTCATGAGTACTCCTGCACCACCGGCATAGGGAGCAGCTCGTCGATCCCATTCTCTTCAAATGCTTGTTAAACAGGTGACCAGTCAATGCACCAGTCACCAGACCGAATTGTTTCCTCTCCAGCAACAGAAGCCTATTGACCTCAGATCGCGAGGCCGGTCTCTCAATGAGAATCCTCGACCACCTCAGGCCCACCCCTGTGCTCCATTCCGAGGAAAATTCCCTGTTCAGTCAGTTCCTGAAGAAACTTCTGACAGATGTGCGACAGATTGGCAGCGAAGGCTTCGGACCAACAAATGCTAATCCGGCTCCCCGCCGAACCAGTTTATCTGCCTTGACGTTACCAGGTATATCCGCATGAGCCGGAAACCAGATTACTTTCAAAAAGTTATCAGAGCCCAGCCCACGCAGAGCTTCCCTGCATTCTTCTACCAAAAGAGAATCAACTCTAACATCGGATAGAGATTTCAGAGTTCCCTGGCTGTCGCAACAAATATAAATGTGCTGGCCAGAGTATCCTCTGCGAATACTAGCCAGAATTTTTATATTTTTTCAAAATCTTTTGATGTTTCGGTTCGATCTGACCTAGTTCATAATAAGTTCGAAATTGATCGAATTCCATTAACGGTTAAAATTACAGACATTTGGGGGAAACGACCACACCGCTGTTTCCCTAAAAACAAGCGTGGAAAGAAGACTGCCTGATATTTTCAAACTTTTTTTTAAAAGTTCAAATTTATTAATAATTTATGATATTTTTTTGGAATATGTATTCCAATTGAATTGGAATTTTTACAACTGTTCTGAAATTTTGCCAACTGTTTCCAGACTTTTTTCCGACTGCTTCAAAATTTTGTCAACTGCTTCGAGAATTTACCAGCTCTGACCAATATTTGGCTAGCCTCTAGACCAACTATATTGACATCTGTTTAACTGCTCAGAAATTGTACCGATTGTTTCGATTTTTTTCCAACTGGTCTGAAATTTTTCCAACTGCTTCGAAAAAACTACTGTAGTATGTGTCAGTACACACAGCTTGTATTAATACCATACGTGAGACGGCAATGCCGGTTCAACCTCGCATCACCTTAAAATGTTATTGTAATAACGCGTAGCGTAATCTTTGAATGTATAACCATTGACGACTATGTTTATTATTAAGTATAAACACTAACAATTGGATTGTATAAATAAACAAGTATCAATTGTTTAGAGAGAGTCCGATTACATGTTACTATGGTCATTCAGTGAAATGTCCAATTAATAATCTTCAGAAAAATCTGAATCTTTGGGGGAAACTTTTTCATCGAAGCAGGAAATGTTAAGAGCGGTCGTTAGGCATCCCAGATTCAGCAATTTCTATATGAAAATATCTTCTTGAATATCCAAGTGCTTCTCAAAGCTGCAATTAAGACAGATGATCCTTCAGTAAACTTTGGAAAAGAGGAGAAGGGAACACAAGGAAGCCATATATTCAAAATTTGGGGTGATTAATTGCAGTTTTCACTAAAGGTGACCAGCAAACTTACTAGACATGAATCCGATAGGGCACGTATGGGATTACTTAGAGGGAGAGCAATATTCAATCGCGAAAACCCACTTTCACCTTTTCACAAATATCAATTCTCTAAAATTGATTATAGTCTTTCATCAGAATTGGCTATCTTCAGAAAAATCTGAATATTTGGGGGAAAATTCATTACCGAAGGAAAAGTTAAGAGCGGTCGTTAGGCATCCCAGATTCAGCAATTTCTATATGAAAATATCTTCTAGAATATCCAAGTGCTCATTAAATCTGCAATTAAGACAGATGGTCCCCAAGTAAACTTCGGAAGAAGAGGAGAAGGGAACACAAGGAGGCCATTTATTCAAAATTTGGGGTGATTAATTGCAGTTTTCTCAGGTCGTAAATCTGAGGGATTGGTTCAATTATTCGTAAGGAAGTAGTGGGTGGAGTGGAGAGACAATATCCATCATTAAATGGAAATAGGAGATATTTCAAAGTGTAGACGGAGGAAAATTGTCAATTATATGGAGCTTCAGAACATGACAAATCGTTGGAAAATGTCTGAGACTGAGTAGGTATGGAAATCAACACCTCCTCCTTTTACTTGGCATGCTTAAAGGCGATCATAAAACTCTTCTACGGAAATCTGTATGGTCTCACCTGATATGATATTCTTTTACACTCTAATTGGTTCCTTAAATCTTCAATATAAACTGGTCTGTTTTGATAAATTTTCTAGAACTTTCCAACGAGCCTATACACGATATATGATTACATTTGAAAAAAGTTATGTGGGGTTGCAGCTAAGAGACTCAAGAAAAGATTCCATTCAATTGCCAAAACAAGCGTTCAATCCAAAATCAGTTCACGTGATTTCTTTCAAGACACCGATTCAAAAGATATTGGTTTTTATTAAGGACTTTCGCCTAACCCCGTATGTTCTGCCCCCTGAAATACTATTGGTAAATCATAAAAATTATATGAATTAGAGAAAATAATGTAAAGTACAATTTCAGACTCAACAGACCTTTTATACGACAAATTTAAACATTAATTTACGATTCTCTTCCATAATTCAATAAATTATATAATTCACCATGTAATATTGACTTCACTTCGATGAAAATCCTGTCAGTTCATGTTTTTTATGATATCAAAATTTGTTTTTCTACCGTCATAGCCTTCAATATGGAATATTGATTTCACAACGTCCTGAACCTTTTCAATAGCATTTTTTTTTTAAATTCAGTAGCGCTCTTATTCTCGCAGAATTTCTCAACCTCAAATTGCTTTTCATATTTCCCATATTTAGTTCATGCAGAAAATCAATTTTCCAAAGGAGCGAAAACGAACAAAACGAAGATAACCTTTGAGTTCGGTGCATACAAGAAAACCCGAGCAGGGATAAGGGAAAATTGATTTTACCACATTTTCATTTCCAACTCATTCCGCGTCAATCTCTGGGAAAACTGATGATCTTATCTTGGGAAAATTCATTATCCAAGACGGAACTGCAGGTCCGTTAAAGTATTAAAGGTAAAGTGAGTCTCAAATTGCATCTTTTTTTTTTCATTAAAATAAATATAGATAGCGCACTGAATTTTTTTGGGTGGTTCGACATTCAGGAAGTGTGATGTATGCCATTTATAAAAATGGCTCATCCAACAACGTGTTTAAATAGTTGAATTGTTTTATGAATAACAGCGTTCTGTGAAAAGGGGTTTTCGAGAAATTCAGCAAATTACATGGTTTACATATTCGTTCATCTGAAAGTACTATTGGTCAAATTATTGAAAAATTTCGAGAGACCGGTTCTGTGGAAGATCAAAAATGTAAAAACTACAGTCGTAGCGTTCTTTCACTTCAATCGGTTATTCTGTTATGAAAATAGAGATTTTTTTTCAATACTGAATTTTCTCAGGATCTGTTGAATTTTCTATAGACCTGTTGACACTATGACCACAATGTTATGCATGAAGATTCAGTACAAGAGTTCTCATAAAAAAATTTCACTTGAATCGGATATCCTGTTATGGAAATATAAAGATCCTTCTTTTCAATATTTCAATTGAATTTTCTATGATTCTGTTGACACTATGGACACAAAATTCTGCATGGACATTCAGTGTATCAAACTCTATTTATAAAATAAATTTCATTCGAATCAGATATTTTTATATGGAAATATGAAGTTTCTTCTCTTTAATATTCTAATTCAATTTCCTATGATTCTGTTAACACTAGGAGCACAAAATTTTGCATGAAGCTTACTATCACTATCTTAAATATAGCTGAAATATAGCTGAATCAATGATAATCGATCTTGAACGAAGATACACTGCTATTTTTAATTATCGATTCAAGGTTTTTGAAAATCAATGGAACTCATGTCATTTTTATATTCCTAAAAGAACCGCGCAAAATGAAACACCCGGGAATACCCGAGCAGAGATTAGGGAAAATCGAATTTACCACATTTTCATTTCCATCTCATTCCGCGTCAATTTGAGGGAAAACAGATGAAGTTATCTTGGGGAATCTGAAGCTAGAACTTGGAAAATTCATTACTGAAGACGGAATTGCAGGTCCGTTAAAATATTACAGGTAGATAGGAAGAGGAAATTACTTTTCCGATTTGTTTGATTTCAATTTGGTGGCAGGATTCAAGATTGACCCTGTGGAAAAGTTAGGGGAGGTTTTTTCAATGTTCAAATCTCTGATGTCCGCGTAGGACGGAAAAGTCTGGATTTGATAGGGGTTTGAAAGGTTTTTCATGGGGGTTTTTCCATGACAATGGGGCTGTAAATAATCCTCCACATGTAAACGAATGAGGTTTACTTTATTCGCTTTTGTTCAAAGGGTGATGTCATTTTTTTTTTGTTTTGTATGGAGTCACAAAAGAATTCCTTTCCTATTGGATTCGAAAAAACATTGAATATGAAAAGACAATGACAATAAAGGTTCATCTATTTATCTCGTGTTCTCGATATGATTGTTTCATTCATATTGATGATGTTCTTACCTTTTCTAATTTTGATTCTGTAATGATTGTGAATGCTGTAACCCCAGATTAAAAAATTTGAATGATTATTCGGCGTTTATTCATCAATCTAAACGGGACAGAAGTTTCTTTCATTTGAATAATGAAATAAATTGAATGAGAATTGAAAAAATTAAAATTAACTTCCTATAATGAAGTTTTAATACAAATCTTACCACCAAATATCTTGAGGTGCAATTTGATTTTTCCCTGTATCTTAGTTTTTTGTTTCGTTTGATTTCAATTCGGTATATATTTCAAGATTGAACCTGTGGAAAAGTTAGGGGAGGTTTTTTCAATGTTCAAATCTCTGATGTCAGCGTAGGACGGAAAAGTCTGGATTTGATAGGGGTTTGAAAGGTTTTTTAGGGGGGTTTTTCCATGACAATGGAGCTGTAAATAATCCTTCACATGTAAACGGATGAGGTTTAACTTTATTCGCTTTTGTTTAAAAGGTGATGTCATTTTTTTTGTTTTGTATGGAGTTACAAAAGAATTCCTTTCCCATTGGATTCAAAAAAACATTGAATATGAAAAGAAAATGACAATAGAGGTCCATCTATTTATCTCGGGTTCTCGATATGATTGTTTCATTCATACTGATGATGTTCTTACCTTTTCTAAATCTGATTCTGTAATGATTGTCAATGCTTTGATCCCAGATTAAGATATTATAGTGATTATTTGGCGTTTATGCATCAATCTTAACAGAACAGAAGTTTTGTATTTAAATAATGAAATAAATTCGATAAGAATTAAAAAAATTAAAATTAACTTCCTATAATACAGTTTTTATACGAAATCTCACTCCCAAATATCTAAGGGTGCAATTTTATTCTTCCCTGTATCTTGATTTTTCTGCTTTGTTTAATTTCAATTCGGTGCATGTTTCGAGATTGACCCTGTCGAAAAGTTAGGGGAGGTTTTTTCAATGCTCAAATCTCTAATGTCCGGGTGAAACGGAAAAGTCTGGATTTGATAGGGGTTTGAAAGGTTTTTTTATGGGATTTTGTCCATGACAATAGGGCTGTAAATAATCCTCCACATGTAAACGAACGAGGTTTAACTTTATTCGCTTTTGTTCAATGGGTGATGTCATTTTTTTTGTTTTGTGTGGAGTTCAACAAAAGAATTCTTTTCCTATTGGATTCGAAAAAACATTGAATATGAAAAGAAAATGACAATAGAGGTCCATCTATTTATCTCGTGTTCTCGATATGATTGTTTCATTCATATTGATGATGTTTGTCACACGTTTTTCATCATTATTCTGAAATTGAATTCGATATTTAGGACGAAATATCAATATTTAAATCTATGGGAGATTATTACCCTTCAATCGGGTCCTGTAGCAGTCTTAGAAGAACAGAAGGTTCGAAAAATCATCACTTGGAATGCTAGACCTGGTTTGAAACACCCTCCTGGCCCAAGAACATGAATTAAGTATTTTGTATCTAAATATTGAAGGTATTTATTCGAATAGTTCTGAGTTCTAATTTTGTAAAAACAGCGAGACAGAGTTTTTTTTACTGAGGTTTTTCCCTGTGCTCTGGTATCATACGGCAGAATAGTATGGTACCCCGTTTTGCACCAACCTCAGCTAGGGACTTTTTTGTTTCATGTATTGTATTTTGTTAGCTCTCCATTCAAAAAATCATATATATGTTTTTACCTTTTCTAATTCTGATTCTGTAATGATTGTGAAGGCTGTACCACATATTAAGGAATTTGAACGATTATTTGTC
Source organism: Propylea japonica (assembly GCA_013421045.1). Classification (NCBI taxonomy): domain Eukaryota; kingdom Metazoa; phylum Arthropoda; class Insecta; order Coleoptera; family Coccinellidae; genus Propylea; species Propylea japonica. The sequence continues at coordinate 95,602,247 of CM024239.1, forward strand.
ATTTATGCATCCATCTGAACAAAACAGAAGTTTCTTTTATTTGAATAATGAAATAAATTCAATTAGAAATAAAAAACTAAGAGTAACTTTCAATAATACAGTTTTTATACAAAATTTCACTCCCAAATATCTAGATTTTTCTCTGTATGTTAATTTTTCCGATAGCATTCATCCAAATCCTTCTCTTTCCACTTTGAACGGTTTAATCTGGATAAACACAAATGGAATTGATACTGATTTTCCAGTCTGGCCAATCACAATCTGCTTCAACACCACATCTGGTGCAAACTACCCCGCTCCGATAGCAAAACACGATTGCCAACATGTCAGGTAAAATTACCGCATCAAAACATCGTAGTGGACATGTTCCATCCTGTGCCTGTTCCAGGATGTGGTCTACAACTACTCTAATTAAATTCTATGCAGCGTATGTTGATTAAAGTAATTGGATAGGAACATACTCTCGAGTTACCTACGCGCACGCCCACGGCCATAGAAATGGATATCCAGGCCCACTGGATTTATTGTTATGTATTCAATTAACATTGGAGCTTTGTGGTGTCTGTTGGAGCAGTAATTTGTATGCTGTTGGCAAAACTGAGTGCATCTGAAGTTGTTCATGTGGAGGAGTTGAACTTATTGGAAATTCTCGGATGGTGAGGTATTGGATAACATGGTTTTGGTCTAAGGTTCATCGTCAGTTCGGTAACGATCGAACAATCTGGTAGCTGGGTATAAATAAATGTCCAATGTGGATTCAAATTTTTACTAAACATTGTAGAGAGTGACTCTCTTATCTTGGTAACCTATTTTTCCTCGAAAAAAGATGAATATTATTTATTTTGTTGAAGGTATTTAATACAAGTCAATTTCGACTTGAGATGTGTATACAATTAGAAGAAAAGAATGAAGACGCCAGGCAGTCACCCTTATCGTTATATTTCTTATTCTTTCTGTTTATTTCCTATCCTCTCGAAAGGTTATATCGAAGGATTTCTGTAAAAGAAAGTAGCTTTTATGTGGAATAACAACGGTTAGAAAAAAGAGGCCAAAAGTAAGTTTCGCTGCAAAATGGCGTATGCGCCGGTGTGAAGGTGATTTACTTATCTATTTCTTCTCGAAAAGGGATGAATATTTTTTCATTATGTTGAAGATTTTCGATACAAGTTAATGTTGACTTGAGATGTGCATAGAAGTTGGAGAAAAGAATTAAGACGCCAGGCATCGCGGCACTATCAAGTTTTTTTCTCCAGAAACATACCTTTTTATTGTTCAAAAGATAATTTAATTCTTAATATTTCTTCTGAATACCATTTTTTATAATCCTTACCTTCAGCGAACTGTAGTGGGCTTTATGTTAATCCTATTACATTTATTTTTTCTGTATTGTGACAGTAAGCCTTGATTTAGAGACATAGATATGATTGTGTTCCTTAAAATCGAAAAGACTTCGTAGAAAACTATTTCTCAATCATTATATTCATCAAATATTATATTTTATAACAGTTAACATTTTTTTGATAACAAACGAAACATGTCAAATCATATGTTCTATATACCGGCCATTATGATCCATACATAGATGAAATCTTTCCCTTATTTCATTCTACCTAAGTTACTTTGGCCAAAATATTAGGTTCCACTTGGGCAAAATAACTTATAAAGAACTAAGGAAAAGATATAACTTTTTTATCGATCAAAATGGCTGCTATACATTGTGTTTGGTCATGGCTTAGCGATAATTGAAGGTCATCAAATATACCTAATATTATCGACAAAAACACCCAAACTTGGAAGTTTACCCCCTCAGTTTTGGAATAGCCCCCATTTTAAATTTACTTTTTTATTTTCGTTGACCCTTCCAAATAATATCGATTTCTTTGGACATAAAGGTCCTACAGATGTGAAAAAAGTGTTTTTTGAAAGATGATACTAACACCTTTCATTGAAGTATAACAATATAAAAACATTCAACTTGAAAACGTCATAAAAAAATTCTTCAATAAAGTTCATAGTAAAAATATGTACTGATTTTCTTAGTAATTCCGCAATAGTTCAAGGACTAACAAATTGAAGTATATTTTTTTTCAAAGATTCAACACACAAGGATATTTGCTACAAAACAACACTAAAATCATATCTCTAAGTTATATAATTTGAGAGTTATTGCTGCTCGAACATGATAACTACGCGAGCAAAAGACACAAGACAGGTCGTCATGAAGGCCACTGCCTGTCTACAGAGCAGAGGCGGCCATTTTTAGCAATTTTTATGATTAATTTGTTTGTTTTATCATTGAAAATTATCGAAAGTACAGTACTGAGGTTTTTTTTATTTTATCAATTTTCATAAGGACCATGTTCGAACAGCAATAACTCTCAAATCATGTAACTTACAGAAATGATGTGTGTTTGTTTTGTAGCTTGTGTCCTTGCGTGTTAAATCATTGAAAAAAAATACTTCAATGTGCTAGTTCTTGTACTTTTGAGGATTCACTAGGAAAATCAGTACATATTTTCACTATGAACTTTTTTGAAGAATTTTTTTATGGCGTTTTCAAGTTGAATGTTTTTATATTGTTATACTTCAATGAAAGGTGGTAGTATCATCTTTCAAAAAACATTTTTTTCACATCTGTAGGACGTTTATGTCCAAATAAATCGATATTATTTGGAAGGGTCAACAAAAATAAAAAAGTAAATTTAAAATGGGGGCTACTCCAAAACTAAAGGGGTAAACTTCCAAGTTTGGGTGTTTGTCGATAATATTAGGTATGTTTGATGACCTTAAATTATCGCTAAGTCATGACCAAACACACTGTATAGAACATATTATGATTTGACATGTTGTATTTATTATAAAAAATGTTTATTGTTGTGGAATATAATATTCGATTAATATAAAGATTGAGAAATAGTTTGTCACAAGGTCTCTTCGATTTTAACGAACACAATCATATCTATGTCTCTAAATCAAGGCTTACTGTCACAATACAGAAAAAAATGAAATAGAATTAACATATAACAACACGCTGCAGGTCGCTAAAGATTTTCTTCTACCGGAATTAAAAAAATACACCATTATGTCTTGGTGATCGGAATTGAATTCATCCGCAGTGCAGAAAGTCAGTCATTGTGCCCATCCAACACAACCTAATTATTATGCTTCAAGCTTTTTTAATGAGGGTTATGAGCCATTAACCTTCAATGCATATTTCAACGAACAACTTCAGGCGAACCCATCTGAATCTTTCCAGATTTAAAACCCAAATTAAGGTAGATTTTCTAACGTATGTTGAGTAACTCGATCTACGAAGTTCCTCGAATTTCCTCCCAAGAATGTACCTCATTATAATGATTTAAATTCATGAGTTGGAAAAGGAGTTTTTCTCCCAGGTAAAATACCTAGGAAAACGTGAAATCTAACAACGGTTTTAAGGGCCACTTAAGATGCAATTAACTGCGAAGTTCTTAGAGGGGGCTCAACAATTGGAGTTTTAGGACTTGAAATGTTCCTCCAGAAACTTCTGGGAGAAAATAATTGGACATTCTATCTGGAATATCAAACTTAATTCATCAATGATCATTTTCAGTAGGTCCATTCTACATTTGAATAGAAGAGCGTTTCAGAATTCAGAGCGCTTCGGGCATTACTCGAATTGAGAACAGAAAAACAGTAATTGTGCTTATTCAGGTATATCTTTCATAATTCAATAATGAAATAATGAAGCTCCAACATCTTTCAATTATATTAGTTCATGAACCATCAACTTTTAATGCATATTTTAACGAACGACTTCTGGCGAACCCATCTGAATCTTTCAGATTTAAAACCCAAATTAGGGTAGATTTTCCAACGTATGTTGAGTAACTCGATCTACGAAGTCCCTCGAATTTTCTCCCAAGAATGTACCTCATTATAATGATTTATATTCATGAGTTGGAAAAGGAGATTTTCTCGCAGGTAAAATACCTAGGAAAACGTGAAATCTAACAACGGTTTTAAGGGCCACTTAAGATGCAATTAACTGCGAAGTTCCTGGAGGGGGCTCAACAATCGGAATTTTAAGACTTGAAATGTTCCTCCAGAAACTTCAGGGAGAAAATAATTGGACATTCTATTTGGAATATCAAACTTAATTCATCAATGAAAATTTTCAGTGGGTCTATTTCACATTTGAATAGAAGAGCGTTTTAGAATTCAGAGCGCTTCGGGCATTATTCGAATTGACTCTTCAATTAGTGGAATTTGGACGACAGGAAATCAGGAGTGATGGAACCAAAGTGGATTTTGATCTTCATTGTGAATTTGAAGGACTGCCAGTTGAAAAAACGTTCCTTTCACTCTGTCTTCATGTTGTGAAATACTTATTATGTTGACCATTTTATTTATGCGTTCATATTTACCAATCAATAATAGGGAAATGAACTGAAACCTGTTGAATCAGCTGAAAGATACTTTTATGGCCTCAATCTTATTTTGGTGAATGATTGTTTCAATTTTTCAGTTGATATGGAAATCTTATTGAAAACCTTCTTCTTTCCTTGAAAAAAGTCGAGTTGACACATGAGACTTTTTTGGAGAACTGTTCATTGTACCTATATTTTGTAATAAAAATGCTTTAATTGATAATTATAATAAAAGTAGATTTCGCCCTCAATTGACAATGTATTCCCATATATTTTGATTGCAGTACTTTAGAATACTGAAGAAATACCGATTTGAAAAATATTATATCAAAGCTAAATCTATGAAGCATCTGACAGTAGTGAATTATATCTCATATTATCACTTGTGTTCAATGGATATTATTTTGGTCCAGCTCACAGGCGCAAAATGGCTAGATTATATAGTAGTCGTGGATATAAATCATTTTTTCACCGTTAAAAAAAGTATTTTCTATAGTAACGATACAGAAAGATCACTGGATGCATAAAAATATTGTATTGGAAACATTATCCTCAATAATTATATTGCAGACGATGAAAATTCACATTCACAGTTGAACAAAAATGTTGTTTGTATTTCGTGCGTATAAATTTCGTGTTTTTATGGTACATGTGCCATGAAAAAAACACTCATTTTACGCAATTAATACAAAATAATTATTGTCACTATTTGAAACAATTATTTTCAACAGTTATCAGAAAAAATCATCAATAACTTCGATCCATTTCTGATTGATTTGTTTTTTCACCTGAGTCTTAGGAATCGTTTGAAACTCGTATATGATTTCCACATGCCCAAGAACCTGTTTATTTTCATCCTATTCAAAATTATCACTGCTTAAGGGACATAATTTGATATTCTGCAATAAAGTGATGATAAATGAATAAAGTTTAACATTTTATGAGATTCATGAAAACAATCTAGGCATTGTTGAAACTAATATTCAGCTCCTTAATCCACCCTATAAACACGAAAAAAACAATTAAAGCACCCTGATAATTAATCGCATTTAATCCTTTACCATTTCCAACCCTACCTGAACCTCAATTTACCCCCCATAACCTCAAAAAACCAACATGATTACAGGCCAGCCACCCTCCACATCCCACATTTACTTCCCCTTTTTTTTCTCTTTTCGTCTTTCGCACTTTGAAGTGTTAAAAAAAATGTCACGTAGTCGGTCTGCAGCATTGGTGCTTGAGAGGCTCTCACAGGCTTCTAGATCGGCATAAGAGGATGAAAAAGTTCTTCATCCGCTTGGCACACTTTGCACGAACCGCAAAGAGGGGTTCGTCATGCATAAGTAATTTAGTTATTATGTTATTGCCACTTTATTGCAGACAATTCAATGAGGTCTCTTCAGGATGTGATGTTCTTCGGTAGGCTGAATATAAACAGGTCCTTTGACATATTGCAGTTCATGAACGTTGTAATAGCATGCTTTTCAAATGGAATTCAGTTTAGAGTCCAAGTTGCGAATACGGAGAAGCAGAAGAAGTAAAAAGGTAAAATAGTATCTATAGGTCCCCGTTTTGTACTAGCCTCAGCTAAGGATTGTTTTGTTTCATTCATTGTTTTATGTCAGCTTCGTATCTCAAAATTTAAGAAAACATATGTAATATATAAGATTCCGCAACATTTCGTCTTCAATTGAAACAAGAAAATATTAATCTCATTATATCCTAATGGAATTTCTATAAAAAAACATGAAAACCATGAAAAAGTAAACTAAAACCACGAAATTTTTCTGCAGGATATCGTATCAAATCTTAAATGAAAAATAACATAACGTGGATTCCATTTAGATCTCAATATTTCCTCGACAATTTTATTGGCATACAGATTACCACTAATGATATTTCACTCTAGTTTCTCTCAGATAAAATACGTAATTGGATATGAATTTGATAATAAACCTCAGCACAAATGCTTTTAGAGACTATTTCAGGCATTTCTTTTTGTGGAATAACATAACATTACTTTTCTGAGGATAAGAGTGTTTTTTTCCCAGAAATATTAGGTATTAATTGCAGTATCTTGAATGAAACTATTAGTATCTATGACATCGCGATTTTGAATGTTTCAATTTCTGTAAAGAATCTGAGTTGTTATTCATTAAATCAGGTCCTCTTTTCTATGAAACCATAAAAAATCTGTCCATTGTACGTTTCTGTGCTCGGCCTTAATAATACCCATTAATCACAAGAGAATAATGAGATTATAATTCACTGCTGTCAGATGCTTCATAGATTTACCTCTGAAATATTCTTTTAATTGGTATTTCTTCATTATTGCAAAGTACTCCAACTAACAAATATGGGCATACCTTGTCAATCGACGGCCAAATCCACTTTCATTATACCAATGAAAGCTTTTTCCATTACAAAATATAAAATGACCTGTTCTCCAAAAGTTTCTCATGTGTCAACTTGACTTTTTCCACACTTGTGATAGAAGGGACTTGCCACGGTCACCAAATGATTAAATCTTCAAGAAATATATTCAGTAGTCGTGGATAAAGTATAGTATGATTCGCGTATAATGGCTGTTATTCACTAGGTGATTTGGGCCAAAAGCCGTAGGCGAACTTCACCTCGCGAATAATAGCTATCATTATACGCTCCTTGCATGATATACTATTATTTCATCATTTCAGCTTATTATTCCATAATTAACTATGAAAATTCCTACAGAAAAATAATGAACAACAACAATTCATATTAATACACAGATAAGTTCTAAATGGCTGCTTACAATTTGAATCAATTCTAAAGAATAACTATATTGATATATAAATCAAAAAACATTCCTGGATTTTTCGAAAATATGTCTTTAAATTATGGAAAACTTCAAAAAATTATACAACATACAATATTCTGTACTAAAACCTTACCTTAAGTGAATCCACACAATGTAATACACTCCTCACTCAACTTTCAACAAAACTTTTCCACAACCCTCTAAAATGCTACTTTGAACAACGAAACGAATCAACAGATCTTATCTGTTGAATTTTGAGCACAACAACTAACAAGGCGTTACTATACAAAAAATATAATTTTCACTCGAGTAAAACGCTTAACAAATAAATATTCTCCGTAATAACGGTTTATTGCTTGGATCACTTCGTATAAAAATAGATTATTGCACGACGTTCACTTGTCTTTTATTGTTTTGTGTCCATTCGAGCAGAGCCGTAAGGTTATGGGCCACTTACAGATCAAGGGCGTGTTAAATAAAGTTCTGCCTGCTAGATGGCGTGCCCAAATTACTGGAATCCTGGACCAGGAGCTCGGAAAACGGAAAATCGATTCGACGGCTGGGTTCAGAGATGGAAAACAGGATATTTAGGTCTACCGGCGACCTGCTTCCCAGGGGACTTAGGGGATGAATTGTTCTCAGCAATTAAGGAATTCCCTGGGGTTTTTTCGAACACACATGAGTATAGGTACTGCTTTACAGATGTGTCAGATTGCGCAATAATTGACGACTTGAGAAGTGTTATTACTCAACAAGTTGAACTAATTTGTTGGAGATAACGCTCCCATACGGAGTTGGTAATAACTTGTACCCAATGGGGTGTTTATCACTTCAACATACTAGGTCCTAGGCAGCAAGAGTTCGATGTAGAAGCACTACTTCATAGTTGCAAGTGAATATACCTATATTGTCCATATAGGTACCAATAAAAAAGTAACGTAACTTCTTAACAATTCTTGTACGAAGAATTAAAACCATCGATTTTCAGTTTCCAAAGCAATTTCCCCTATGTTCTTTGAATTTCAAATCTCTCACCCCCTACGCCCCCATACCTTTTTTTTAACTAGGAATATATGTATTGTGATCTATCAAAGGAAATAAAAACTTAACTCAAAATTTTATATGGGATTTGGAATTGATACCAAATAAATAGAAGTAGAATCTCAACACAATCGAAATAATATTCTGAAAATTATTCAAAAATGGAATACGTAAAATATGAATAATTAAAAAATCAATTTCTGTGTTTCTGATGATGCGATCCTCTTGAAATATTACTGGAAAATTCAGTATGTCAGTTTTGATTCACAAGATAAATTTCTCTCGAATCGGTTATCCTCTTCTGGAAATATAAAGTTTTCTCTTTTTAATATTCCAATTGAATTTTCTATAATTCTGTTAACACTATGGCCACAAAATCTGCATAAACATTCAGTGTATCAATCTTAATTTATTAAATAAATTTCATTTGAATCGGATATTTTTTTATGGAAATATGAAGTTTCTTCTTTTCACTATCCTAATTGAATTTTCTGTGGTTCTGTTCACACTATATGGCAACAAAATTTTGCATGAAGCTTATTATGAGCATTTTGCATATGGCCGCAACATTTCATTTCGATGGGTTTCTTTTTGTCTGAGATATTGAGGAACAAAAATTTTGAATGGTAACATTTGATGGAACACACTTTACGAATTGGCTGGTCAACAAACTTAACCGAGCCATTTTGGAACCGAACTCACCCTGAAAATTTTGAGTCTTTAGGATAATCCATTAGAAAATTATTGTGCCGGACAGCCCAATGGACAGAATTAAATTTGACCACAAATTCGTCATCAGCGAGTAGAACCCTATTTTTGAGACTTTCGGGCCAAAATTCGAAAATTACAAACATTTGAACAAAACGATATAGCAATCGTTTAAGGAGAACGAGCGCTCAAAAACATAGGGAGACCTGCCTTCAAAATCACTAATCTGTTGATTCGTGGATTTCCCCTCAATAATAATAACTGTTATTATTTATATAATTACTTGATTTTCTGGGGGTAGGTTATTTTTAAAATTATTTTTTTCTGGAAATTACTGGTAATACCCATTGAAGAATTCGTTTGTATTCAGCTCATTTCCGAAAGACTTTGTATGTATATACTAAATGTTTCAATGAAGGAGTAACATTTTTCTTGACAACACATTTTATTAAATTTCTCATAAACAAATAACTCTATGACAATCAATTATTCCTATCAATTCTCGAGTGAAATTGAAAGACACTTTGGAATGCCATTTTTTTCTGCGATATCCTCTTCAAATAATTGAATAATATTCAGAAAGTTCTTCTAGTCATAGGTAAAAAATTATGTCCTTTTCGATAGTGAGAAAGCTATAAAATATTTACATTGTTATCTGAAAAAGTGGAAAATATTTCTATTTACTTATAATATAATTTGAACTATATAGTTTTATATACATAAAAAAAGATCAAATTTCGAAAACACATGTTTCGTGAAATACACTTTGAAGCGATATTCTTCCCCAAATACTTTTAAGGTATTAACTTTCTCAACCCCTTTCTGAGTTTTACTGGAAACTTCTTGATCTACTTGAGTTGGACTAACACCATGAAGTAAGTGACTACAGCTCCAAGAACCTGAAAATCAAACTAGAATATACTACGGCCCAAAAAAAACAAAATTCATCTTACAGATGCAAATAAATCCAAGGATATAGTGAAAAACTTTGCTCCTGATATAGACAGAGCTTTCTGACACTGCTGACAAACAATTTGAACGAATGTCTTTGCTTCTTCAGAGCCATCATACCAATGACAACTGTAAGCTGCTTCCATAACTGAAGAACTCTACAAAAATAGTTTCATTAAAATTCGTCAAACCAAACATTCAAAAACATACTTCTTCGATTAGTCTGTTACCAAAAATACAGAAGTGGAATACTTGTGCTAAAGCGTATATGAGATAACCTAGTGTAGATGCCGCATAAACATTTAGACCGTTTATCTGTAAAGAAACAGTCATGAGTTATGATAATTGTAAATACTTCTTGATGATACCAACTTTTGTTGCCTGGTAGGCCAAAATAGTTAACATGATTGTAGAGGTCAACATATGAAGAAGTAGAGCAACACCATAAGCATCTCCAATAGCTGTTACCAATCTGAAATTTAAATCAGATCAGAGCTTATTTCCATCTGAAGGGTTTCCCAATAAGAGGTGTTATTTTGAATTGAACTATGCCATTTATAAAATGGAACGATACACGCTTCAAGAATGCATTGAAATTATCAAAATTAACTAAAAATAGTAAAAATTTGGCAGAGACGGTTCGTAAAACTCGAACATGTTTGGGGTCGTCGTGAAGTACTTTGTCGGGCCGCAATTAATGGAAAAATCGACGTGTTGGGACAAGTTAGTGATGTGAAGAATAAATCCCGTGCACGCCGCTCAAGAACAGCCGAGAATATTGATGCTGTAGCCGAAAGTGTTGAAGGCAACTCAGGTTTCTCCATTTCTCGTCGTTCTTTGGAATTAGGCATTCCACAAACGTAGTTACACCGTTTTTTGCATAAAGATTTGGGTCTTAAGGCTTATAAAGTTCAGTTAACATAAAAACTCAAGCCGGCTGATCATCAACAACGTCGTGTCTTTGCTGATTAGGTCGTTGAAATGCATGAAACTGATCCGGAATTCCATCGAAAAATCATCTTGAGTAATGAGACCCATTTTCACCTCGGTGCAACAAGCAAAGTTGTCGCATCTATGGCTCGGAAATCCCAAGAGTTATTGTTGAAAAGCCTCTCAATCCTCAATGTGTGACTGATTGGTGCAGTTTATGGTCCAGAAAATGAGGATGGAGCAATAGTTACGGTGAATGGATTGCGCTATCGAGAGATGATTAATCATTTTTTATGGCCGAAATTGGATAGTATTGATTTGGACAACGTTTACTTTCAACCAGACGAACCTACGTGCCACACAAGCAACGAAACCATTGATCTTTTGCGGAAAAAGTTTCCGGACCGTGTTATCTCTCGAAGAGGTGATCACAATTGGCCACCGAGATCTTGTGATTTAACACCTGCGACTTCTTCTTTTAGGGCCACGTGAATGGGAAGGTCTACGCCAATAGCATATTGTATATTCAAGACCTCCAAGATGGAATTCGTGAAACTATCGAGGACATAGGGCAGCCACTTTGCGATTTGGTTATGGAAAATTTCATTAAAAGCATACGATCCTGTAAGCGAGGTCGTGATGGTCATTTGCCTGATGTTATTTTCCACTATTAACGGCATAGCTTCTTCTTTATAATGAAATAAACATCCGATCATTTATATTGAAAAATGGCATGTTTCTTCGAATATCAAAATAACACCTCTTATTGGAAAACCCTTCATATCAGTATATCAATATAAAATAACAATACCTGACTACATGCTTATGTCTCTCCACCCAGTACTTAATGGCAGACCTCACCATAAGCTCTTGCTTCTTGGTCAACCATTTGGTCCAACACCTCCACCTCCAGGTAATCCAAAACTCTGCAAAGCTCCTGATTTATATGAGCTCCGATTTCTCTTTTAGCATCATAAATGGTCTTCAAGTTCATCTCTTCGTTTTTAATATTATTTTCTGAAACAGGCATTCATGCTTATTCATTCCTTGCTTTGGCGAAATCACTTACCATAGTCACTTAACTGATCCCTTGTTTGACTTGACGCTCTAAATAGATCGCTACTTTTTGGTACGTAGGTGTCCAGAGTAGCTGAGAGTTCCTGTGGAAGGAATTTTGGATTGATGGTAAGAAAATAATGAGGATAGTCTTACCATAAGAGGCTTCATTATCTCCTTCAGATGCTGAAGTTGCTCACAGGCAAAAATGAGCCAAGAACAAAATAGTGTGTCAGATAGATTCGCTTGGAAAATTGAGAAAGTAACGTAGTATATCTGGAAGATCAGAATCACGTTATAAAGAGGTGAAAAGTATTGAGAGACTTTCTTTTATTCACCTGAAAAAGGACTGTTATATAATAAGTCATCCCAGACATTGTGTCCCAGGGATACCATGCTCTAACCAAGAGTCTTGGTAACTCTTCTGTTATGGTTTCGTTTTCATTCTCAGGGTCCTTTATGGTATGTTCACTTGGTCCTACGAATGTTATTGTTGTCCAAGCTGAAATTTTGAACAGAATGTTTTAAATATATCGATTGAAATATAATCTGGGAGTATTCTGCATCGATTACATCGATAAAAAACCTGCTATTAAATTTACGATGAAATTAGAACAGAATAATCAAATTTATCTTCTAGATGTTTCAATAGGAAAATTTATAGTTCATTTTGAAACAAGTATATTTCGAAAACAAACTCTAGACACTAATAGATATCTAAATTTTTATTCCAATTATCAATCGAAAGAAAAAACAGGTGTTATAAAAACACTTTATGACTGGGCCCTTTTTTATTGTGTCTTTAATTGAAATTAGAAATAATAAAATTGCCTTCATAAAGAGTTTCTACTAAACAATCAATACCCGCCAAATTCTATAGAAAGAACAATTTCAAATTTAGAACGAGAAATATCTGATCAAAATTCTAATAATGATCAGGTAAAAACAGAAAACCGTCAAGAACAACCAAATTTATCGAACGTCGCATTCCTAATATTCTTGGCCTTTCAGAAAAAATAAGAAGAATTGGTTTCAAATTCAACATAAGAACTGTTTTCAAAAGATAAAATGATTTGAGATCCAGTCTAAGCAGAACGAAACACAAAAAACAAAAATTGTGTTGACAATATTCCCTGTATATGTGGAAAATCTTGTACAGGAAAGACATCAAGACCTTTAGAGATAAGAAAACTCGAACAAAAAAACAACATCAAAAATAGAGACATTACAAGATAACAAATCGCTGATCATGTATGTTCAAATAGCGGAGATCTTATGATGAACTGGAACAACACAAAGATCCTAATGACGGAACTTGATAATTATAAAAGGAAAATTAAGGAATCCACTTGTATTTTGTTAGATGAAGTAGATAATTTGGCTAATTGTTTTATTGGAATAGATCGTATTTGGATTGATTTATTAAAGGAAGATCTGATATCAGAAAATTTCAAAATTAAATAAATCAACATCTCTATCTGTTGACAAATTTTAATGTCAATTAGACTGCAAACGAAAAAATGCACAATTCCAAAGATTTTATAAGTTTGCCTGAAGAAAAAAATTGATATAGACACCGAAACGTTACATTATCCTTTTCATTTGTTTATTTTTTTAATTATTTCTGTTTCAAATACTGGCACCCATAATAGAGTGACTTTATTGCCTCTTGCCAGTTGCTTTATTGTGTTACGGCACTCCCAGGTCAGAAGAGACCCTTGGCAGTGTGATTCGAGATACTTTTTTCAAGTCATTATGTTTCTTTTCAAATTAGGGATTTCAAAATGTAACATGTGTCTCCAAAGTACAATTAACAATTTATCTAATCAAGAATCACTCACATATGGCACAGAATGCTGTAAAAGAGCAAACACAGATCAACAATGTCCTCATCTTCTTAAGAGCAATGGCATGAAATCTGTTATTCGACTCTATGAATAATGGGTGACTATTGGACTGATTCCATATACCAAGTGTCCTGGAAACATTTTTAAGTTATAAATACGCTTAGGACAACAGTATTCGATTTTGAGTTCACCTATAATATAGCTTCATCCTTGCTGCTGAATAAGAGTACTTCGTTACGCAGTGTAGGAAGAAAAGAACTGTTACAGTGTTGGCTGCAAGATCATTTACGTCGTTTTTCTGTAGAACCAGGTTTACTATGTTGAGTCTGTAGTAAGAAATGTATTCGTTTCAAGATTATTTTACGTTGAATGTGAAAAAATTCACATAAAAATATGAAAAAAACGCCCCTAATCGAGTGGTCTGTTCTTAATTTTCCGAGAAAAATCGAAAACACGTTGCTTAGTATTATTATTAAAAAGATTTTAAAATTGCGCTTTTCTGATTGGTGAAATTAGGAAGAAGAAAATAGTCGAAATTAATTTTCATTGCAACTAGCATCATCTTAAGATGCTATCAAACCAATACTTAAATTTCTTGAACTTCTTAAAAGGTTCATTTATTATCGAAGTCTTTCTTTGAAGTCTGCAAATAATTAGTTGTATGATTTGCATAAATGATCGAAATAGTCATAATTACTGCCAATTTGTCGGAGTTGAGTTAGTAATGATGAGATCATTGAAATTACCCATTGTTCAAGTAAACTGCTCCACATGAGTTAAAGATATTGGTTTGGATTGCAAAAAAAATATAGTTTGAATGAAATTTTTGTGATGAAAATTCATGTTTATATGATTTAAAGTTGCAGGAAATAATCTTAGCCTGTAGGTCTGCAGCGTATATAGGGAGGTTAAAAAATATCGAGTAACAAAACGAAGTTAGGTCACCCTGTAGCATTCCGATGACCCCATAGGCCTCAGCGTTTGTTAATTACGTCTTGGTATTTTCAGAAAATTCGTTTCAAATCAAAGCCGTTGATAAACTGACTCCATTTCAAAATAAAAACATTCATGAAATATATGCAAAGAACTAAACTTAAGAGAAAGGTGACCAGATTGACGAAATGTTTCATACTAGTTTTTTTTGGACCGATTCAAGTTGTTATTGAGTTTTAAATAATTGTACAGCGATGTTCTCGAAGATTACATACTTTTCAAACGATTGAATACGATATCCCTAACTCTTGTGGAGCAGTATATTGTAGCACTAATATCATACCATTAAAGAAGAACGAATAGTAAATTCGACAAGTTGTCTCAGAAAAAGCTCAATTTTATGGTATAATAAAATAATGATCACTTTCGGAATCATCCCATTATTTTTCATATTCGCCGATAGAGTTTATTGAGTGAAGTTCGTTAGATATCTTTTTACGTAAGCTATCGAGATTTCAGAATTCAAGATCATAATAAAACGTAAACAACATCTTCTGTAGGAAGAGAGTTATATTTAAGAATTTATGAATATAGAACACTTGAAATATTGTTTTTTAAAAAGTAATTTCCAAGGGATTGAAAACTATTAGGTTAGATTAGTTTCAGTCCATCGGACTGAACTTAAACGCAATAACTTCTCTCGGAGTTAGAATTAGAAACATGGAATTTTCAAGACAACTTTGAAGACCAGAGAACTCAAAAGAATCTGAATAAGGAAGAATTTATACTTACCCGAACTGTAATACAACTAAAAAGAGGTTTATGCAGCAATATCCCAGTCTGAGGCTGTGTAAAGCACCAGAATTATCCGCGTAGTAGTTCAAAATAAAATGGCCGAAACCCTGCATTATCCTGATGTTTGGCATCAGGTCGGCCACGAGCCCCTGGGGCTTGAAGTTCATGTTCATCATCTGTGAAAATTTCGAGAAATTCATTCCATTTTATATATTCAGTGTGTTTGGTCATGACTTAGCGATAATTTATGGTCATCAAATATACCTAATAGACCCACATTGGGAAGTTTCCCCCCTTAGTTTTGGAGTAGCTTCATTTTGAATTAACTTTTTTTATTTTCGTTGACCATTCCAAATAATATCAATTTCTTTGGACATAAAGGTCCTATAGATGTAAGAAAAATGTTTTTTAAAAGATGTTACTACAATCTTCCAAGAAGAACAATATAAAAACATTCAAATTGAAAATGGGATAGAAAATTCTTTAAATGAATTGAATAGTACAAGAACTAGCACATGAAAGTATAATTTTTTTCTCAATGATTTTACACGCAAGGATATTAGCTACAAAACAACACCTACATCATTTATGTAAGTTACATTATCTGAGAGTTATTGCTGTTCGAACATGACCACTACGCGAGCGCCCCAAACTTTTTTTTTGTTGCAACAGGTCGTCATGAGAGCCACTGCCTGTCTACAAAGCAGAGGCGGCCATTTTGAGCAATTTTTCTGATTAATTTGTTTGTTTGATCATAAAGAATTATCGAAAGTACAGTACTGATTTTTATATTATTTTATCAATTTTCATAAGGGTCATGTTCGAACAGCAATAACTCTCAAATTATGTAACTTACAGAAATGATGTAGGTGTTTTTTTGTAGCTAATATTCTTTCGTGTTAGCTCATTGAAAAAAAAAGTATACTCAAATGGGCTAGTTCTTGTACTATTGCGGATATACTAAGAAAATCAGTACCTACATATTTTCACAAAAATGTTTTGAAGAATTTTTTTATGACATTTCTAAGTTCAATGTTTTCATATTGTTCCATTTTAATGAAAGGTGGTATCGTCTTCCAAAAAACATTTTTTTCACATCTGCAGGACCTTTATATTCGAAGAAATCGATATTATTTGAAAGGGTCAAATAAAATGAAAAAGTAAATTTGAAATGTGGGCTACTCCAAAACTGAGGGGGTAAACTCCTCAATGTGGGTATTTTTGTCGATAAAATTAGGTATGTTTGATGCCCAAACACACCGTATATAGGTATTTCATTGAGAAAATTTTGGAAAAAGAGCACTACGAAGTATAATTACATTCCAGAAGTTGATACTACAATAATTATCTAGTACCGGGGTTCATTCTTTTGAGGTTTTTCCCTGATCTCTAGCATCCTACCAAAAAAGGTATGTTTCCCTGTTTTACCTTTACCTCAGCTTGATAATTTTTTTATTTATCGCCCAATCGATAAATTAATATTTTGAAATTCAAATTGAAAATTGATGGAGAAATATATTCTTTGCCCCCCTCCATCCAAGTTCCTTAAAAAGTACCATTATTTTATCAATCAGTACCTTCTTTTTTTAAATTCTTTCGAAATAATATAAAAGTCATCAATACCTTCAAAAAATCTTTTTAAAGGTCTTCCCAAAATTCACATGACACAACTAAAAAACACAAACCACAGTACACCCTCCAACAACCTGCTGCAGTATACTGAAGCCCCAACTTTAATTAGAGCATCCCCAACCCCTAGAAATAAAATATTCAAACCATAATTCTCAGGAATTAAGAAGCGTTTCATCGTGGACCAATAGGGACATCAGTATCATATTTATCGGATTTCAATTTCAGTTCGACCTCATGGTTTTATTCCGCCCCTCTAGTATCTGCCAAGTTTTCTACCATGAATAATTGATCTAATTGCAGGTTTTGATGACCTTGAGGGTCTCTTGTACCTGGGATGGAAAAGAGAAAATTTTCAAACAATTCTATACTTTTGTATTCCGTATTTGTTTCGATCGATTTTATTAAGCAGGATATTTTGAGATAATAAGAGGGGAGGGTTTGCAAATGAGATATTGAGAGTTCTTAACCACCTCAATTTTTGTTCACCTATTTATTATTCAAAACTATCTGAAAAAAAATTTCATCAGTAATAGACATTTCCATATATTTCCACAGAAAAACATTTTAGGAATAATGGATACTAAGAACATCATAGCGATTGCTTATTTTTTTTTCGTAGTTAAGTTTTCGAGAAAAAAATTCAAGAAAAGTCCTGAGTAGGAGCAATAAGACTATAACCTCAGAATTTTATATGGAATTTGGATTGATACCAAATATATAAAATCAGAATCTCAGCACAATCGGAATGAGATTCTGGGAATTATTGAAAAAATGAAATACGTAACAGATAAATTATTACAAATATTCATTTCTATAGTTCTGATGAAATTTTGCATGAGCATTCAGAATATCAGTTTTGATACACAAAACAAATTTCACCTGAATCGATTATCCTGTTATGGAAATATAGGGATTCTTTTTTTCAATATTCCAATTGAATTTTTCTTGATTCTGTTGACTCTATGGCCACAAAATTTTTCATGAACATTCAGTATAACAGTCTCCATTCACAAAAACATACTTGAATCGGATATCCTGTTATGGTAATATAAATATTCTTCTTTTCAATATTCCAACTGAATTTTCTTTGTTTTTGTTTACTATGAAAACTGACCACTCTTTTGTGAATCATCCCTTAGAAAAACTCTTTCTTTTGTCCTTCTTATGCTTGCTCTTACGTTTTCATGGCACGATGTTTGACGAGTATGGAAATCGCATTTTCAATATTTCATTAAAAATTAATTTCTTGAAATTCAAAGTGAATAATTGGATATGCATATACACTATTCTCATTGCTGTTATCACACTCATTATATGTCTGTCGAAAAATATATCAAGGGTACAGTTGTCATAGTGTTTTTTGGAAGTGAGCTGGTCTATTCAAATTATGGGAAATTTTTCACGAAAAAATGTGGTGTCCTTGTAATGAGTCAATAAAAATATAATACTTGCAGTAATTAATATTTGTCGTGGAGCATCGAAATGGAAATTATCTTTAAATTAGCAGTAAAATATTCTTTTGTCATTCATCCAATCACCTGTGAACAAAAAGAATGCATAATAAAGATGGTTTTTATGGGTAGTTCGATCAGATGGAAATCAAGTGAAAAAATATAATTAATTCGTGGAAAAATTGATGATTATTTCAACCTTTTCCTGTTATATGATGGAATTTTGAGATATACGAGGTATTTCTTTAATGATAAATAAAATTTTCACCATACTTAATTCATCAGAATAATTATCAAATATTTAACGTGCAAGATATATCAACTAAACTTCAAAACATCATTTCAAATGAAACATTGAAAAAAGCCCTGGCCAGAGGTTAGAAGAGAAAATCTCACAGTTACCCAAATAAATTGTTCCATATTTAAATTTCAGGGTGGCTTAAGAGCGATGAAATTGCCGATTTTCTTATCATCTTATTTTTCTTGTTCATTTTTCTGCTCAGATTTTTTTGTTTCGGTTCAATGATGAAATATAATCATTTTCAGGAATATTCAAATAGTTTTGAGATCTTTTAGTAAAAACGGCAATACGAGGTTTTCCACTGAGATTTTTCCGTGAGCTCTAGTATCATAAGTAAATTAGTATGGTACCCCATTTTGCACTAACCTCAGCTGGGAAGTTTCTTGTTTTACGTATTGTATTATGTGAGCACTTGATTTCTGAGGAATATATAAACTTGTTCATCTTGGGAAAATTATCATCAAAATTTAAATTGTGGTTTTTTAAATAGGGAAAAACTTGAAGAGGTGCTGACCTTGTTTATAATAGAAATAAATTCGGTTATTCTCAATGACGTAAACTTCATAAAATATTGTCCTAAAAAGTTTGAATATGAATTTTAGCCAATTCGTAATTATATTCCGTGTGAATATCAATGCATTCTCCTAACAATAAAACGCTTTATTTATTTGTTGCGAACAATTTGGAAGGTGGAATTTCTGTATATCTTATTTTACCGACGCTCTACATGTATAAGAACAGATAACAAATTTTTCATAAATATTGTGCGAAGTGAAGTCCATTTTGGTCAATGCAAAGCTCACACCTTCTTTCTGACATTGTGAGGTGGGAGCTTTGCATTGACCAAAATGGACTTCACTTCGCACAATATTTATGAAAAATTTGTTATCTGTTCTTATCTATTAATCATTTGATGTTCACAGATTATCATATTTAGACAAACCATTTGATTTTCGTGTGAAAATAAAAATTTTGATTGTTTTTTACAGTTATAAGAGATTTATATATTAACTCATATTTTTTAAAAAAAAAAAAAAAAAGACGGTTCAATCTGATATTTAAATGCTTATGGTTCACATTTAAAAAACCAAGTTTGTATTATTACTTCGAAAAAAACGCAATAAAAAAATTTGATTACATCAAAGAATTCTACGAAAAAAAAGCCTGTATAATGTTTTCGTTTCATGTTCATAGCGCCAGTAATGAAGAAGTTATGAGAACTTTTCATTCACGCCATTTTCCACTTTTCACTAATATCTCGAAAACGGTTTAACTCACAAGGTTACGGTTTTCACCAAATTAAATCTCTCAAAAATCGAGCCCGAAAATGTGCCATTAATTTCCTTCTAGCTCCAAGGGTTTCTGAGATCCTCTCACAAGACAACGAATTCGGGACACCCGATACAGTCCACATTTCAGCAATATACAGGGTGTCCCAAAACTCGACGTCAACCCGGAACCGGGTGAAAAGGCAAGTAATGCTGGTTGTCAAAAAAATATAAGAAAACATCTGAGTTGCATTATTTTAGAATAATGGGCATTTAAAAAAACACGCAAAATACCACACCTTGTGACAGTCTTTTCGCTCCTGTTGCCACAAATATCAATTTTTTCCAACTTTTCTTTTTGCTGTGTAGCCCTGAATAATGGTTGTCTAAACTGTAATCAAAATTTGGATACCAGCTGCTTTAAATTTCATAAAAATAGGGCTTGCTTCTCAGAAAAAAATTCAGAATAAACAATTGCCTAGTTTCAACTGACCGTATTGAAAAAAAAATGTACTACGCAAGTTTGGCATGTTTTGTCAAAAGTTGGCGCATTTAGTAAGGATTCCAAAATGGTATAATACTTGTTAAACTGTAGCTGCCGTAGTTCAAATTTATTTTCGATTGCCTTTGAATACACTTTTTCTTAAACTGCTTCCCAGTAAAAAAGTCCGATGGATTCATGTCCGGTGAACGGGCCGGCCAGCAGATTACACAGCAAAAAAAAAGTTGGAAAAAGTTGATATTTGTGGCAACAGGAGCGAAAAGACTGTCACAGGTGTATTTTGCGTGTTTTTTTAAATGTCCATTATTTTAAAATCATGCAACTTAGATTTTTTTATATTTTTTTGACAACCAGCATTACTTGCCTTTTCACCCGGTTCCGAGTTTTGGGACACCCTGTATGTCAAGCACTATCCGAAGTTTTATCTTTATTTTATTTTATCTGGATATAAGCTTTTTCGTTAGGGTACTACGGTAGTACCTAAGTAATCTCAAAATTTTTTTTTATCAACAAGAGCTTTGGTTTTCTGTTTTAGATTTTAATTTTGTAAAAACGGCTAGAGAGGGTCTAATAACATACGTTAAATAGTATGATACCTTGTTTTGAACTTACCTCAGCTAGGGATTTTTTTCTCATGTATTGTATTGCGTGAGCTCTTGATTCAAATGTAGGTATGTACTCATATCGTACAAATGTTTTTTTCCTATTTTGGCATTGGAAAGGCAACATTTCAACATATGGTTTGATGAATTGGACATGGAATACGAAGTTTATTTCAGAGTAATAAAACCGTTACAAATATATTTTATTGCACCACTAAAAAATACAGCTCTAACTATAATTTAAACCCAATTCACAGCTCTTATTCGATATTCTCTTGAACTAGATACAGTTACTTCCTAATAACCATCAAATGACAGTATATCGTGCACAGATCGGGAGAAATCATGAATTAGAACAGGGTTCTTAATATAAAATTATTAATTTTATACAATAACTCATAACAATTGAGCATCGTTCCGTGACACTGACTCGAGATAGTTTTACGTAAGTTTTTTGTGGATTTCTTTTCCTTAATTGAAAAAATAAATTCGAGATGTTGAAGATAATCCGGTAATTACAAATTAAGCGGATATAGTGTTAGTATGGACATAAAATATTTATAAGGGGACATGTGATGTATGTCTTCATGGAAAACACAGAAATTGAGATTAGCATCAGAAGAAAATGAAGAGCAACTCAAGTACAAACAGAAAATCTATTTTGAATTTTCACAAAATGAAAGTTCGATTTATATTCAATACAGAAGCTTATAATTTTTATAATACATTATTAAAAAACGAATGGATAATAACATCGGATGCAGAAATAAGACATTTTTTTATTGGAACAGACGTTCAAATATGCTATGAATATTCTGTATCAAGTTTTGGGTTTCTTAAGGAGCTTTTCTACTTTATTTCCATATTAATATTTATTATCATCCAATCTATTTTTTTCATGAAAAGTTTTCAAGTGGAGTGGGCATTTAAAGTGTTTTTCAGAAAAAATCATCTCAGAAATAATAAAATATTAGAAAATCATAGCAATCATCTGTTTCTCGTTTCGAAGTTAAGTTCTTAATGAAAAATTATTGAAATTTTCGAAATAAGCTATCTGATTCAAACGATCGTAATCGTCGGTTGTTTGGACGTACGCTTTAGCATTAATTTCATTAGTTGTTTACAGGTTTACAACGATGTCACCTGGCCACCCTTTCATTAATCGTCATTTTCACTAACTATGCTTGCTCATTCGTCATCATGGCGCAACGTTTGGACCTACGAGTGTAGAAATTTCATCTTCAATAGTTTATTAAAAAAATTTTCCTTCAAATTCTATGACAGTCATGAGATAGTTTATGTAATTATCACTACTCTTAATGCTGTAACATGAAAAAAACCTTTTTTCAAATACTAGAAATTGGTGTACTTTTGAAACAAATCATTTTTTTCATTTTGGAAATTACTCTTAATCAATGGAAAATAAGAAATTCAAATAAATTAACTATTACTTTTTTTGTTCTGGATCATTAGTGAAATGAATAACATGAATTTCTCAAGGCTTAAACTAGATTTTAGTTTTGAAAATTGTATGAGAATGAAAATGATATATTTATATAACTCAAGAAATATCCAAGTCTATTTGAGGAGAAATAGGATATAAGAACAATTTTTGATATATAATCGTTCTTTATATTATAAGTGTAGAAGTTTTTGAAAGAACAAGTAGGTAGTGCACATTATTCGCAAACTCAATAAATTTTTATTGAATTGATGGAATATTTCCATGAAAAAATTTCAGAGGTTTTTGCATTGAAAAATATTGGTTAGTGGACTAATTTTTCGTTTCACTTACTTGACATGAAGTAGATAAATCTGTGAGAGTTGAGTCCCAAATGTTAACTAATAATAATGCAATTTAACCTGTCTAAACCTGAGATATTCTTGCATAATTTTTCCTACAAGTAATGACAAAATGAAGAAGAAATTGATTTTTTATGCGGATTCAACTGAAATAAATATTTTTATTCGAAATATTTCTTGCTTTATTGAAATATCATTTGGCTGTTTCCAAAATTTTTGCTTTTTCGATTCAACAATTCGTCCAGCATTTGCCAGTTGTCGTCAGGAAAATTATTAAAACTTGCAACTTTCTGAAAAACAATTTTTATCGATCTTCGAAAATGTTTGTAATTATTGATAATTCTCAGAAAACAATCATCGATGATTTGATTGAATCAGTAGTCAAACAAGTCCTCTGATCTTTTTTGAGCTGGATCTTTTCATTTTGGAGTCCAGATTATTTTGAGATCAACAGAAGGTTGTTTCCCCAAATTTTTTATGTGTCAATTTTTTTTATTATTATGGAAGCGTCGCCCTATAAAATCCTATGGTCTTCATTCAAGGCATGTTGAACAAACATGTTATTTTCTTGATAAATCAACAAAATACTCCTTTGGATTCAGTACAGTTTCAATAAAAAAAACCAACATATCTCTTAAAATTCTAGAACTTACATTGAAAAAGTTTTAAATTCAGAATGAAAACCTTGTGACTTTATGTCACCGCTTTTATCGTTACTTTTAGTTTCAGATGAATTTTTCTTGGAAATGATTTCATTAAAGGTTTTCTGAGAAATTTTAGGTGGATTTGGCTTCATTCATTATGTTATTATTGAATTTTTTTCAAAAATTCGAAATTGGCAATATTAGATCATTTAAGATACTTTCAAACTCACTAGAATGAACAAAAAGATAACACAATACATTAAAAAAATCAAAATGTTTGTCGCATTACCCAAAAATCATGTTTTTTATTGATAAATCAACCAAATGCTCGTTTGGAATCAGTATAGTTATTATAAAAAGCAAATATAGCTCTTAACATTCTAGTACTTACTTTGAAAAAGTTTTTAATTCAGGATGAAAACCTTGTAACTTGTCACCGCTTCGATCGTAAATTTTTGTTTCAGTTAGGGTAAATTCGTGAATTTTTCTTGGAAATAATTTAATTGATGGTTATCTGGGAAATTCGAGTTGGATTTGACTTCATTCAGTATATTTTCAATTTATTTCAGTGAAAAAACCGATTGAATTTTTATCAAAAATTCGAAATTGGCAATGTTAGATCATTCTGGATACTTTCAAACTTACTAGACTGAACAAAAAGATAACACACTACACTGAAAAAATCAAAATGTTTGTCGTATTACCCAGAAATCATGTTTTTTCCTGATAAACGAACAGAATGCTCCTATGGAATCAGTACAGTTATTATGAAAAACAGACATATCTCTTAAAATTCTTGTACTTTGAAAAAATTTTAAATTTAGAATAAAAACCCCGTGACTTTATGTCACCGCTTCCATCGTAAATTTTTGTTTCAGTTTGAGTAAATTCGTGAATTTTTCTTGGAAACGATTTCATTTATGGGTACCTGAGAAAACCTATTGAATATTTTCAAAAAATCTAAATTGGAAATATTTGACTATTTTGGATATTTTCAAACTCACTAGACTGAACGAAAAGATAACACACTACACAAAAAAATTAAAATATTTGTCGTATCACCCAAGAATCATCTCTTTTCATTTTAAATTAACAATTAACCTCATAATTAGCTCATCTGAGGAAACGTATGTGCAACTAACGATTTCATCTGATATAGTCTAACAAGACGCCAAATTTGAACCGTATACCAAATAAAATAAATAAAACATAGAATTTTTTTGGTTTGCATTAAAATCGTCGAAGCATTCAAAATCTATACGAAAGTAAAAAGACCACGTGATGGTGTTCTGAATATGGATTGGTTGGAATAGGTTCATCTCAGAATTGCATTGTTGGATGTTGGTGTTGAGGTAGAGAGAGGTTCTTATAAAACACGTCAAGAACTTTCTCAAGCCAGGTGCTAAAGAACTCTGTGCACTGCAACATCTACCTGTGCGTGCGCGTTAGGCAACTGTGATTATATTTCGCGTTTATTTTGTGGATTATCTCCAATTTAATTACTCGTAAGTATGATGGTTTTTTTCATTCGCTATTCAATTGAACTTAATGAACAATGATGATCATAACATAATGAACGGGTTCAATATATATGTTTCGTTTTAAATTTTCGTTTGCGATTGATAATAGATATTTCGAAATCAGTTATATAAGTTTTAATAGAGATAAATATTCTTTTCGATGTTCTTGACAAATAGTGTATTGTGTAATTTATTAATATTTTGGTGCCTTTGTGTTGTGACATATATTATATTTCGTCATTTCAATTTGGGGAATTAGGTGATGTTTTGTTCTGGAAATTTTATTTCAACATTGTGTTGTTTATGTCTTGGATTTATTTACTTGCTGATGGGTTTATTGAACAATCAATTCATTGGAATTTTCACACTTATTATCATTTATTTGACGAAGTCGAGTATTCAATGTTGATGTTGATTAAACTTGAAAATATTTTCTGTTTATTTTTCAGAACATTGAATTGTACTTTTCTACTTATTTCATTGAAGCAATATGTATTTCAAATATTTCTAGATGATTTTCAATACTGTTTATGTTCGATAATAATCTCTGAGTTATTTTTTTATTGCATCAAAAAAATTGTAATTTATTTCAATCAAATCATGCATACTTTTCTACTTATTCTCATTGAACAATATATCATTTCACTCTAGGTCGATGAGGTCTAAAATAAATAGATATTACAATGGCAAAAAAACATTTGTTCAATGCAAACATTTTATATTCATTGACAATTTCGAAAGTGATAAAAATGAAAAAAAAAATGGCAAAACTAAAAGATATTGTAAGGATCGTTAGCAAACTGAAAAGGTTGTCATCAATATTGCAAAACTATTGAATTAATTGTTGTTTAATCGAATTTTGTTCCATTTAAATCAGATAATTGAGATGAAGACAATCAAATTCAACCAAATTATTTGAATATAAGATACAATTCAACCTGAATTTGTCTTCAAGACAGTTAATTCAGATTCACATTTAATGACGGACCACAAATTTCTAGACAAATATTTGTGGACTTCATGAACAAATTTTCAACTTCTTGACGTGAAAATCTGGATTATGGAACATGGGTATATTGAATTTTTATTATTTTCATAATTTCTGGTACATATATTCAACGATACGGCAAGCATTCGATAGCAGTAATGTAAAACACAAAGGACTTGTAATTTTCAGAAAATCAACTTTCGTCACTTTTTGAAAATATTTGTCATTTCTGACAGATCTCTGAAAAAAATCTTGGCTCCAAAATAAGATCCAGATTAGAAAAGATCGAATATATTATTCGGCAACGGATTCAACAGAAAATAGATCAAAGTCATCTGTCAAAACTGACAAACATTGGAATGAGGAAAGTTGCTTTTCTGAAAATTTCAAGTCGTAAGTGCTTTACTGACGACGAAATCTGGCCAAAAAGTTGAATACAAGAAATTTAAATGATGTAAATCTTCCAAATAATAGTTCTATGAATCTTCGACTCATTACAACAAGTACAAATCATTTTTACCTGGAGACTCCGATAAGCGGTTAAGAAAGAAACTACAAATTTCAAATATCTTGGTATTTCTCAAAAACTGCTGAATGTATCCTTACGAATTTTCGCAAAAATCTTCATATCGTTATCAAGCATTTAAATTTCAAATTTTGAATTGACAGAATTCGTAGTTTTGGTAATATTCGAAAATTGTTTGTGAATATCAAAACTCGAGTACTGTGTAACCGATTTGGACCATTCACAAACTCAAACGAGATATTCCTAATCTATTACCATTTTGAAAATTTCAAGTCTGTAGTGCACTTCCATAGAAATATTCAGCACGCTGGTTTCTTGAGAACAAGCGCTCAAAATTTCTATCACATTTCTTAAGTTTGAATTGACCATTATATTCTGGTTTTTAGATATATCCCTTTTTCTAATTTTTCTAAAGGTCATTGAGCTATCAAGATTTTAGTTTTCCATAAAAAATAATGATATCAATATACAGGGTGTCCCGTAAAATATAAGAAATCTTTCGGATTCAGATAAAACATAAATAATGAAGATGGCAAGTTTTCATAATTTTTTTTCTAGTGGCCCTCCCTACGAAGATACAACCTCCTCCTAAATGACGCCACCAGAATTTTTTTTAGTGGAATAAGTTTCAAACTACTCTATATTATTTGATGAAAATTTGATTCGATTAATAGTATTAAGGACCTCTTAAATCACCGCACTCAAATTTCAATTAGCTTGTTCAGTTTACCAGGGGCGGACTGGGTCGTACATTTTGATGCTTACATTTTTAACACCCTGTATGATAAGGTGCAAAAAAACAAATTTGGATACCTCGAACATTATGCTAAAGAAAGGGTACTCTTGTTCAGTATCGATAAAATGAACTGTTTTCGAAGAAAAAATAATGAAAGAAGTAAGTAATTGAGATTTATTCCACTGAAATGAATTTCCAGTGGCGTCATTTAGAAGGTCGTATATTCGTAGGTAGGTCTGCTAGGAAAAAAAATTGGAAATTTGTCATCTTATTTTTTTATTTTCTATCTGAACCCGAGAGATTTCCCACATTTTCCGGGAAACTCTGTAAATGCGCATTGAAAAAATTCAATTCAGCTTTAAGATTAAAACTAATATTAGCTCTCGCGTGAGATGAATATAAACAAATTATAAGGAATTATAGTGGACATTAAAATATTTAACATTCATCTTCTATCGATTTTCAAAGATTACAAACAAAATCTAACCTTTACACTAAGAACTAAGAATACCAGAGACACTCTGAGATTTCAAAACATCCATCTTACTCTTGCACCTATCTCCAGATTCTCTTGCGCAAATAAGTCTTGCTTGGTCAATAATACTTTCATTGACCTAAATAGAATTCTATTGTTACAGAAATCGCAAAGTTTTTATGGCATTTCTCTAATTTTTAGACCGAAATGATGCGGAATGATGAAACAAAGGTTTATTATTGAGAAAGTTTAACAGTGGCGAAAAAATTAATATGAACGCCGTTACACTTTGATGGTTGGCCAATTGCCTGTAGTTTTCGGTTGAATCATTCATTTCCGGTCAACGTAGGAAGTGGCCAAGCAGAATACAGTGGCGTACATGAAAATAGTTTCTAGATTGATTGTGTTGATAATAATTTGTTCAGAAATATTTTGTGAAAATTCATTTATTATTTTATAACTTGTCGTACCGCATTTTTTGAAAATATTTCGGTTCAATATAGATGTCATGAGTATATTTCTTTCGAGTGTTTTTTCTACTTGAACGGGTGCTATATCGTTTTGCCTAAATGTCTGTAATTTTTTGATATTAAGCTAAAAATGGTCTAAAACGATAGGGTTTGACTCCCTTATGAGGAATCCATGGTCAAATTCAGAGGGGCCGTCTGGCCGTAAGTACTTTCGAAGGGATTGTCCTAGAGACTTGAGATTTTCAGCGTCAGTTCAGTTACCAATTGCCGAGGTTGAGTTCGATAACCAGCCAAATCATACAGAGCTTTCCATAAAATAAAGTCATTCAAAATTTTTGTTCCTCGATATCTCCGACAAAACGAAACATATCGAGATGAAATTTTGGGGCCACATGCAAAATACCCATAATAAACTTCATACAAAATTTTGTGTCAACAGAACTATAGAAAATTAATTGGAATATTAAAAGAAGAATCTTTTATATTTCAATAACAAGGTATCCGATTCAAGTGAAATTTATTTATGTGAATGAAGATTGATATATTAAATGTTCATGAGGAATTTCAGAAGATCGTATCATCTGAACCATGAAATTAATTGGTTTTTGATTATTGATTTTTTACATATTTCAATTTCTTGATCATTTCAAGAATATGATTCTGATCATGCTGAGATTTTGAATCTCAAGCCCTATACAAAATTTTGGGGTAATAGCATAATTACTCCACCAATAAACTAGCGCTAAGTAGCATCTGCTCCAGGATTTTCTCAATTTTTTTTAATTGGGTCATATTATTAGAGCCCGGATTGTTTTGAAATCATGGTTGACCTATGGAGTTTTTGGTAATTGAGATGAAAGATATTTTACGTATCAGTTTTTCTTCTTTTGATATTATGGTAGCATCACCCCATAAAAATCTGAGGTTTTTATTCAAAACATGTTGAACAAATTTTTACATATCAGTATTTTCCTACTGAGCTATTTTTTTTATGTTTTCAATTCGAAAAGATGTTCAGTTTCTCCAAGATAGGCTCTACCATACTCACAAAGTACTTTAAATTTGCAAGTTTTGCTTAGTTGATTTTCATCATCAGGTTTTACTTTAGTTAGATTAGACACGATAGTATCTTGAATAGTGTTCTCATATTGTACTTATTATTTAATCAAATCTACTCACCAAACTAGCATATATGAACTATCTTGTGAGTTTAGTAAAACTTTCATTGAGGAAACTAAACGTCTTTTAAATGTTCGAGTCAAAGAACATAAACATTAGCTCAACAGGGAGTTACTGATAAATCAAAGCTTGTCCAAACTATTTGGAATGAAGACTATAGGGTTTTATGTGGCACAGTTTCCATAACACCAAATGAAGAAAAAATGAAACGTAGAAAATAGAAAGAAGCAGCATTCACGTCATTTACCGAAAATCTCATCAGTCAACTTGACTAATAATAAGATCCAACAAAGATTTTTTGAGTTATTCTATGTTTTTTCTACCATATCAGTTGAGAATCTTCTTTTCCATTTCGAACAACACAGAAGTTTCGACACTAACTCAAAGTTTCCAGAAACTTGTCCAAAAAAATTAAATTGATTTCATTGCCATTCCAATAGAAATCCAAATATTTTGAAGAGATCTTACAGTCCTTTTCTTGTTTTAACCTTAACAATCCAAATAATAAAAATACTTCAATACACCTTTAGAATTCCAGCTGTTTTCTTGAAATCTAACTATTATCCGTGTTCTCTTTCTCTATTTCAAACAAATTCAAATAATGAAAAAATTTCATTATAGTTCCTCTAGATACCCAATCATTCTCAATAGATCTAGGCCTCCATTTTTCATGTTCTGCTTTTCAAACGATGAAAATATTTCAATATCGGTTATATAATCAACAAATGCATGGTGTGGCAAGATACAAACCAATTATAAAACAAATCCTGCTTGATGCCATGCTTCGAAACCATTCACCTTAACAGACGAAGAAATTTCTCTCTTCCTCTTAACATCTAGGTCAAGAAATGGACTCGTGAATCATCGCAATGGTCAGACTAGCTTTTTCACATTCTTCGTTATTAGTTTGGCATGGATGATAGCAAAAATCATTATTACTCAATACTGAATGTTACTTTCTAATATCGGTTACAGTTATACATTTCTTATGATGGAATTATGGAATAATTGGTTCTATTCGCCTGTTGGTGAAGGAAAAATACGAAGAAGTTGGAAAAGTAATTGAAACACGTTTCTGAATTAGAATGGGTAATTTTGAGTTGATTAAAAAGTATGTTTTTTTCTAAGTTGCTTTTTATATGAATTTGAAACGTGAGAATATTCACATTTGCATTTTATGCGTACCATTATTTGTTCTCGATATACATATGTAGGTTTTGAATATTTTTTAACTTATTTTTATTTTTTAACTTATTTTATACTAGAAATCTTTTTGAATCCAAATTGACAATTCACAAAAATATGTTCCCAGTTCTGTTATAATTCGGAATGAATGGATATATTCTATTGATGTTTCTCGAATCAATCGAGAGGAAATCGAAAAATGTGTATATACAGGGTGTCCTGTAATTAGACTGACAAACTTCTAGTGGACATTAGAGATCTTATTTTAGACAGATTCAACCCAAATCATATAATGCAAAATTGCTTAGTTAAGGAGCTAGTACCCTTTGAAGATGACGTCCTGTCCACACTTTTTGCCACATATTCGCAAAACGGAGTCACATAAAGTGCTGAAAGTTTACACATTGGCTAATATGGAAAATACGCATCGATTAGATTGAGTGCAGTTCTTTCATGTCAAGCACAATCGTATCATTTGAGGGGCGAAGTGTATTTTTAGTGAAACTTTTTAAACTTTCATTATTTCACGAGATTTACATCAAATTCATAACTCTGATGTTTTTCTTGAAAAAGATGCTCCTGTATAATAACTGCCAGATCTACTATTTCTGAAAAAATAATAGATTTGATATTTCTCTCTTTTCACTAAGTACTCAATGTTCACTTCTGTTTGAATTTATTTTCACTTGATAATGGTTAGGTTGAAGATGTGAATCAATTCTATCAAACAAAGATCATGTTTCTCTCGCCAAAAATTTCGATATCAATTATTTCATTCATATTTGCGAATATGACATGTGGCAAAAAGTGTGGACAGGACGTCATCTTCAAAGGGCACTAGCTCCTTAACAAGAAGCTATTTTGCATTATTGATTTGGGTCGAATCTGTCCTAAAATATGATCTATAATGTCCACTAAAAGTTTGTCGATTTAATTACGCCTGTAAATTTATTTGCAGCCTGAATACAATGGACATTTCTAGAAATTTCGAAGAAAAATATTATAGACAATTATCGACCCTAAAAAAATGATAGCGATTATCAGTTTAGGAGCGCTCTTTCTACTTGAATGGATATATCTTTTTGCCTAAATGTCTGTAATTGTCGAATTTTGAGCCGAAAATGGTTATCAAACGATAAGGTTCGATCCTGAGACGAATCCGTGGTCAAATCAATTTATCTGAGACTTTCATGATGTGTTCGTTTCCCAAATGCCGCGATCACAGTTCGTTAACCAGCCAAAAAGTACAGGATGTTCCATAAAATATGGCAGTTGAAAAATTTTGTTCTTCAACATATCTCAGACAAAACGAAACCAATCGAAAGAAATTTTGCGGCACATGCAAAACACTCATTTTGTGGCCATAGTGTTAACAGAACCATAAAAAATACATTGAAATATTGAAAAGAAGAATCTTTATATTTCCATTACAAGATATCCGATTCGAGTGAAATTTATTTTGTGATTGAAAATTGATGTACCGAATGTTCGA
>CM024239.1:95634590-95692691 GCA_013421045.1 Propylea japonica
ACAACGAAACTTTTTTTTGTGATAGCTTATATAATGTCCTAACGATATCATCTACTAGACTTTTTGGCCGGACATTCGAAATAAAAAAAAAATATTATTCGATCGTGTTAACATAAAACTTGAAAACCCAAAGTTCGATCCTTGGAGCTGGGGTTGTGTGGAGCAAGGAATCGATTGAAAATTATGTCAGACGTAATTTGTATAATGCTCTATCGAATCCATTTTTCAGAATTCTTGGCCGGACATCCCAAATAGAAGAAAAATGGATTTTTGCCATCGAGTCACAGCGCAACTAACAGTGTTGAGAACGATCCTCACATATAGGGTTGCAGGATTCTCAGAATCTAACGAAATTTTCTCCAATATAACTCATATCATATACGATACAAACCATTTAACGGAATTTTTGGCCGGGTTTCCCGAAACAAGCACACAAAAAAGAAAGTGTCATATCTAGTTCGAGACAAGAGAGTGTGTTTTATCCTGGAGCTGGGGGTATGGGGTTTTCAGAACGAACAACATTTTTTCTAGAATAGTTTATTTAATGTCCTAACTATATCATCCACCGGACTTTTTGGCCGACATTCGAAATACAAAAAAAATATTATTCGATCGTGCTAAACCGTAAAACTTTAAAACCCCAGTTCGATCTTGGAGCTGGGGTAGAAATGATTGAAAATTTACTCCAAAGTACGTTTGAATGAAGCCTAGTCCATTCCATTCATCAGAATTCTTGGCCGATATCTCAAACTAATGAAACTTCAATAAAATGTTTACGACGAGTCAATACCGATTTTTCCCCTAATGTGATAGAAAATTTGAATAAAAGGAAGTTTAAATTATTTGAATTGTTCAATTCTTTGCTTGCGGTATGAATTGATCACTTCCGATGTACATTCCTCAGAATTAACCGTAAAAACAATCAGCTGACGCCGGGCGACCTCATCGACCGTGGTGGAATAGGCGCGCTGGAGCTGGTTGGCCGGGAGCTAACATCACCGGGGTCAAAATCAATTCACTTCCAACTGAAAGTGCTTTCGGAAATTGATTCAGGCAAATAGAAAGCTAGGTCTGTGCCTGCCATCATAAGCATAATAACATATATTTTCAACAAAGCGAAAAGGTACTAAAAAGACAAAAAAAACCTAAAACTTTCACACTAAAAGCATTGTTTATAGAGTGATTAAAGGAAAGTATAATCATTTTTTACACAGATTTTTTGAATATCCAAATAAAATGAAAAAGAATGAAAGAACTATCATACATCAGCACTTACCCAAATGATTGAACTCTTATAATAGTCACAAATTGCCACGTATCAAGGTGTAACTATGTATATCAAGCGTAAATGCCATTTGGCGTACAAACTCAGTAATATAAGTTTGTTCAGGTGATTTTAACAGACTTCTTTAAAGTGTGCCATCATAAGCAGGATGCCATCATAGGCATACTTCCCCTACGTAAAATAAAGTCAACGTTGCCGAATGTACCCCCGGCCTCGTCCGACAAGCTTTCGAGTTAGATCAGAGATCTCTGCGATTTATGCAACTTTTTCGTGATATTGACAACATTGCGTATCCATCTGACAAGAAAATAATCAACATAACCTAAAATTTTGGTAAACACAGTGAAATATGCCAAATTTCCATAAACTTCTTTGTGCTCAATAGTATGCGAACGGAGTATAGAAGATCTTGGATAATCAAAATGTTTTAGGCAAATACAGGGTGTTCATCATCATAACTGGACAAACATATATTTTCATGTAGAGGACATCGGGAGAATTATTTTTGCCTTATACAATATATCCCGTTTTCGAAGCATAAGCGAGATACAAGGTGTCAAACGTCATTTTTGAGTAAGATTCTTATAGTGTGGTCAGTTATGTTTAATAGTTAAAGTAACGTTTTTGTCAAATCTCAGTATTTTTGGGTCATCTATTCAGAAAAGTTGACGAACTCCCGAAAAAAATTTTACAAAATGGCGGAAGACCAGCAATGTTCCTAATTTTTTTTTGCGGTTGTCAAATTAACTTTTATTTTCTGAATTAACACAATTTTCTGAGAATTTCTGTGAAAAAATTTTTTCAAAAATCGAACACAATTTTTTTTACATTTTCTACACCAATGAAAAAATTTCACTCGAAATGGATGAAATTTTGTACAATGGTACTTCTTGAAATTATCAATCACGAATGAAAAACAGAATTGAAAAATATCGAACGGTTTCGTTACTACAGGCATTCAAATATTTCGTTCAGACCTCTGAAATAATGAAAGAAAATTTGTTTTGAATTCTACACACCTTTTCCAATTGTAATTCAGAAAACGTAAAATGTAATTCAGAAATAGCAAATGAATTTCAGAAAGATGGAAATTGTAATTCAGAATAGTAAATTGATATTCAGAAATGGTGATTTGAATTTCAGAATAGTGATATGTTATTCAGAAAGTGTAATTTGAATTTCAGAATAGTGATATGTAATTCAGAAAGGGTAATTTGAATTTCAGAAAATATAAATTGTAATTCAGAATTGGTGATTTGAAATTCAGAATGGGAAATTGTAATTCAGAATTGGTTGCATGTACTCGAGATATAATGAACATGAATATGTACCTATTTATATCTATGTTATTAGTACATATATCTATACATTTTCTGAAATTCAATTTATAACTTCTGAATTATAATTTTCCTTTTCTGAAATTGAATTTGCCATTTCTGAATTTCAATTCACTATTCTGAATTACAACTTTGTTTTTCTGAAATACAACTTCCTAATTCTGAATTTCAATTCGCTTTTCTGAATTAACTATTCTGAAATTCAATTTCTGTTTTCTGAATACATATTCCTATTCTGAAATACATGTTCCCTTTTCTGAATTGAACTTTGATTTTCTGAATTACAACTGTAAAAGGTTAGGTCAAAATAATTAATATTGACATGTCCAAACATTCTAGATGAATTTATAAAAAAAAATTCAGTGAAACTTAGTGGGACTCGAACCGACGCGACGTAAAAATAATTAAATAGGAAATGGCACTGTTCTAAGGATAAAAAACATTCGTTGCAAGGCACCGGTAGTTCGTAGTTATAATATAATAATAATTTATTTACACACGTTAAAAAAGAAAACTGTACATGTATAATATTTGCCATTAAAATATATGACTGTCAAAAAAACACAATAAAATATATACCATATACAACACTTATAAAATCATGGACAAAAAGCGGAAAATTCATTTATATCATAATAGTCTTTTCTAGAACAATTCTTTTACATTCTGTAATGCGGAAGCTTCAATTCTTTTACATAACTTTGGCAGTTTGTTATACAATTTGAGACAGGTATAATTTCATAAAGTTTGACTAGTTTTCGAATTTCAGTGAATATAATTTAGCCAGTAGTCAACTCTATGAACTACGAACTACCGTTGCCTGGCAACGAATATTTATTATCTTCAGAACAGTACTATTTCCTATTTATACCTACGATCGGTTCGAGTCCCAACTAAGTATCACTGAATTTTTTTTTATAAATTCATCTAGAATGTTTGGACATGCCAATAATTTTGACTCTAGAATTCAAAACAAATTTTCTTTCATTATTTCAGAGGTCTGAACGAAATATTTGAATGCCTGTAGTAACGAAACCGTTCGATATTTTTCAATTCTGTTTTCATATTCGTGATTGATAATTCAAGAAGTACCATTCGTACAAATTCCATCCATTTCGAGTGAAATTTTTCATCGCTGTAGACATGTAAAAAAAATTTTGTTCGATTTTTGAAAAATTTTTTTCACAGAAATTCTTAGAAAATTGTGTTCATTCAGAAAATAAAAGTTAATTTGACAACTGCACAAAAAATTAGGAATATGGCAGGTCTTCCGCCATTTTGTAAATTCGTCAATTTTTAGAATAGAGGACCCAAAAATACTGAGATTTGACCAAAACCGATACTTCAAAGTGTTATACATACTGACCACACTCGTAAGAATCTTGCTCAAAAATGACGTTTAACACCCTGTATCTCGCTTATGCTTCGAAAACGGGATATATTGTATAGGCAAAAATGATTCTCTCGATGTCCTCTACACGAAAATATATGTTTGTCCAGTTTTATGATGAAACGCCCTGTATATTGCCTTTTCTGAAAGTTCGAAAGGTGTGAGTCACATTCAATATACTCAAAAACATACTCATTCATATGCGAAGATCGAATAGAACCATAGTCTAAAACAATACTTTCTCGTCATTTTCGCATTTATCTTAATGACAGAACACATCTTCTTCTCGCGGGCGGTGCCTTCCGGCCGACTGAGGCCTAGTTGGCCCATTGTTCACCCGCATCGTTCTATAGAGACTCAGCTCCTAAGACACAAAGACAGAAATGTCGCGATCTGCCAGGAGTTGTGCCTCTCACCATAGGAATAGGTGTTGTTGGATTACCTAGTGTGTTCTCGATTAACTCAGTTAGGTTGCCACAGTTGAACAAAAATATGCTCAACCGTTCATCAGTGCTCCGCACCACCAGGCATAGGGAGCAGTTCGTTAACCCATTCTCTTCAAATGTTTGTTAAACAGGTGACCAGTCAATGCACCAGTCACCAGACCGAGTTTTTCCTCTCCAGCAACCGAAGTCTATTTACCTCAGGTCGCGAGGTCGGTCTCTCAATGAGAATCCCAGGCAGAGCTTTCCTGCATTCTTCTACCCAAAAGAGAGCCAACCCTAACATCAGATAGAGATTTCAGAGTTCCCTGACTGTCGCAACATATGTAAATGTGCTTGCCAGAGTATCCCCTGCGAATATTTTCTAGTGCGCAGGCAAGAACCGCAAATAGCTCAGCCTGCACAATGGAACAGTCCTTCCCCAGAGGGATAGCCTGATTGAAGTGAGGACCCACGATTCCGGCACCAGACCCACGATGACAGACACATTCTTCCTAAATGAATATATACGACGTTAAGAATCTCATGAAATAATATCTGAAATATCACAGAATGATGAGAGTCCAGAAATGACAGTAGGCATCAACTTGATAATTAAAATCCGAACAGAAACTAGATCACTTAATGCTGTTCACGCATCACTTGCAAAAGTTTCTTCATACCTAAACACTCCAAATATGTTTTCAAGATATTCTCATTGCGGTGTATAATGGAGTATGGAGATTGCCATTGAAGAGCCTTGTATCTTATATTTCGGTTTTAGATTATTATCAAAATATCCACTCCGTATACGCAATAATAAACTATTTTGTAACATACATTTCTGGACTTCTTCCTCCACTTGAGTAGTTTCTTCCCTGTTATGGGATCAGTTTCAATAGTTTTGATATTTCTTGATACTATTTCTCATGCTTTGATCTTTCAACTCTTTTTTCTGTTATGATCTTTTGTATTACCTGTTGTGGTCCAGCAGGTGTCATTATTTGTTCCATTGGGGGTACCGTGGTCTTTTTGGCAGCGGCTGCAGTAACTCTAGATCCAACAGGAGCTTCGCACTAGTTCCTTTCACCTGCAATGCCACTTGTTTCCTCAACAGAAGGGGGCTGGAATCGAAAGGCGAATTTATTATCCGACGCATTATCGTAAGAGTATATTCACATTTGAGCCTATAATCTACTAAGAATATGCATATGTATGCTAACTTATACTCTTGATACCCTTTGCTCAGAGACAATAATCTGAAAATTCAATGAAAATCAATTCCATTTTTGGATGTATGAAACATTTTTCTGTATCTCCTTTAGTACCAAAGTAAAAGGGGGGTCAAATAATAGCGAAAACCCTGTACCTATAGTCCGTTCACGAAAGGTTGAGCCGCATAGGCGTTTCTTTATTATCTGAAGTTGGCAGTATTTTTGTCATAACGTAAAATAAAGTCAACGTTGCCGAATATACCCGCCTCGCCCGACGAGCTTGCGAGTTATCAGAGAACTCTATGCAATATTGACAACATTGCGTATCAATCTGACAAGAAAATGAACACCATAACCTAAAATTTTAATATACACAGTGGAATATGCCAAATTGTCATGGCCAAAACCGACGGCTCAACCTTTCGTGAACGGAGTATAGCTGTAGTATGGTAACCCATAAAACACTTAATTGGTAGTAGTGTTGAAAGATAGTCACTATATCAATCGATCACAATTCAATAATTATAGTCCAAGATCCCAGAGCGATAAGACACAACTTATTTTCACATAAATGAACCTCATGTTCTTAGTAGTGTCTTTGTGCTCAGAATACCTGCGCGCTTGTGGAGCCTGCCGAGTGAACCTGGGCAGGTACCAGGTGTGAAAGTAAACTAAATTATGTTTACCTAACTTAAATTTTCATAGCTGATTTTTTAAATATATTTTTGTGGAGTGTTATTATAAAGTTTACCATAAGCGTCAGAACTTTTCGTGGGCCAGTACTTTTTGTCAGACGCTTTAAAGCTTACAAAAAATAAATTAACTAACTTATTTTTAAATGTCTGACATTAAATATGTTGTTCAGACAATTGTTACGAAGTTATATTTAATTAGTCAGACAAAATTGATTGACCAAAACACCCCCTAAACAGCAAATTATTTCTGCTTGAGTATGAGCGCTGTTGCATTATAGGTGCGTTTCGGAGCGAGTTAGACGGTCTTACTAACTCAGTTTCCCCCTTCTCTCATTCGTGTAATTCTTCTGTTTTGTGTAGTGTCCTTTGGGACAACCTAATAGTATACAGTATAGTTGGATCTGTGAGACCACATGTTTTTTGTTGTTTACGTCGTGTGATTTGTGAGTTATTTACTTATTTTATTAACGTGAAAACATGGAAGAAACAGGAACCAGCAAAATTAACGTGTACATTTTGTGAAAAATCTAGTCCATAAAATTAATAGTATTTACCGAGTAAACATTAAAAAAGGTGTAAATTATTTTACAACAGCGAGTGAACATAACCTAAATTTAAAGACATAGTTTTACCTGAAGATTTATATGATAAAGGTTATCATCGGGAATGCTATAAAAATTTTACTGCTCTGCCCAAAAAATTTATTCTGAGATTGTCAACAATGCTCGGAGAACTTTTATTTTTACTGATTTTAGTTTTTTTTCTGGAATCTCAGAATAATATTTTTGGGCAAAGTAAATTGTTATAGCATTCCCGATGATAACCTTTATCATATAAATCTTCAGGTAAACTATGTCTTTAAATTTTAGGTTATGTGTCACTCGCTGTTGTAAAATAATTTTACACTTTTTTAATGTTAGTTATCTCTGTAAAATAATATTAATTTATGACTAGATTTTTCATAAAAATGTACACGTTAATTTTGGCTGGTTCTGTTTCTTCCATGATTTTACGTTAATAAATAATGTAAATAACTCACCAATAACACGACGTAAACACAAAAACATGTGTCTCACAGATCCAAACTATACTGTATACTATTAGGTTGTACCCAAAGGACACCTACAGTGGCGCAGCCAGGATTTCATTTTGGGGGGGCTGAACTGAAAATTTTTGATGATACAGTGAATACCGAAAATTGCAAAAAAATAAAGAAGAAAGAAATAACGAGAATTAATCTTGGGGGGGGGGGTGCAGCCCAAAGCCACCCCCTGGCTGCGCCAGTGGACACATAACATACACAGAGAATTACACGAATGAGAGAAGGGGAACTGAGTTAGTAAGACTCTCTAGTCTACTCGCTCCGAAACACACCTATAATGCTTTCGCGATCATACTCACGGCAGAATAATTTTGCTGTTTAGGGGGTGTTTGGTCAATCAATTTTGTCTACTAATTAAATAACTTCGTAAAATTGTCTGAAAACATATTTAAATGTCAGACATGTAAAAATAAAGTTAAGTAATTTATTTTTTTGTAGAGCTTTAAAGCGTCTGACAAAAGTACGGGCCCACGAAAAGTGTCTGACGCTTATGGCATAACTTTATAATAACACTCCACACAATATATTTAAATCAGCTATGAAAATTTAAGTTAGGTAACTATTAATTTTTAGTTACCTTTCACACCTGGTACTGCCCAGGTGTCACTCGGCAAGCTCCACAAGCGCGCAGGTATTCGTGAGCACATAAGGACACTACTGAGAACATAGGTTTCATTTATGTGAAAATAAGTTTGTCTTATCGCTCTGGATCTTACTCTATTATAATAATGGTATGAAAACATGTCGAGGCATATGCATTATGAAAGAGATATTTAGAAAGCAGTAATATCACTGCCGTCTTCCCTTGATAGGCTCAAATATAAATATTTTACTCGAGATACTTACGTATAGGTACAGCAGCTTGAGATTTTTTTGTTCCTACTGGAGCTCCTATGTGTGTTCAAGTAAATTCTCATTATCCGATATTGTTGAATGAAATAGAATACCATACCTAGCTTTGGTTTGGCCACGGTTCTTGAAGCTAAAATGTTTTGAAAATTGTGTAAATCCAATAATTACATATTTCTAATTATTCCCAACCTTTAGGTACCACACTTTGGTCTGACTTGACAGCTACAGTCCTTTGCGATCCTTTCGTTACTGTAACTATAGTTTTTGAAGCTATTTCTCTAGTACTTCTTCCACTGGAACCAGGCCTGCGGTATAGAAATGGTTTGTATTGTTGGTAATTCAAATATACTGATGGACAAAATTAGCGCACCACCTAAAATTTCGTTAAATTTTATCAATTGATATCTTCCCAATCTTTAGTCAGTTTTCAATGTTTTTTTTCTTTCAATTGTACCTCTGTTATTGTCGAATTTCCTCCATTTAACAGAAGTCCAAAAAATAAAATATTCCTGTTGTACAGGGCGTTTAAATGATGTAATGTTTTATAATCAAATTTTAACGTCTTCTGTGGGCAATGCCAGGTTGCCGAGGCATATAAAAACAATAAAGCATTGTAGCCCAGTATCTCTTGAGTATTTTGTTCTTTTAAAAACCAAT
Source organism: Propylea japonica (assembly GCA_013421045.1). NCBI lineage: Eukaryota > Metazoa > Arthropoda > Insecta > Coleoptera > Coccinellidae > Propylea > Propylea japonica. The sequence goes on from CM024239.1 coordinate 95,643,545, forward strand.
TTATTTTGGAATCGTCCAGAGATATTCAACATTTTATCAACTCTTGTATTTTATGCATTAGCCATGAATATCTTCGCAACCATTTGTCCGATTTAAATGTTTTTTTTAATTGTAGCTCTTTTATTGACGAATATCATACTACAATGAGATTTTCAAAAAAATAAATGCATCATGCTGTACAGGGCGTTTAAAATTTTCGTTTTTTTTCATTACAGTTTAACGCCTTCTGTGGGCAATACCACATATCAAAAAACTATACAGTGATATAGCTTTTTTGAAAAGAAATTTAACTTGTACCCTTCCAGAGATATTCTCATTTTTATAACATCTTGCATTTCATTCAAATCGGACAAATGGTTGCGAAGATATTCATGGCTAATGCATAAAATACAAGAGTTGATAAAATGTTGAATATCTCTGGACGATTCCAAGATAAATTGTTTTTTAAAAAAACAAAATACTTAAGAGATATCAGGCTACAACTCTTTATTGCTTTTATATGCCTCAGCAACCTGGCATTGCCCACAGAAAACGTTAAAATTTGACAATAAAACATGACATTATTTAAACGCCCTGTACAACATGAAGATTTTATTTTTTGGACTTCTGTTTAATGGAGGAAGTTCGACAATAACAGAGCTAAAATTAAAAGAAAAAACATTGAAATCCGACTGAAGATTGGGAATCCATTGTTTTTAATTGAAAGAAAAATACGTTGAAATCCGACTAAATATTGGGAAGATATAAATTGTTAAAATTCAACGAAATTTTAGGTGGTGCGCTAATTTTGTCCATCAGCATAATTCTGGATTATAGTTTTCTTTCTTGCTCATTTTTAGAGACATTTAGGAACTATCGTGTAGTCAAATAATCCCTGAATTCAAAATTAGAAATAAAAATGGTATTCTACAAAGACACGGTTGGCCTGACTTATCAGGAATTCAGAACCGAGAGTAGCTTCCGTAGGTACTGAAAAGCTAGGGAATTTTTTCTGGAACGATCGGTTGTGAAAATTCGTTGTTTCCAGTTTGAAATTTGTTCTTGTTTGTCCCAAAGTTTTAAAAAATATGAATCTGATTTAACTGAAATTTTGTGATTAAGGGTTTGAAAAATAATGTTTGTGTAATTTGTTTCGTGTTATTTTCTGATGTCATTCAGATACTTTCTGTTGAACTTTCTGCCTCGTCTGGGAGCCGAGATATTGGGTGTATGGAACATATTGGGACACCCTGTGTATACCTTGATAATGTACTAGTTCCAGGTGGTCTGAGACCTGCCCCTACGGCTGGTGCCACTCCAGTTCCTGGGGATCTCAACCCTAATCCTGGTTGTCTCAATCCTGTCGCTGGAGGTCTCAAACCTGTTGTAGGTTGTCTTAATCCGGTTGCAACATTTCCCTGAATTCCAGAAGCTCCAGCTCTAGGTTGCTCCAGACGAGCTGACTGCGTACCTGAATTAGACATATATCATCAGTTTACAAAATTATTTCTCTCAGTTGAAAAAATTCCTTTGGTAAGGCTTCTTGTTCGTTCCCACCATCATTTCTTATATTTTGTCGTCCAGTTCTATATGTATGTATATGTTTCATTGCTATGAAGTACACTGCGCAAAAAATCAACGCACAAATCTCAAATTTTTTCTACAACTGAAGGTGTTCTCATTTTTAGAGGCTTCAGCCCTAGTCTATAGCCGAATGAACCAGATAATGATTAATAATTTAAGATGATCATTGCTTCACGTCGGGTGATGCAGTGATAACTACATCAGTCCAGTAAGACATCCTTGAACGATTTCAACAACTTAACAAATTTTCTGGCGTCACTGATTGTCTTGAAAAGTTAACAGTATCTCAGTGAAAGCAGAAAATAACACTTAAGTACCAGAATGAACTTACTGATAATGAGTCTTATTTCTGTCCAATTCGTTACGCCAGATAGTAATCGATTAAGCTTCCGAAATGACCTATCGTCAGAATATATTAGATGACCTATAAAAACAGTTTTTTCAATAGTGCCTTGATTCCAATAACTAAATTCCACCACTTAGATCGTAAGAATTTATTCCTAAGTCAACATTGAAGGATATGTTGAGAACATGTCTCGAATATGGATAGTGCCTAACACAAATATTAAGAGGCAAATCGACAAATGTATAATACGACTAGCAGACCCAACAGACGTTGTTCTGTATACACAAAAATTCATTCAATTCGATCCAGCCGTTTAGTTGCAGAGTAGATGAATAACCGAAATAACGCCTACAGCGCCATCTGTTGATCTGATTTGTGATCATAAACATACGGGCATCAGGCAATCCAAAATTCATTCATACATCCCTCACACTTCGGTACCTTCTCCTACCCTCCTAGTGCCTACCTCGGAGACGCATTTTGGTGCGATTTCATCTTCAACCTGCCATATCTTTTGATGTATTCATCATAATTGAATGATGTAAAAGGCAATTTCGTTCTAAATTAAATACTGGGTATGAACGACGTATTTAATTGAATGAGGATCAATAGCGTATTCATAAAAAAATACTCCCAAATAATGCATAATTTTGAGAAACATTCGGATACCTTCAAAAAGTGATACCGAGTGAACCTTGAAAGATAGATATATGCTATCGCGGATTTTTTTGTAGAACTATTAAAGAGGTATATTTCCGTCATACATTGTTTCCATGTACGTCTTACGTTTTTTGCAGCGCACCTGAAAATAGCTGATCATGGCTGATTTTGGTACTCATATTTATTATCATTGAAGTTATAGTAGGTTTCCTTAATTTTCTCGGGTGAAAAGTATAGCCTATGTTACTCAGGGATAGTGTAGCTTTCTAAGGGTGAAAGAATTATTGAAATCGGTCTAGTAGCTTATGAGTTAACTCGTATCAAACCCACAAACACACAAACCCACAAATATATAAATCTTTCCTCTTTATAATATTAGTATAGATAGGTAGCGATCAAGGTGATAGATAGACAGTGGTCCGAATGATGACAGGACAAGATACAAGACATAAATACACCAATTCTCGAAAATTTTTCTGTCTCTAATAAACCGAATGATACCAAATCACGATTTGTAAACAAGTTGACTGAAGTTTCTGAAAAAGTAACTAGAAATTTCTCGTTGCCAGAATATTTCAAGATAATAGGGATGTTGACTCATGTTACGAATTCATATAAATTGAGGTTTTCCTCATAGAAGGAAGTTTTTGCAATCCTAAAAAACCATTTTAGTGATCTTATTATTCTAGTTGAATTAAATAAAGCTGATTTAAATTATGTAATTTATTATCAACTATCACGTGACTGCGAACGCCAATCAGAGGTAATTGACGTCACTATCAGGTATTGTCATTGCAAATTCGAATGTTCTGTGCTCAGATCAACAAAATACATTCATAGGCCGGGTTCCACAAAACTCCAATCACCTTGATTATTGAAACGTCATCAGTTCTCTGCAATTTTCAGTTCAATTTTGACATAAACCATCGACTTACTTCAATATAAACGATTTGATTGCCAATCAAGCTTTGTGAAACCCACGGCTCTGTGACTTGAACCATAGTGATATCATATCTATGATTCGAACTTACGAAGTTGAAAGCTGAAAGAGAACAGAATACCTAGTTCGTTACAACAACGATAATCTACAATTTTCTTTATAATGGAGATAGGATTCATCAAGGGTACCTAATAGTAGTAACTTACCGAAGATAGATTCCCTTATGATCGCAAGTTTCTTTGCTGAAAACAAGGATTTTTGTGCAGCGGAGCTTAAAAACGTGAAATTGTCTTTGTAAGTAGCAAACTTTTAACTCATATTTATTATTACAAATAAAAGAAACACCTCATTCAGCATTTATAGACCGACGTATTCATTTTGAAGGCTTAGATTGAACTTTTCCACAAGGGATCGGGCAAAATAAATTCGCTTTGACACAAGTCAAAGTATGTTTACTGGATAATGACGTAATCATCATAACGTGACAAAATTGAACATTTCCGCGGGAATTTTAAATTGTCTTTTCATTTACTCATTTTTATTGGCAATTACTATACTTTCAAGAAAAAAGTAATTTTTCGTGTTTGTATAGGGTTTATCTTTAAAATAAAATAAATTCCAAAAAGTAGTCAACATCCCTATTGCTGTGACACTTCAGATAGCCAAAAATCCTCATTATGTTTATGCAGAGTCAATAACGAAGTCTGTTTTCTTTAGATGTTTCGTTAAAATGAAAGGGAATTCGAAATGAATGGTGATTACTCATTAGAAAAACCCTAAGCGAAAGATTTAGTCTGCGATTGTCGTACTCTGAAATCATGGATGAGATTTCTTCTTGGAGTGGTTGTCCTATTTTATGACTGTTGTTTTTTTCATGAAAGCAAGTAATGGAAACCAATTTCTTTGACATGGTAAACAAGATATGAATGAACCTGGAGGTGGTGCTGGTGTAGGTCTTGATGCTCCTGGCCTCGGTATTCCAGTTCTTGCCGCTGGTAAACCAGAAGGTTTGGGTAATCTTGACATTTTAGCACAAAACTTTCAATTTACGTATCTTGAACTAGAATTTAACTTTTAGAACGTCAACTATTCCAAACTGTCATCATAATGAATACTTGATGTGGAGCTCCATATTGCTCCCCTCCTATGGGGAAATTTGGATCATAGAAATTGTTAAGAAATGTCATATTATTTGTTATTTAAGTCGAAAATTTGCTGTTTATTCATGCGGGAATTTATTTCCACCAAAATATAATGTCATGACTGTTTCAGTCTTCAAGATTACCTATTCAAGAAAAAAACCCAATGTCGAAAAATGTACAATCGTTCAAAAAAGGAGGATCTTCAGGATTATTGCCTAGTGCACCAGGTACAGCTCCGTATCAATTCAGATTATAAAGTTGTGAATGGTGTTATTTCTTAAAGGGCATAATGTACTACCAAACTCTGGAATATTGCAATCATCATCAGCTGGTAAAAGATCACAAGTATCCCCGACTGAAACGAACAATCTCTCAGGGTAATTTTTACGAGATTTCATTAATTATATAACAGTATCTTTATATTTTAGGGTTTCACCATCAATAACGCGTTCAAAACACAAAATGTGCGAAAATAACCGAAAAAAACATGTTTTCGACGAAGTTGACCAAGCATTCTCTTGTGAAGGTAGGTCGAAAAGTTTTGAATTGTGATTATGAATTTTGATGACAAGTTTATTATACAGGGTGTAACTGAATAAGTGTAAAATATTTAAGGAGGTGATTCCTCATCGAAAAAAAGATAAACTGACAACCTTATACCAATTTAATTGTCACTATCGCTAAAAGTGACCTACTAGATAGATTAGTTTCGCATTTATGACGATCTATCTCTGTAGTTGTTCGTAAAATAATTTTTTGCTGCGAACTGGTTTATTTTGGGCAAAAAACTCTAGAGACATTTTTTGTTTAGAATGAAACAGGCTATCGGAAATAAATTTTTAAATGGTAAACAAATAATAAGACAAAAAGTTACATTGGAAATAAACTTTAGGGGTTGCGTTTCCCACCCTTACAACCATGGGGTAAACCAAATAAATAACTGGATAAGTGTCTTTTTGCTAGTAGAAAACGTCAGGTTAATTTCAATATTGTAACTTTTTTGGTGCTTGTGAAAAAAATTGTTATACAAATTTTATGTACTCCCTTTGAGGGGCTGTATCTTAACAAGGGATGCTCCAATGAAGTTTCTTTATATAAAAGATCCTATCTTTTTTTCGATGAGGAATCACCTCCTTAAATATTTTACACTTATTTAGTTACACCCTGTATTTTTAGGCCACAATTTGTTTCTAACAAAAGGTACTCGTGACTAATACCTAAATTAATCAAAATGAAATCAAATGTTCTCATTACCAGATTTTTTTGCAGGATCACCCTACAGGGCGAGAAAATTCGTCGTGGTCCCTATTCGTAAGTACCGGTATTTCTTATTTTTTACAATATGAAATGGAAATTATTTCAGCTCCTCCATCTTTGATCAGGAAAGAACTAGCTCTCCAGAAAAAAAATATGACCTCGAAAGCACCAGCGGATATTTCTACTGAAAAATCGGAAAAAATCGAAGAGGAATCCTGTTACTTGTGAGTTGACATTCATACTCGAATTGGGTGACACCTCATCTTCTTCTTCTTCGCGCGGTGCCTTCCGGCCGAACAGAGGCCTAGTGGCCCATTGTTCACCCGCATCGTTCCAGAGACTCAGCTCCTCAGACACGAAGACAGTAATGTCGCGAGTCTGCCAGGAGTGGTCCCTCTCGCCATAGGAATAGTAGGTGTTGGATTTCCTAGGTGTGTTGACCTTAACTCAGTTAGGTTACCACAGTTGAAAAAATATGCTCAACCGTTTCATCAGTACTCCTGCACCACCGGCATAGGGAGCAGCTCGTCAATCCCATTCTCTTCAAATGTTTGTTAAACAGGTGACCAGTCAATGCACCAGTCACCAGACCGAGTTGTTTCCTCTCCAGCAACAGAAGCCTATTGACCTCAGGTCGCGAGGACGGTCTCTCAATGAGAATCCTCGACCACCTCAGGCCCACCCCCGCGCTCCTTTCCGAGGAAAATTCCTTGTTCAACTAGCTCCTGAGAGCTTCTGACAGAAGTGCGACAGATTGGTAGCGCAGGCTCCGGACCAACAAATGCTAATCTGGCTCCCCGCCTAGCCAGTTCATCTGCCTTGACGTTACCTGGTATATCCGCATGAGCCGGACACCAGATTACTTTCAAAAAGTTATCAGAGTCCAGCCCACGCAGAGCTTTCCTGCATTCTTCTACCAAAAGCGAGTCAACTCTAACATCAGGTAGATATTTCAGAATTCCCTGACTATCGCAACATATGTAAATGTGCTAGCCAGAGTATCCCCTGCGAATACATTTTTATGCAAGTGTGTTCTGCACATTTTTAGATTAAGACCTTCTTTCAAGCATAACCTAGTATTCATTACATTATAGTTACATTGTTAGTTATCAATATTTTATATTAAGTGTAATTTAATTATTATGAGGTTACCTGAAAGTAAAGCGACGCGACGACTTAAAAACTTAAACTTAAAAGCAGTAAGGTATCATTTGCAAAATAGTAAATCATCGATCAACAATTAAGTCGTACTGAGAAGTGAAGTAAGGCAGTTTTTAAATATGTACATATAAAAGAAGTCCTGCCTACGCTCAACAGTAAATTTGATTGAACTTCACGAATGTTGGCGTACCCAAATGAAAAAGTCCGACCTGAGCGAAAATCTAGTTTTGAAAATATTCCACAAAAAATTCAAAATAATCTCTACTCGGAAACGATGCGCATAAATGATCTTCACTTTTCGAAAGTTTTGGTTGGTATTTACGGACGATCTGCCGTAGACTTCTACAGTAGAAACCAAATAAAGCGAAATCAAGATCAATATAATTGTTTTTCAGCAATCCAGATTTTTCAACTCCGAAGGTATCCCAATTTGGTTCAAGCTTCAGCAAAGTAACCTAGTCAAATGTTCTCAGGGACTCATCAAGGATATTGTATCTGTGTTAAGCGACAGGGATGGTAAAGATTCATATAAAATAACTAACAAGAATATCGTGAAGGAAACCACAAAGGTACTTTTCCAGGCGTTCAGTTCGTAGGAATTAATACAGAAACATTATTTTTTTCCTTCAGCTGGATTTAGCACTAGCTATGACCAAAGATGAAGTGGAACATCTGGTCAATACTGAAAGAGAAGAACTTTCTGATATGCTCAAGAATGTTTCTCCTGAACTCGCTAACCAGACGTCTGCGATCTTTCCTTTGAAAAAGCGTCTTCATAATCTGAGGTTGAGTCAAGGAAATACGAGAATTTTAAGAGAAGTAAGAGTCATTCAGAGTTATCTCTTTACTAATGATGACCAAAAGCCAGAAACAGCTTGGGACGATATGCATGAATAACTCGGGAGTATGAGTCCAGTATTTTCATTTTATCGAGGAATATTATTTTCTGCTCAATTGTTCTTATTCATAAATCTGTGGATTCTTTGGCAGTTGCCATGAAACCTTTTCGTATTGAATTCAAAATTGTTTTACGAAATCGTTTAGTTCTTCAATTTTCAATAATTCACAACGCATACTTCTGCAGAAACATTTAACGGGTGTTTTTTAGGAGGTTTGTTTTTCCGATAGATGTCGTTTTATTTTATGACAGTTGTTTTGACAGCTCAAAGTGGAATTTCTACTCAGTATTGTTTGGCAAATCATTATGAATAGGTAAACTCCAGAACAACGTTTTCAAATCGTGGAAATTCATTTTCAAAATCAGTGTTCAATTAAAATGTTTATAGAGCACTTCGTGAATTTTATGGTGCACATAATCGTCCGTCAGAGACCACCATAAAGAACGTAATTACCAAATTTCGGTCTACATTCACTCTTTTGGTTGCCAAGCCACCGACAAGAAGGAGAAGAGTTCGTACAGAAGAAAATTGGACTTTGTCCATCGACTTTATGGAAAATTTCACGTAAAGATTTGGGTTTGGTGCCATACAAAATTCAATTGGTGCAAGAATTAAAGCCACACGACCATCGTTTGCGCCGTGAATTCAGTGATTGGTCGTTAAATCAATTGAATGAAGATCCATTTTTTTACTGTAAAATTCTCCTCAGTGATGAGGCGCATTTTTGGTTGAATGGATACGCCAACAAGCAAAATTATCGCATTTGGAGCAAAGATAATCCACACGTCGTTCAAGAATTACCAATGCATCCTGATAAATGTACTGTTTGGTGCGGTCTATGGGCTGGTGGGATCATCGGTCCATATTTCTTTAAAAATGAAGAAGGACGACGCGTTACCGTGAATGGAAATCGATACAGAACCATGATCAATGAGTTTTTGTTGCCAAATCTTGAAGATATGGATATGGATGAAATGTGGTTTCAACAAGATGGTGCCACTTGCCATACAGCACGTGAAACAATCGACTTGTTTGAAAGAAACTTTCAACGACAACATTATTTCGAGAAATGGTCCGGTGAATTGGCCTCCGCGTTCGTGCGATTTGACGCCACTCGATTACTTTTTGTGGGGATACGTGAAGTCATTGGTTTATGTGGATAAACCTCAATCGATTGACGCTTTGGAAACCAATATTCAACGTGTCATTGATGGCATACGCCCTCAAATGCTTGAAAAAGTGGTCGAAAATTGGACCTCCAGAATGACATTTGTGAAAAATAGTCGTGATATACCACAAATTGTGTTTGAATGTTAAATGCCAAAAAATTATTTACCAAATATAAAAAAATATTGGTCATTTCATAATTTTATATGTTTTATAAAAAAAAATCGGCAACCTTTTAAAAAACGCCTGTTATATTTCATCTCATTAGCTAAGTGATTCTTCATGATTTTCAGTCGGTCATAGCGTCACCATTAAACTCAGGCTCGCCGCTACCAGAAGCATCTCCAGAACTGATAGCCACAATGATGGACACCTATGAAAAGGCAGATAAAGTGACAATTCCTTCTCATTCTTTGTTTAATTCTTTGTTCCCTACAGGGCGAAAGGAATTCCCCGTTATGATCCTCAGGTGAAGTTATTATGAAACAGAAATGCATTAATGTAATTACAGTCCTGCAACTCTAGGGCCTATGGAAGATGTCATGATACCAACAGTCGAGGATGAGGATTTTCATGAGGAAATGTTAAGCAGCGAGATGGTGCAGGTGTCCCCCTTGGTTCATCTTACGGATCGAAAGCCCCCTCTAGATGGTTTTACCAAGGTGAAACCTGCACAACCAAGAAGACGCGGTAAGTGTTTCTGTGCATTATTTGTGTTCATTTATTTATTTATTCGTCTACCTCAAAATAAAAGATGATTTTAATGTGTAAGAAAGTGAACATTAATGTTCCATTTTAATGTTCAATTTATGCTATTTTGATGTGCAATACTCATGGCAACCCTACATAAAGTATTCAGAAGAATGTCAAAACTCTACTGGAACATAGAAACATAAAAATTTTATTATGTCAAATGCATGTATTGTGATGTATTGTGATGATTGTAATGAAAATGTTTTTCAATAAAATTTCATACACAACCCATATTAAAGTCGTCGGAAAAATCTTGTAATCAACTCGGTTATTATTCTAGCGACTAATGGCCTTGAACTATTAAAATATCTTGTCCTTTAGTCGCTGCCTTTAATAACCTTGTTGATTAAATAACGATAAATAGTTAGGAATACAAACAAGTGATAAACATCCAACGCATCAGTATCCACTATTTAGAAACTCATAGTGAACAATTAACTTCAAAACGTGTACAAAACGCAGTTAACTCATCTAATAGAATTTTATAGTAAAAAAACAACAAAAACCAAAATTGAGTGGATCAATGAAAAAAAGTAAACATGAGTTTTAGTGGAACAAAAAAAAATTACAGTATCTAGAAGCTTGAAAGGAAGAGATCAATTGGAAAAGAGAAGAATATCCTATTGATATAAGTATATTCCTTTGAAAATGAATCTTTTTCTTGTCTGTTCCAAGTGTTATTCATTGAAACGCTACATATAGTCCGTTCACGAAAGTTTGAGCGCATAGTAGGCGTTTGTTCATTTATCTGAAGTTGGCAGTATTTGCTGTCATAACGTGAAATGAAGTCAACGTTGCAGAATGTGCCCAGCCTCGTCCGACGAGATTGCTAGTTGTCAGAGAACTCTATGCAATATTGAGAACATTGCGTATCAGTCTGACAAAAAAATAAACTACATAACCTAAAATATTAATATACACAGTGGCATATGCCAAATTTTCATGGCCAACCGACGGCTCAACCGGAATTTTATCTTTTAGATTCTTGAAAAGAGACCTATTAGTGACCACATTATATCGTGCAATTTTCAAATTTATGTATTTTTATATCAATGTGGTGAATATTCCTTTGGTAAGCGATAAAATGGGACCATTTTTAACATGATTTATACAATTCCTCTGTTTTTCGTCAATGGACCTCGAGGCTTCGAAAATTGCTACCATTTCATAACCCCCTTATTAAAGAACCCTGGTTTATCGTTTGAAAATAGAAATATTTATTTTTCCGAACGAATGACGAACTGTCAGAATACATACAGCTTACTTCGAGTAAGTTTCTGAACCATCAAGAGTACTTACTTTGTCATGCTAGAGTATAAACAAAAATTCAGCGATTGAATCTTTTCTAGGAAGAAGAAGACGACCATATCATCCTTTGTCAGATGAAGATCCTCCATGGGATAATGAAGGTAGGGAGTTAATAAACTTTGATACTGTGTTATATCTGTTATATACTTCATGACATTGCTAAGTAAAAGAGATGATTGGAAACGGGAATACACCGACTATAATCTCAAAGAAAATACCATAAAATAGTATGCAGATGGTTCCAAAACCTCTACAGGAGCAGGCGCCGGGATATACGGGCCAAGCACCAAGTGTGCACTATCGCTGGGCTCCTATATGAGCGTCTTTCAAGCGGAAATCTTAGCTATTGAAAGATGTCTAGATATAAATCTAGAAAGAAACTATCAGAAGTGTGATATAGCCATACACTCAGATAGTTAAGCTGCTATTAAAGCACTGAGCTCCTACGTCATCAACTCTAAAATGATCTGGGAGTGCTGGAACAAACTCAACGAGGTAGGCAAGAAAAATAAGGTCTTTTTAATCTGGTTTCCCGGCCACTCGGGAATCAAAGGAAACGAAGAGACCAATACACTTGCCAAAGAGGGCGCACAAATATCACTCATTGGCCCAGAACCCTTCTGTGGTATATCTAAATGTACCTATAAGAAGGAGTTTCTGGAGAAGGAGAAAGCCGAGAGGGAAAAGCTCTGGCGGAATCTCCCAGGGATGGATCATTCCACTGAGTTCCTTCGGAACTTCGAGACAGCGGGATCCAAAAGATATCTGGATCTTGGTAAGAAGCAATTGCACCTTCTCACTGGCTTTCTTACAGGACATTGTCGCCTCAGGAAGCACCTGTTGAGGATGGGATTGTCGGACACTGACGAGTGTAGGTTCTGTGGGGAGGAGGAAGAAACCCCCATTCACCTAGTCACGGAATGCCTTAGCATTGCGAGCCTGCGGAAGGAATGCCTTGGACAATAAATTTGTAAGAGTGAGGAACTAGCCTCGTTGAAGCCTTCACAGTTATTAGATTTCATTAGATCTCTGGAACTGGAAGGCGAGCTGTGAAGTTTTTTTGGCCAGAACAGCACAATAGACCTTAAGGTCGCAGTGAACTGTAACCCCTCTTTAAACTATCAACTATCAACTATATCTGTATACTTTTTCCAGCTTTGCTTGTATCAATCGAAGCTGTTGGAGCCTGTCCAACGTTTTCACTTCGCACAACGAATGTCTCTGAAATGGTACCGGTAGAAACATTACTGAATGAAACGTATAAGGGGATTGAGTATATATTGGATTGCCAACCGCATCAATACTGTTCCAAAGTGCAACTGAGAGGTTCTCACCCGCCTCCTTGGTTTCCAGGTTAAAAAAGAAGCCTTCAGTAGTTTGTCAGTCTATACCTTTTCAACTTCAAATTGAGACTAATCACATTCGAATTGGGATCGAATAAATTCAAAATGACAATAAGCAACTTCAAAATGGTAAACACAATCGAATTGGGATTAAACAAATTCAAAATGACAATAAGCAACTTCAAAATGGTAAACACAATCGAATTGAGAATAAACACATTCAAAGGCGACTAATCAATCTCATATTGGGAATAGACATTTCCACCTTGAATTTGATACTGATCTACAGGATGCGTGAGATTTGAGGGGGTGATTCCTCAGATCATTCTATAAAAAAGAGCTCCCGTAAATGTAGGTCCTGGAATGCATTTTTTTCCAAGACAAATGGTGTTAAAGTTTTACTTGAAACTGAATAAAATAAATGTACGCCACTGAAATATTTCTTACGATTGTTTGTGAATTCTCCGTTCAATTTGTAGTAAAACCTTCTACCTCTTTTTCGTGCGGGGTGCCGTTTTTATGTGAGAAAATAAACATCTCAACGCGTATTTGTGGTCACTTTAACACATAGTATGTGGGGCTCAACGTTGAGATGTTTTATCTTTTCTTATCAAACGGTACCCCACAAGAAAAAAGGCAGAAGAGATTTTTGTCACAATTTTAACGAATAAATCAAATAATCACTTTTTTCGCTTAGTTTTTGAGAAAAATTTCAACAACCTGTATCTTGGAAACAATGCATTTCTGAACCTACATTTGTTGGAACTTTTTTCCTTTAAATGATCTGAGAATCACCGCCTTTAATCTTTCACATCTATTCAAAAACACCCTTCATATTGTCAAAATTATTTGTATACAGCAAATATCTGCTTTTAAACATTCGCTGCTTCCGATCCCTTTATGTTACGCGACATGTTCATATAAAAACACACAAAATGATCTGATCATTCTGATGAATTATTTGACTATATTTTTGGAGTATCAAAGTCAAGTGGAAATGTCAGTTCTCAATATGATATTGATTAGTCCCATTTTGAATGTGTTTATTTCCAATTAGCTTGTGTTTACCCTTTTGAAGTTGCTTAATGTCATTTTGAATTTGTTAAATCCCAATTTGAATGTGATTTATCTCAATTTGAAGTTGAAAAGGTATAGTTATATAAAACTTTCTCCCCTAGGTTACATGGTAGCGCTGTCCAATATGCAAGGTTCTGTATCACTGGCAAAGTCTCCTAGCCAAGTGCTGTTGTCAGCCTGGAAATCAGTAGAGCCCGAAGTGTTTAGTGATGATTCGGTAGTTTATAATTGAATATACCAAGGATTCAACAGTAATTGATACACATATAAAAGAATTGTTTTTATTGATATTCTAGTATTAAACAAAACGATAACCAATCACAACACTTCGTTATTGTCGATATTGCTAAATTCGAAAATTCTTTCCTGAGCTGTAACTCCTCACAATCCTTTGTTGAAAAAGACTTCTTGGGGCGGTTTATTTTGGAACTTTTTATTAAGTTCATCCTAGAATTAGAAATATTTCAATGAATATACATATACAGTGTGTTTGGTCATGACTTAGTTTTAATTTTTTTTTAATTTAATTTTATCGACAAAAACACCCATATTGGGGAGTTTACCCCCTCAGTTTTGGAGAAGCTCCCTTTTTAAATTTACTTTTTTATTTTAGTTGACCCTTCCTAATAATATCGATATCTTTGGAGGTCCTACAGATGTGAAAAAAAATGTATTTTGAAAGATGATACTACCACCTTTTATTGAAGTATAACAATATAAAAGCATTCAACTTGAAAACGCCATAAAAAATTCTTTAAAAAAGTTCATTGTGAAAATATGTACTGACTTTCTCGGTAAATCCGCAATAGTACAAGAACTAGCACATTGAAGTATAATTTTTTTTCAATAATTTAACACGCAAGGACACAAGCTACAAAACAACACTCACATCATTTCTGTAAGTTACATAATTTGAGAGTTATTGCTGTTCGAACATGATCCTTATCAAAATTGATAAAATAAAAAAAAACCTCAGTACTGTACTTTCGATAATTTTCAATGATCAAAAAAACAAATTAATCATAAAAATTGCTCAAAATGGCCGCCTCTGCTCTATAGGCATGCAGGCAGTTGCCTTCATGACGACCTGTCTTGTGTCTTTTGCTCGCGTAGTGATCATGTTCGAACAGCAATAACTCTCAAATTATGTAACCCAGAAATGATGTGAGTGTTGTTTTGTAGCTTGTGTCCTTGCGTGTTAAAACATAGAAAAAAATTATACTTCAATGTGCTAGTTCTTGTACTATTGCGGATTTACTGAGAAAATCAGTACATATTTTCACTATGAACTTTTTTAAAGAATTTTTATGGCGTTTTCAACTTGAATGTTTTTATATTGTTATATGTACTTCAATGAAAGGTGGTAGTATCATCTTTCAAAAACATTTTTTTCACATCTGTAGGACCTTTATATCCAAAGAAATCGATATTATTTGGAAAGGTCAACGAAAATAAAAAAGTAGGTAAATTTAAAATGGGGGCTAGTCCAAAACTAAGGGGGTAAACTTCCAAGTTTGGGTGTTTTTGTCGATAATATTAAATATATTTAATGACCTCAAATTATCGCTAAGTCATGACCAAACACACTGTATACGATGGGAATCATTCGAAATATAGGTACATGGTGCTTCTATAAATACGAAAGATAGGTCGTAAAGCAAATAATATATGCATCTTTATGGAAGTTCGTTCAAATGAAAAACCAATAAGCTGAATATGAAAAACCATGGTTTGAAAATATACAGGGTGATTTTTTTAAGTGTTTCATTAGACGTTTTCGAGGAAGGAATTGTAATACAGATTCAAAATTTTGGATTTTCGTTTTAGAGTACATGAACTTTAATTGTAAAATATTTTCAAGAGGAATCTACTTCCGGTTTCACCGGAAACGAATGTAACTTCGTTATTTCAAATGCAACACCCTGTATATTTATACATATTCGAATTCTTCGTTCAATTCTACACTGATTTGATGTATGATATGTGCAACCACTCAAGCGGTTTTTGAATTATAGCCTGATTATCAAATTTTTCGAAAAAAAGGTTGTCATAAATTAGTGTCCATATCTTCAAAATCTCTCAATACAAGAATTTCTTTTTGCGAAAGTGGAACAAAAGAAAGTACGCTGATACTGTTTCTTGTATAACTTATGAGGAAATATTATACAGGGTGTCTGAAAAAAGGCCTCAAAGTGAGCCTCAATAAAACTATGAAATCTCACTTTTTTCAAATGGCAACCCTATAATTTTGTAATTCCAATCGATTGCTCGTCAAAAACCAGTTATAGTGTCCCGAACATTTCATGCCTCTAAAATCAGTATTTTGGACGTTATTCAATAAAATTCTAATTTCACGATTAAAGACAGGTTTCGCACAGTTTGAAAGCTTGCATTTTTGAAGTAGGCTATGTTAGGAACTGTCATTCTTACTTTTTCTTACAGATCAAGCACTAAGCATAACATGTTTTTTATTTGCGGCAAATGTAACAAATTCCTAGAACAGGTAATTAGAAATTCAGCGAACGAAATTCACATTTACTGACTTTAACGGAATCAAAGTTTCAGGAGGTATCAAACAATTTTCTCCGTACTGGAAGCCTTAGCCCTAAACGGACTCGAGTGAATACAGTAATAGATAATAATGAATTATCTGTTACTGTATTCACACGATTCCGTTTTGGGTTAATGCTTCCACTACGGAGAAAATTGTTTTGATACTTCCTGAACTTCGATTTTGTTAAAGGTGGTAAATGTGGATTTCTTTCGTTAGAAGTTCTGACTGCCCTTTCTAATATTTTCTTACATTATGAAGAACATATTCAATACATCACTGTTACTGTAATTCATATTTTGCATAGTGCCCGATGTATAAAAAAAGTATAAATGACAGTTCTCTAAAATGCATTATAAATCAACATAGAAGACGTGATTCCGATTGTGCTCCGTATATAGATAAACAAACCGAGTTTAACAGCAAAGGGTTAACATTATTGAAATATCGCAACAAACAGTATATTCGTCAGTTTAGAGTTTACTTGGTCACTATGAGTCCTAAATCTATAACTGATATGAAATCTACGATTAAAGAGGCCATAAAAGATCTTCTCGGAGATGACGAATTCATCGATAAACTTTTCTTGAAGATAACGGAGAAAATTAATACGTTGGAAGAAACAATAAGCGACCAAAAGGAATACATCGATAAGTTAGAAAGTCGAATAGAAAATTTACAAAAAGCAGGTAAAGTTAATAATATCTGTATATACAACGTAAATGAAGAAAAAGGAGAAAAGATAATAGAAACAGTACTTCATATATTCAACCAAGAAATGAAAATAAATATCAACAAGGAAGACATAGTGAGGGCACACAGAATTGGAAAAAACAGTGAGAGTACCAGACCGATCATTGTGAAATTCGAAAGATACCAGCACAAAACACTAGTTTTCAAAAATTGTAAAACTTTGAAAGGAACTGGAATAGGAATTGCTGAAGACTTACAGAGAAAAAAATTTCAACTATATAAAGAAGCTACTGAAAAATATGATAAGAAACAAGTGTTTACTCATTTTGGCGATGTGTTTGTGAAAGTGGATAATAAAATCAAAAAAATTAACGTCAGTTCGGATCTATCTGCGGATAGTGATTAAAATTGTGTTCATGTTAAATGAAAATTATTCAAATTATGGAAAATTGGAAATATCCCCAGCTGATATAATTTATGTTCTATAATTCTGTCATTGAATTTTTTAGGTTATGGAGCCAATCTGTTCAATACATTGTTGATTTCTTTTTCTTTTGGAGAAGATTATATTTGTTTTTGTTGTGAATGTCAGTTAATTATTTCAATGAGATTGATGGGTATGGCAGTATGGGCACGGAGATTTTTGAGGGGATATATGAGGTAAAGTACATTTCTAATGATAATTTCAATATAATACATTTTAATATACGTAGCATCCGGAAGAACTTTGAGGAATTAATGATCTATTTGAGTCAAGTTAAGCTCACAAACATCGATGTTATTGTTTTATCTGAGACTTTTAAAGTGGAGGATTCCGATGATTTTAGACTCAAAGATTATGAAATTTTTTATAATGAATCGTCATTCACAAAAAATGATGGACTAATTGTTTATGTTAGAACTAAATTAGCTCCCCAATGTGAAATTCACAGAATGAATGAAACAAATTTATTAAGATGTTTGATGAAGGTTGGTAATGAAACATATGGACTGACAGCTTGTTATAGATCGCCTCAGTCCAACGTGGATATTTTCTTGGAGGATTTTCAATATTATTTTTCCGAGGTGGATCTGCGAGACACCGAATTTTTGATAGGTGACATTAATATTGATATTGGAAAATGTGGAAGTCATGAGGTCAATGTCTATTTGAATATTTTGGCCGAAAGTGGTTATTTCTCGTGCATTGATAAGCCAACAAGGGTTGCAGTAGATTCTGCAACAATAATTGATCATTTATTTCTAAAAACACCTGATATTCAAACAAAAGTAGATAATATAAAACCTTACATAGTTCATAGTGCAATAACTGACCACTACTGTATAGGCGTTAGTTTGCATGGTGTTGGGCTGTGTAAAGGTGCGGTTGCAGCTCAAGTTGATAAGCTGCTCAATCATGATAAACTATTAAAAATGCTCCGTCGTGAAACTTGGCACGATATATATAATGGTGAAAAATCTATTGAGGAAGCTTATCAAGAATTTCTCAGTTCATTTAAGTCAATAATAGATCGGTGTACAACGGAAAGGTTGGTTAGGAATGATAATAAGAGGAGAAAACCATGGGTTACGCGAGGCATAATTAATTCCATTAAACATAGAGATGATCTAAAGAAAAGACTACTTAAAAACTTCTCACATGAACTCTCAAATGAATATAAGATATATAGAAATTTTTTGAACAAATTAATAAAAAAGACTAAGAACAATTACTATACCGAAAAAATTTCTCAATTTAGAACTGATTACAGGCAACTTTGGAAAACTGTAAATTCATTCACCAATACTACCGAAGGCAGGGATTCATCGCGAAAACTTTCGATTATTGAAGATAATATAAGGTATGACGAGGAAAAAGATATTGCTGATGTATTTAACAATTTCTTCATAAATATAGGCAAGAAAGTACAGGAAAATATAGACCCGAGTTCATTTCTGCAGGTACCACCTGACCGATCCTGGAGAAAAAATACTTCAATATTTTTAGAGCCAATTACTGAGAATGAATTGTTTCTACATATAAAGTCCCTCAAACCTCAGTCTTCACCTGGAGAGGATGGAATTACAGTAAATTTAATTCAACGCTATCATAATTTTTTGATGAATCCATTGCTCCATATTTTTAATAAGTGTATAGAAACGAGCTCAATACCTAACGCATGGAAAATATCTATAGTTACGCCAGTTTTTAAGTCGGGAGATCGATGTCAACCAACAAATTATAGACCCATATCAGTTATTAATAACTTTGCCAAGTTGTTCGAAAAATGTTTGAAGAGGCGCCTCGAAGATTATTTTGAAAAAAACAATTATTCTATGATTATCAATATGGATTCAGAAAAAATAAGTCTACTGAGGACGCAATACTTGAACTAATTGGAAATATTTATAAACATCAAGGTAACAAGGAAAAAGAATTTAGCTATTTTTTTGGATTTGTCGAAAGCGTTCGACACTGTCGAACATGAAATATTATTTGAGAGGTTGGAAAAATTGGGTGTAAGAGGATCTCCGCTGCTTCTTATAAGAAATTATCTTACTGACCGAAAACAAAAGTGAAAATAAATAATACCTATAGTGATTACTCCACAATTACCACCGGGGTACCACAGGGGACAGTACTGGGTCCCCTGTTGTTCCTTGCTTATATCAACCAAATTGGCAACTTCCTAGCGGATTGCAGTGTAATATCATATGCTGATGATACTGTTCTCCTGTTTCAGCCGACACATGGAGTGAGTATATAAGCGTGCCGAATGTGGATTGAACGACATGTATCGATGGTTGGGAATGAGTAAACTCAGTTTAAATTTCGGAAAAACAAACTTTATAACATTTTCTCCAACTATGAAAGATCAACCAAAACAAAAAAGTTTGACCATTCATCTATCGACATGTGAAAAATCAAAAGCTTGTATGTGCGTAAAATAAATAAAACTACACAGGTCAAATACTTGGGAGTAAAAGTAGACGAAAATTTAAAATGGAAAGAACATTCGCTTTATCTTACATCCAAAATCCGGAAACTATTCTATAAATTCGTTCAGCTGAGGGAAATATTATCTAGAAGCTTACTCATGATACTGTATGGTTCGTTGGTTGAGTCAATTTTAAGATATGCAATTGTTGTCTGGGGTGGTCTGTATGACTCAAATTTGAAAATTTTATCCACATGTCAAAATCGAATATTAAAGATTCTAGCTTTCAAAACATCCAGATATCCAACTGTACAGTTGTATGAAGAACTCAATATTTTAAATATAAGAAATCTGTACGTGATGTCATGTTTGACTGCTTTTTCGAAGATGAATGAGTCCTTTCCTATGGTGTCGCATAGTTATAATACCAGAACTGTACTAAATGAAAGTTTATGTGTTCCGAGAGTCAAAAGTTCATTTTGTAGTCGATTTGTCACTTACTTTTTGCCAAAAATTTATAACGAGCTGCCTGTCAATCTGAAAAAACTAGTAAGGAAGGGAAACAGTAGAAAATCGATCAAAACTTTCATTGAAGGAAACAAAATGAAATTTCTACAACTATTTTCCCTTTGATTTTTGTTTTGTTTGTTTATGTTAATGTTTGATGGTGAATTGTTAACATTCGCCGTGTTCCTGCTGCCATATATTTTCAATCTCTATTATTTCTGCGGAAGCCCTTCGTGTGTTTAGTATCTATAATGGTGGTGATTCCAGCACACAAGTTCCCGTAACTTAGGCTGAATCGCTCTCCTTATGTAAAGGTTAATTTTATGGATGTAATATTTTATGGGATGAATGAATAAAAGTTATAAAAAAAAAAGTTATAGCCTTCTTGAAAATTTCTTTCCTTATAAATCCATGGTTAGACTAAGAAACCTTGAGTCAATCCTGAAATCCGAATTTTATTCAATAACGGCAAAACTACTGATTTTAGAGGCATGAAATGTTCGGGACACCTAACTGTTTTTGACGAGCCATCGATTGGAATTACAAATTATAAGGTTGCCATTTGAAAAAGTGAGATTTATAGTTTATATTGAGGCTCACTTTGGGCCTTTTTCAGACATCCTGTATAACATTTCCTCATGAGATATACAAGAAACAGTATCAGCGTACTTTCTTTTGTTCCACTTTCGCAAAAAGAAATTCTTGTAATGAGGGATTTTGAAGATATGGACCATAATTTGTGACAACCTTTTTTTCAAAAAATTTGATAATCAGGCTATAATTCAAGAACCGCTTGAGTGGTTGCACATATCATACATCAAATCAGTCTAGAATTGAACGAAGAATTCGAATATGTATAAATATACAGGGTATTGCATTTGAAATAACGAAGTTACATTCGTTTCCGGTGAAACCGGAAGTAGATCACTCTTAAAAATATTTTACAATTAAAGTTCATGTACTCTAAAACGAAACTCCAAAATCTTGAATCTGTATTACTATTCCTTCCTCGAAAACGTCGAATGAAACACTTAAAAAAATCACCCTGTATAGTGAGATTGAATGAGATAAGCCCATAATTATAAATTATTTTCCGTGCTCTGAAAACTCTACATCTTAATGAACATCAATTCAATTTTCTACTCCAATTAGCCTCTACTCATAAGTAGAGGGTAGAGATCTGTATGATTAATGTAGAGTAGGTAGTCATATCACATTATTAGTTGATTACGACCAATTAGTTCACAAACTCGGATAATCCGCTTGTTATGTAGAATGATCATGAATGAGCATTTTCTCCAATACTATTCAACGTTTTGGATAGCATAAACAGTCGGATATTTATGTCACTTTGACATATACAATATTAAAAAAATATAATTACATATTATTCTTCATTATGAACTCTGGAAGCTCGCTAACCAGCACTGTATTGAAATTTAGTCTAAAATGTTTCCGCCACAATCATGATGCATATATTAGTTCTTAACCTGGACCAACTACATATTAAAAAAAAAAATAATAAAACCTGGACTTCACGTTCCAGTTTCCTAAATTCCAATCTTTGGCATTGATTAAACAAAGCACATCCAGCTGGGGTAGCAAAAATCAAGCATAATCCCAAAAGTCCAGTCTGTGTGGGCAAAGCAAGCCAGGGATGTCTACACAAAGTTCCTTTTTGTTCCAACCAATTCATTATCATGGGGGAAAACACTACAATTTTCACAAAATTTTCGTGCTTTAAAGAATTTGTGTGAACAAAGAGAAAATGTTGGTTATATACAAGGTTTTCCAATATGAGGTTTCATTTTTATATTGAAAAACTGAGAATATTTCAACAGAAAACGATGAATTGTGAAATTTGTATGCAATTGACAATGGCATAACCAAAATTAACGATGCAGCAAGTAGGTATCTTATATGTGGTTATCAAATACGACATTCGCTTTCGAAAGCTTTGAGCCCCCTAATTATTCAGGTTATCTTGAACTGTGAAAACATAGATCCTCGTACTCAAGGATAATTTTTTTACGCACTAAATGAACTTTAGCGTTTAGGCATTCCAACAATTAAATTATTGATTATTTCCTGCGGAATATTCATCCATTCCTCTGACATCCACATTGAGTCCTTGCGAATTTCGCGGTGAATTATTTCGACGGAAAACGGTTCTGGAGAAATAATCCCATATACAGGGTGTTTCATCATAAACTGGACAAACATATATTTTCGTGTAGAGGACATCGGGAGAATCATTTTTGCCTTATACAATATATCCCGTTTTCGAAGCATAAGCGAGATACAGGGTGTCAAATGTCATTTTTGATCAAGATTCTTATGAGTGTGGTCAGTTATGTATAACACTTGGTGTATCAATTTTTGGTCAAATCTCAGTATTTTTGGGTCCTCTATTCAGAAAAGTTGACTAACTCCGAAAAAAATTTACAAAATGGCGGAAGACCTGCAATGTTCCAAATTTTTTTTTGCCGTTTTCAAATTGACCTTTGTATTCTGAATGAACACAATTTTCTAAGAAATTCTGTGAAAAATTTTTTTCAAAAATCGAACACAAATTTTTTTTACATGTCTACAGCGATGAAAAAATTTCACTCGAAACGGATGAAATTTTGTACAATTGTACTTCTTGAATTATCAATCACGAATATGAAAACAGAATTGTAAAATATCGAACGGTTTAGTTACTACAGGCCAATACACTCGCCAAAGAGGGCGCACAAATGTCACTCTTTGGCCCAGAACCCTTCTGTGGTATATCTAAATGTACCTATAAGAAGGAGTTTCTGGAGAAGGAGAAAGCCGAGAGGGAAAAGCTCTGGCAGAATCTCCCAGGGATGGATCATTCCACTGAGTTCCTTTGGAACTTCGAGACAGCGGGATCCAAAAGATATCTGGATCTTGGTAAGAAGCAATTGCACCTCCTCACTGGCTTTCTTACAGGACATTGTCGCCTTAGGAAGCACCTGTTGAGGATGGGATTGTCGGACACTGACGAGTGTAGGTTCTGTGGGGAGGAGGAAGAAACCCCCATTCACCTAGTCACGGAATGCCTTGGCATTACGAGCCTGAGGAGGAAATGCCTTGGACAAGAAACTTGTAAGAGTGAGGAACTAGCCTCGTTGAAGTCTTCACAGTTACTAGATTTCATTAGATCTCTGGAACTGGAAGGCGAGCTGTGAAGGTTTTTTTGGCCAGAACAGCTCTGTAAGGGGGCACAATAGACCTTAAGGTCGCAGTGGACTGTAACCCCTCTGTAAACTATCAACTATCAACTACTACAGGCATTCAAATGTTTCGTTCAGACCTCTGAAATAATGAAAGAAAATTGTTTTGAGTTCTAGAGTCAAAATAATTGAATTAATGGCATGTCAAAACATTCTAGATGAATTTATAGAAAAAAAATCAGTGAAACTCAGTTGGGACTCGAACCGACGTAGGTATCAAATAGGGAAATGGCACTGGTGTAAGGATAATAATATTCGTTGCCAGGCAACGGTAGTTCGTAGTTCATAGAGTTTGACTACTGGCTAAATTATATTCACTGAAATTCAAAAACCAGTCCAACTCTATGAACTACGAACTACCGTTGCCTGGCAACGAATATTAATATCCTTAGAACAGTGCCATTTCCCTATTTAATACCTACGTCGGTTCGAGTCCCAACTAAGTTTCACTGATTTTTTTTTGTATAAATTCATCTAGAATGTTTTGACATGCCAATAATTTAATTATTTTGACTCCAGAACTCAAAACAATTTTTTTTCATTATTTCAGAGGTCAGAACGAAACATTTGACTGCCTGTAGTAACTAAATCAACGATATTTTACAATTCTGTTTTCATATTCGTGATTGATAATTCAAGAAGTACCGGGGTTTTCACTATAATTTGACCCCCCTTTTAACTTTGTCACTAAAGGAGATACAAAAAAATTTTCCTATAAAAGTTTCACGAAATCAACTGAGGTTTTTTAATATGAGTCCAGAAACTGAAATATATACAGGGTGGCCAACATATTGATGGCAACTTCATTTTTTCAAATGTAACACCCTGTATATTTTTCCATGTTTGGCTAGCTCTTTTTCCCCTGATTTTAAATATGTAACATATGTTGGTCTATCTTTTTTATTCTGAGAACCACAGAGTTTCAAATTTTAAGAACCACCTGCCAAGATCTGTAATCATTTCACAAGTGGCAGAGTGCGTTTACTGAAAATGCTCATTTTTGGAGTTATAATAACGTCAAAGGAATGATATACAGGGTGAACAACATTGAATGCCACTATATTTTTTCAAATGGGACACACTGTCCTGTATATTCTTCCTTTTTTTGATAGGCTTTTTCCTCCTGATCTCAAATATAATGGTAATAATCCAAACAATATACTTAAAAGTATTATTTTAGAATGAATACTTAACAATTACTTAACCAATGAAAAATAATAAACTATGATAGTATGGTAAGAGCAACATCAACTAAAGAAATTGCTCAAAATGACCACCTTCATTCAATACACATAGTTCATATGGTTCTCTCAAGTTGTTTAGACTATTTATGATAGCATTATTATGGCTCTGATTCAAGTCAGAAATTAAAGCTTCAAAATTTGTTTCTAATCATTACAATATTATCATTATTTTCTGTGCGTTGACGGGATTAGTTCCGAATTATGGGTTTAATGTTGGTTGATTTTATATCATTAATATTATTGTCCGCTTTCATTGATTGTGATTATTGCTGAAGTATATTTTTTCCTTCAGGAACGGGTGTGAAAACGTGTCCAACGGTGTTAAATCGGGACTATTTGGTGGCCATAAAATGGGTGCGCCATCACCAATCCAGAGATCAAATTGGTCACTTAAATATTCACGAACTTGCAAAACGCTATGCCAGATGGTTATTGAAGTTTGAAACTCTGTGGTGCTCAGAATAAGAAAGATAGACCAACATATGTTACATATTCGAAATTAGGGGAAAAAGAGCTAGCCAAACATGGAAAAATATACAGGGTGTTCCATATGGAAAAACGAAGTTGCCATCAATATGTTAGCCACCCTGTATATAATTCCGTTTTTTGAACTCATATAAAAAAACCTCAGTTGATTTCGTGAAACTTTTATACGAAACATTTTCTTGTGTCTCCTTTAGTAACAAAGTTAAAGGGGGGGTCAAATTATAGTGAAAAACCCGGTACAATTGTACAAAATTTTATCCATTTCGAATGAAATTTTTTCATCGCTGTAGACATGTGAAAAAAAATTTATGTTCGATTTTTGAAAAAGTTTTTTCACAGAAATTCTTGGAAAATTGTGTTCATTCAGAAAATAAAAGTCAATTTGACAACAGCAAAAAAAATTTGGGATATTGCAGGTCTGCCACCATTTTTTTTCGGAGTTCGTCAACTTTTATGAATAGAGGACCCAAAAATACTGAGATTTTACCAAAAACCGTTACTTCAATTGTTATAGATGACTGACCACACTCATAAGAATCTTGCTCAAAAATGACGTTTGACACCCTGCATCTCGCTTATGCTTCGAAAACGGGATATATTGTATAAGGCAAAAATGATTCTCCCGATGTCCTCTACACGAAAATATATGTTTGTCCAGTTTATGATGAAACACCCTGTATGTACCTAATAATATATGCACTATGCTACGGGATTCATCTCAGGGGCGGGCCATTCTAACCTGGTGATGTTTTTTTCCAGTGCATAATCGTTCATAAAGATACATTTGAATTGAGTCCTTTATTTATTATACGCATTGTTATTATTACAAACTTAGACAACTCATTTCTTGGCATATTAAACATTTTCAAAACGCAATAACATTTTAGTTTTTCGAATATTACTATGGTATTCAAATGTCAACAAGTTCCTTTTGTTGTCAATAACAATATGTTGTGTTGCTAGTATATAGTTAAGGTGGTTATATTCCACTCTCCCCTACCGGGGGTACAGAACTTATAAAAGTTAGTATACAGGGTGTCCCAAAACTCGACGTCAACCCGGAACCGGGTGAAAGTGCAAGTAATGCTGGTTGTCAGAAAGAAATAAAAAAAAATCTAAGTTGCATGATTTTAAGATGAAAAGCATTTAAAAAAACACAGAAAATTCCACACCCTGTGACAGTCTTTTCACTCCTGTTGCCACAAATATCAACTTTTTCCAACTTTTTGCTGTGTAGCCCCGAATAATGCTTGTGTCTAAACTGAAATCAAAATTTCGATACAAGCTGCTCTAGGTTTCATAAAAATATGGCTAACTTCTCAGAAAAAAAATCAAAATAAACAATTGCCTAGTTTCAACTGACTGTATTGAAAAAAAATGTACTACGCAAGTTTGGCATGTTTTGTCAAAAGTAGGCGCATCTAGTAGGGATTCCAAAATGGTATAATACTTGGTAATTTGTAGCTAGCGTAGTTCAAATTCGCTTTCGATTGCCTTTGAATACACTTTTTCTTTAACTGCTTCCTAGTGAAAGAAGTCCAATAGATTCAAGTCCGGTGAACGGGCCGGCCACCAGATTGGACCAGAACGTCCGATCCATCTTCCGGAAAAAATGTTTCCAGAAAAAATGTTTTCCAGAGAAAATAATTTTTCCAGAAAAAATTTTTCAGGAGAAACTTCTCTGGAAATTTTTTTTCTGGAAACATTTTTTCCCGGAAGATAGATCGGATGTTCTGGTCTATCTTGGGGCCGGCCCGTTCACCGGACTTGAATCTATTGGACTTTTTTTACTGGGAAGCAGTTAAAAAAAAGTGTATTCAAAGGCAATAGAAAGCGAATTTGAACTACGGCAGCTACAATTTACCAAGTATTATACCATTTTGAAATCCTTACTAAATGCTCCAACTTTTGACAAAACATGCCAAACTTACGTAGTACATTTTTTTTCAATACAGTCAGTTGAATGAACCTAGGCAATTGTTTATGTTGAATTTTTTTTCTGAGAAGTTAGCCCTATTTTTATGAAACCTAGAGCAGCTGGTATCAAAATTTTGATTACAGTTTAGACAAGCATTATTCAGGGTTACACAGCAAAAAAAAGTTGGAAAAAGTTGATATTTGTGGCAACAGGAGTGAAAAGACTGTCACAGGGTGTGAAATTTTCTGTGTTTTTTTAAATGCCTATTATTTTAAAATCATACAACTTAGATTTTTTTTATATCTTTCTGACAACCAGCATTACTTGCCCTTTCACCCGGTTCCGGGTTGACGTCGAGTTTTGGGACACCCTGTATATTTATTAATGAATTAGATCCTCGTATACCAAAGTGCATGCAAAAAGCAACCCACATCCTTAAGTAATCCATAAAAGTATTTATGGATTGAACTGATTCATTGATATATTGATCTATGAACGACATAGAGAAAATAACAATACAAAAGAAATTAACGCTTATTGAATCTGAAACTGAAATCTTATATGTAACTCGGAATAAGCCAGTTGAGATAGGTATAGGGACGTGAAGAGAAATTGTAGAGTGTGTTGTACTGATTCCAAATATTACAAGGTGTCTAATTTACGGTTTTCACGGTTTTGTAACTTGGAAAATGATGATTTTTTAGTCCATCCTGTTTAACTGACAACTATAATTCAAAAGCAGTGACATAGATCAGATCAATATCTAATGATTCGCTAAATTTCTGACTTAAATCTCAAATATTGAGCGAAATAGAGTCATTTTCGTAACACGTCAATTTGATCTAAAATTTCGAAAAATAGTTAATAACTCAAAAACCATAAAAGATAGGTATGAAAAAGTAAGAGTGAATAGGTTTAATATTTTATGGAGTATCATAAAAATATAAAATACCGGATGTCCCATCTAAAATAATAAAGTTGTTTTCAAATTGTCGTACATCCGGCAACACTGAAAATGTGAAATTATTTTTAAAATGTTCCTTACATGGCCGAATATCGATCCACAAAATTTGAAATCTTTACTATCAATAGTTTCCATAATAATATACCTATTACCTAATAGGCCACTCACCTTGGGACACCCGATATGCACGCTCTTTAATAACTTTAATACCTGAGATATGTTCATATCTAATGGCAGCCTTTTGAGTATAATTTCGTGGAGCTAGGAAAACTCATTGACTATCTCACCCATCATGACCGTGAGCAATTTGAATTTATATTGATAACAATGAATAGTTGTAGAACAATGAAATCTCACACCTCGACTCATCATGCAATCTATAGCAAGGGTTTACAAATGGTTTCAAAGAAAGAATACGCAAAAGAACGCTTCTGCATTACATGCAATTTGAATCACCTCTTCAAGAAATAACAGGTCCAGAAAACTTTTCTTTAAAAATGATTGTTTCGCCGTCTTGTTGAAAACAAACAATTTTCACATCAATATATTACGAATAATCGTTTATCGTAGCTTCACAGCCCAATCTATCCACCGTTATAGTTGCATAGTCTTCTTTTCGAATAAGTGACGTCGGATTATATTACCCTGCCAGTCCAGAAACAGCACCAAACTGTGACACTTTGAGGAAATATAGAAGCAATTCAGCGATCTTTCTTAGATTTTTCAAGCTTCAAATTCCACAATTATGCTTATTACCATAGCCTCCGAGGTGATGAAAATGGACTTCATCACTGATGATAATTTTTCGATGGAAACACGGATCGGCGAAAATACGACATTGCTGGCGATCGCCGGCTCGAGTTTTTGAGTACTCTAAAATCCCCATTGTTACTCAAGTCTTCATGAAAATACGGTGTAATGTCGCTTGTGAAATGCCTCGTTCCAGAGATATTTATCAAAACTACGGCTCGTCCACAAGCTTTCGTTTCTTCGCGCCACAAACTTGTCAAACAAAAGTGCTTTAGTTTTTCGAATTGTGCATTCTTAAGGCGATATAATTCCATATCCAATAATGTTTTTCACTTCTCATATGATAACAGCTTCAAAAGTAGCAGCTGTCCACATGTTATAAATTAATGGCCGTTTTCCTAGTCATCCCTCAGGGTGAGAGTGAGTGTGAGTGTCACATCGCCCTTGAGTATAGCTGTTGCCGTTTCATAAAGCATACTCATTTCATGGGTACTAGCGCCTTCCCTCAAGTTGATGCTGGGAAAAATCACACTACACTCACTGAGTATTAATTTATGAAACGGCTACAGCTATTCAAGTGCGATCTGACACTCACACTCACCCTTTCCTTGTGGGATGACTATGAATACGACCCTTAAACTATTGGATATTATTAGGTACGTGAACGTGAAATTTTTAGGGTATTAAGGATTTACATGATTGTTTGGTCGATATGATTACACTAATTAAGCATGAATTTCACAAGAACACCTAAAAACACTGTCAGGTATCAATTCGTTCTGAAGCATATTTCCCTCTCATGACATAAGTAGGTACATAAATGTTATTTTCGATGGCTCGGTACGGTATGTTGTTTTTGTTGGGTTAGATGAATAATGAATTGAAAATTTTCGTTGTATTAGATGAAAATTGAAATTAACTTTATCCCTAGCATGCAAAGCTAATCTTTACATATGCATACACAATAAGGTTGTCCCAGGATCAGGGAGAAGGTACATGCTCTTCTAGTCTAATCTTAACAAATATATGTTGTGTTCTTTGGTGACTCACCCTGAGTTCAGTTTCTAATTGGTCGAATGAAAGAGTTGCGTGTTGTTTATAGAGGGCGCAACCAACGGGGGTTGTGATAATGATGCAAGCGCCAACTAGTGCTACTTGTAAAGGTAAGGTAATCCAGGGCATCCTGGTGAGTACACCCCTCTTTTCAAAGTGATTCATTATGAATGGTGTGAGCACTGCAAAATCATTCAAGTTGCAATACATACCTCTGTTTATTCGATTGAAAAGCGATATAGCGAAAAATTTACGTCTTCGAATATGTTTCCTGATGAAGATATGTTATCATTCTTGAAGCTTTTTCGGCATCTGTAGTTCATTGAAACTTCGAAATCGTATTCTCAAAGAATGAAAATTAAATGCTATGGTTTCTTTTACTTCTGGAGAAAATAATCATTTTCATAAATTCACTTACACATTCCTGGTACTGCCATGAACACTCTGCTGATGATTACCTGAGAAATACCCTTTTGGGCTGCTGCCTTGGAGTACCCAACCTTATTATTATTCTGGTCGTATATTGCTGTACCACATTTTAGTTCTCTAAAAAGATGGTAAACACAAAATTAGATACAATGCCAACTTTACCCAAAACATATTTTCAGTGTTTCTAACAGATACTCGAATGCTGAAATCAATAGGGAAACACACTGAAAGTTTATGCCAGCGCTGACATATTCCATTCCATTACAGACAATTCCTGGGTAGTAAAAAATTTGAGCATTGTTTTCTAAATAGCAAACAATTATACTAATTTGAATTGACAGGATACAAAAATCCGAACAGTTAATCAGTGACATACTCGAAAGCTTGAATATTATAAGTTAAGTGAGGAAGAAAAATGAATCTGCCACATTGTATTCATCAAGGTAATTTTATATTGATATACTAGTACCATTGTTTAAGGACTCTCCTTAAACAGAGACTTTTCAACCTGTATTGTCTCGTATTTATATAAAATACAAAAAAATTATGCTTTCAAAATATTTATGCTTTCTGGAAGCCATGATTATACTCCATGAGACAACTGTAATGGTGGCTCAACACTTTCGCTAGATCTCACAATGAGGGAAAACCAGTAAGAATAGAAAAAAAGAACAGTGAGGCTGCTATTAACAAGCTGAAAAATGGTAAATCATGTGGACCAGAGGGCGTGTACCCAGAATTGCAGCATTAGCGAGGATTTTCGGTGAATGCCTGAATGGCCATGAGGTTCCTTATCAATGGAAGATGGCACACATAACATCCATATACAAAAAAGGCAACAAGGCCGACTATCAAAGTTATAGGGGTAATTCGGTGACAAGCCTGATAAGCAGGTTATATGGAAGGATCTTAAGAGATCTGATATAAGCAGAATTTATGAAGGAAGAAGAACAATGGGGTTTCAGTGCTAGGGGATCTTGCTTGGACAACATATTCACCATGAAACAGATATGGAAAAAAGATCAACTGTTAATCTAGAAACACACATACCATTTATAGATCTGTGATCTGTCGAAGGCGTATGATAACATACCTATTTACAAACTATGGGAAACGTTGTAGAGCACTTCCTCGAATCAAACACTAACGAATGCTCTGAAAATTTTAAACAAAGATTTCAAATCGGGGATAAAAATAGGAAACAGACTGTCAAAAGAGTTCACCTATATAACGAAGGGGCTTCGGCAAGGGTGCTGTGTGTAGACGACGCTTTTTAAAGTTTACATGAAAGACGCCTTGGTGAAATGGAAGATGAACTGTTCCGGAGTAGGTATGCCCTTAAGAGATAGAACGGTATTAAGTCTTCATTGTCGCAGACGATCAGCCACTAATGGCGGGAGATAAAGAAGACCGCGAATATATGACCCGAAAATTGAAAGAAACCTACGAAGCTTGTGGAGAAGCCATGAATGTTGAAAGACAAATATTTGTCCGTAGGAGGCGAAAGTGGTGACCTGCAGTTGGACAGTTCAGAACGAATGGCAGCCTCTGAAGAATTCCTGGATGTTACATTTTGGGAAGAAGTCGCTCATTTCGGTATGATACTAGAAACTTCGAGAAATCAATAGGAAGAAAATCCTCGCTGCAATATGTGTTGACCTCTTGTTTATGCGATAATGTCAAGAAAAATTTTTGTGTTAGGTCTCTTATTGACCGACTTCTCTTCTATTATATATATAAGCTAGTTGTTGTCCTATGTTACATGTATTTTGGTGTGATTCATTGCATATCCTTATAATACTCTACTTACTGAGCTCTCATCATTGGAATATTGATACAATTGGCAGCAAAGACAGCAAAAAAGGGCACCATTCTCTGGACTACTGGTGGAGCCCTCTATAAGAAATCTTTGAATAGTAAAAGTATGATATTGTAGGTTGAAACTCACCTTTAGAGCTTTATTGAGACCAACGGCAGTCACCACAGCTCCACTGGTCGCCAGAACATACGATTGAGCAATCTGCCTGTATGAAAACTGTACATAAGATGAGAATTTTATAACTAAAGGTAATCATAAAGTTCAGAAATACAGGAAATACTGTTGACGGAAGGTATTCATTTTTACCATAGATTTATAATACTAACTAGATAGCGAACATGTCAAAAATTTTGAGGCAAACGGAGGCCATTTGCAGTTTGGAGTGAAATTGACTAATTTGAGAGTTGTCATTTTTTCAACGAACTGAAATATTAGAATTAGCTAGGTTATACCGTTTTTGAGGAATCTATTGTGTATAATCATCATAATGGTACATTATTCTACTAACTAATCACACGAATCGAAAAAAATTATTATTTGATATAGACCGAAATGTCAGTGTTCACAGAACACTAATATACAGAGTTCGTTTTTCATCATTTCTTTCAAAGGAACGTCTATGTTTCAATCAAAATTTGAGCACATATGGCATAAAACATCAAAATATTTGTGGTTCACTCCAAACTGCAAATGGCGGCGATTTGCCTCACTTTTTTCTACGTGGCAGTTAGGAAGTTCGACGTCCAGTTAGTATTATAGGTCCATGATTTTTACAGGCATAATCACAAAAGTTTCGAAAAATATAGATACTGTGACGTTTCAGTGCTTTACGTCAGTACTTTTTTCGATCGAGTTTGTATAACTCACCAGAAATATCGAGAACCTTCAGCAAAGCATTAGATTTGTGATACTTTAACTTTAACCCCAAATAAGAAGTAAAATAAAAATAAAAATCTTTGAAGAATTATAATAAATAATCGACCGATATAGGGCAAAAGCGCAAGACCGATAGGCCTTCGCTATTTTTAAAAAGCTTAAACTTTGTCAATAGATGTCCAGAACGATCCCCAACAATGAAACTTGTTTCGCGGTCGCTTTGGTAGGTAATCGCTAGCAAAGAAGTATAAAACTGACTCTGAAGTTCCTAATAAATAGCATACAATTGTGTTTTAAACAGTTTCCTCTGCAATGTACTGCAGTCCATCAATGCAGTACGTTCCTTATTTCCTGCCATACACCATATTATATAAATTAAATCAAAACTTGAAAAGAATCTTCTCAATTAAATGATATTTCATCAGAATGCAAACAGTTTGGATAGTTCCTCCATCCTATCAGAAAAAATTAACCACGAGCCCAATGAATAGATCTGATTGGTCACGGTACTAGTAAGAAGAGCGCTTGTTATTCTTATGTATTACCATCGTGTTCTTCTTTTGATCAAAAGCATTATGAAAGATCATTTTGCAATATAAAGTTCCAAAGGAATATCTTATTCTGAGGCGATATGAAATAAACTGCTTTTCAGAAACTTGAATTAAAATATTATAAAGAACCCACTAATATAATTCAACAGTAAGGGGTCGTTTATACTGGCCCGTAACTTATGCCCTTAAATTATGAATGAAAAACTTCTATTTAAGGGAATAAGTTAAAGTTCGAGTATAAACCATAGCACGAAATTTCTATGTTTCAATTCTTAGGGTAAGGGAAAAGTTAAAGTTACGGGCCAGTATAAACGACCCCTAAATCGAAAAGCAGGAAAAAGTATTAATTTTTTTCATATTTATATGAATAGTGATATTACTGACATTTAGTACATTTTTTAAATCAGCAAAAACTTCGTAGCCAGATAATAAAATCATCGACTATAGTTCGAGATTCCCAAAATCTTTCTAATTTCTCGATAGTGGCTTTACTAAAAAAATTCAATCACTTCTATAAAAGCTTTGGAAAATGTATCAACAGATTTTGAATTCAAACAAGCGGATCATTCAGCATTATTGAAATTGACAATGTTTCAATTTTCATTCATAACTAATAACTATCTATGAATCTATGAATGTCACGAACATAGAAAAACAAAGTTAGTCTATGGTCACGAAAAAAGAGTTCGGGAATATGTAATGAGTTTTCTTCTAGCTGTTATAGTTCTCGAGATCCTTTTAGTAGACAACGAATTTTGCACACCTTGTACAATTTTTTAGAATAAAAAAAATTTCTAGAGCTACATTTGTATACTCCAAACTTTAGCGATAGATATCGAACAGATTTGGTAAAGAAGAAAGAATTCTTCTCAAATATTATAAATATAAAATTTTGAAGCTCTATAATTAGCGAACTTTTGGACCATTTCGGCCAATGAATGAACTCAGCCAAGAACATAATATATATGAATAAAATCGAAGGTAGGATGATAGATTATGATTCGTGAAATTTGTATGTATAAGCTTACTCGTTAGTGAAGGTAGCATCACCACTCCTATTGGTGAAATTCACTAGTGCATTGAAGGACTGATTAATCCATTGCCACAAAAAGACCTCTAAGTTGGATTTGTAGAAAGTCATCATACCACCAGTTATGAGCATATTGCATGGAACTTGGGCCGACATTCTACCAATGAGGTTCATCTTTTGACCTGTCTCAGGATGGAAAGCGGAATCGTATAAGATTTTGGCTCTTCGTAACTCCCCTTCGGCAACATCGTCTGGCAGTGGTCTGTTTTCTCTGAAAGAGCAAATGGAAACGATATTAAGGGATTTTATTTGCAGTCCAATCAAAAATGTAATCTTTCCGCTAGATGATTCTTAGAGGAAGAAGTGAAGATAAACTCTAATATCATACTGTTACAATTGATAACAAATCAAAGATTTTTGCTATAAGGGCATCCCCATGTTCGCTTCTTCCTTTAGATAATAAACACCGGATATGACAGTAGCCATAAATCGTAGAAGTAACCCTGCATTTCTTTATGTATGTACGGATTTTCCAATCGAATAGTAATAATTTTGCAGGAAATTCCTGCTTTTTGACCACTTTGGAATTTTAAATAATTATACTATAATAATCACAACTATAAAACATAACCATTGCAGCAAATTAAACTACAACAGTTATTCATTCTAATATACATAAAAGCTGTGTTAAGTGCATATGTTCGGATGGAGGATATATGGCTCCCAGAGAATCTGCATGCAGAGCAGTTTCTGGCTTTTGGACGTAATCATCAAGTTCCAGATCACGGTATTGTGATTTTTTTGTCGCAGGTTATGTTATTTCGAATGGCTAAGTCTATCAAGAGTGTTTCCTCTTTCTTTTAATTTACTACACCTAGGTCTAGCGTGTTACGTCAGTTTCGTCAGAACGGTTTCCCTATTGCTTATATTATTTTTCAACACTGGTTGAAGGGATTTGTGTCTGAAAGCAAGTTTTCCAATTAGATGCCAGTTTTCCGTGCAATTCTGCATTCTTATAATCTTCATGGCCTCCAATGAAAAAGCCTGTCCTCGTGTCCGCCCTCTGTTTCCAAAAGCTGGCGTCGCCACTTCTTCTAATGCTGTTCAGTTGCTGCAAAAGTACTGTCGATCATTGTTGAAGTTGCTGTTCTCCATCCTTTTATTGTTGGAAGTTTTTCAGTTAGCATTACATAATCTTGGAAGAAAAGAATGAAGCCGCCCGCTACAAGCAACAATTCTCTAGAGATCGACCAGTATTTCGACGCAGGAATGTTGACACAATCCTCAATGCCCGTATTGAAGTGCATCGCACACAGAACGTTATTCTCAACATCCCAACCAGTTCTCTACTCTGAACAAATTATGGCTACTTGATTCCCAATTCAACTGGAGAGACATAATCATTTTTCATTCTAATGAAAGAAAAATCGCGTAGTCGATGGAATGAGGTATTAACTAGGAAATTTCGTTTGAAATTATGTTGAAGGTCTTGAATTTTGTTCTTCAGGGTGTAAGGTGTAGGTATAGGGATTCAAGTGATAACTACCATAATCGATAGTCATTCACATATTAAATCACCGTTTTCATCGAGGATTATATCAATGAAAAATTTAGGTAATATTCTATATTCCTTTTTTCTTACCTGCAAGCCAACACTAGTTCTTTAGCCTTTTCTAATTCTGCGTCGCTCACAAGCAAATTCAGCGGATTGGTGATTTCGAAGAAGTGTTTACATCTTCCCAAAAAGGTATCCAAGTCGTATTTTGATTTGTCTATATCGATTGTGCATTGTCCTAGAGGCCTAACAAACAGATTTTGAATTCTTGTCATAGCCTATTGATGAATATCTATAAAAAATAGTACAAAACTGTGAATTATGAGATTAAAAGAAGATATGCCCTTCGATTCTTCGAACTAAGAAATTGACACCTTCTTTGATTTTGTAGATATAAGAAATAACAGAATTAATATTTGTCGATACATTTTTACCTACGAAAATACTAATATTTATTCTTTATTTGATTTCTCAATTGTTTTGATAACACGAAACCAGACCATCCAGCTAAATCATGCAACATCAAAATATATCTTATAGTAGCTTTCTGTGAGATACGATAAAGAAAACAAATACAGTCAGGAAATGTGCACTTACATGGTAAATTGAGATTTTTCGCCTATTTTCAACAATAATTCACTACAAATTTATGAACTATTACACTGGAATCCGATAGTACTTTAATTACAGCATTTCGAAAATTTTTATTAGCGTCAGTGTCTGTCTGACAGTTTTGAGAGGTGGGAGAGAATTTTATCTTTTATCAAATACAGGAAGATAAACTTTTAACTTTAAAATATAAAATCATTCATGTCGGACTTTAGTATTGCTTATGGTATGGACGCTGATAAGCCGAGGTCTTTGCCAATAGATTGTTCTTGAAACGCAAGCGCTAAAATTCGATCGATCATTGTGTGATAATATTCTGGTATGAAAACCAGAACTGAATGAATTTTTGGAGGAACTGTGACACAACATCGAAAGTGTTACTGAATATTCATCTTCCAACGGTTATACAGAACTGGTTTTTTGTTCTCAAATATTTTAAGAATGAATTACAAGAAGTATACATAAAAATAGCAGTTCTATGGAAATGAGGCAGATCTTGTTGAGCGCTCATTCTACTTAAACAAGTGCTTCCTATATCGTTTTGTCCAAATGTCTGTAATTTTCGAATTTATGATGACGAATCCTTGGTCACATTAATTCTGTCTGTGGGGCCATCCGACCGGCCGTAAGCATGATAACTTTCGATTCAGAATGCCGCGGTTGAGTTCGTTAAGCAGCTGAATCGTAGAGGGTGTTCAATAAAGTAGGTCCTTCAAAATTTTTGTTCCTCAATATATCAATCAAAACGAAACCAATCGAAATGAAATGTTGCAACCACATGCAAGATGCTCATAAGCCTCATGAAAAATGTTGTGGTCATAGTCTTTACAGAACCATAGAAAATTCAATTGGAGTATTTAAAAGAAATAAACGAGCGCTTAAAAGCACCTGCTCAGGGATTTTCCAATTTTTTTATTTTTCATTAGGTATACAATTTATTTCATTCACACAGTTTTATGTCTACTTCGGGATGTTATAAGGGTATTCCATATGAATAGGTATGTGTTTCTAAGTATATCACCCCCTATTTTATATCTTATGTTTGTCTATTGTAGTTTTTGTTCTGCATTGTATTATATTGTGAAAAATTTTACGGTACTATGATACGCTCAATGTTCACACTGTCGTTTCTGTTTCCAGCCTTGAAATAGACCAGAAATAAAAGTTGAAACGTCGGCATCTCATTAAGGAATTTTATTTCCCCAGGCCTCTTGGCCACTACATATTTGAATACTTTATATAATTTTAACTTTGTCATCTGTTATAGGTATAACTTTTTCTTTAGTCATCGCTTCGAGTTGATTTTGATAGGATACCTCTAAACTTATTCATGAAATAGATAAATAAATATGTATGTATGTCGGTTTGAGTTCCGAGGTATCACAATGCACGAACAAACACAACATGTTATAATTTTTGTCCATGAGCTTGATTCGCGCATAAAATCGTTGATTAGTACACTTTGTCGTCGCGTCGTGAGTCGAGGGTTCTTATGTCAAAACAGAGATGTTTAAATGTAATGCTAGAATCTCTTATACGTTAAAAACTGTGAGATCTGACTGGTAACAAATTCAGCAATGACAACTGAGATATTGCCCATTTTGAATGCGGCCTAAACTTCATTTTACAGCCGCAATGTACAGTGGCGGCATGCTCGTAGTGCCGTCTAAACGGAGAATTCGCATTACATTACACCCGTGCGAACTGCGAACCCGGCCTAACAGTAACGCCTGGTACATACGGGTATAATGTAAGGTGAATTCTTTGTTGGACGGCATTACGCATTACGCATAACGCCCGTCTCAACTTCGACTGATCCATTGGAGTGACGGCCTTTCTGGCGAATTCATAGGCGCTCGCGGTTATCGTTTGGACGGCTATTTCGTTTGTTATCAAGATGTGGAATGACGAACAATCCTCTATTCGGCTTATTGGTAGAAACTGAGCTGACCAACAAAGATTTCATGTTTAAGATTGCCGTGAATTCCTGAGCCGTCCAAACGTTCCAGCCTAAATTATGCCGGGTCCACACGGGGTAATGTAACGCGTATGTAATACCACAGCCCGCACAGCCGTCTATAGAGACTAAACCCCATTTGCACCAAGCCATCCAGTCCGTCGAGTCAAGTCACTTCAGGATTGAACTATTAACTTCGTTTATAAAAATCGTTTAAAACAAATGGAATGTGAAATCTAGTTACACCCTATGGCCTAGTATGAAACTAGATTTCACATTCCATTTGTTTTAAACGATTTTAAACGAAGTTAATAGTTCCAATCCGAAGTGACTTGACTCGACTGGACAGGACTGGCTTGGTGCGAAATGGGGCTTAGACGGCTGTGGTAATACTGGGTCATGACGGGTGTAACGTGTAATGTAATATTACGTGTAATTTAAAAAGCAATGTGTGGACGGCTCACGAATTCACGGCGAATCTTTCACCCGAATTCTTGTTCGTCAGCTATTCCACTCAGTTGCTACGAATATGCGAAATAAGATCTGATTATTCGTCACTAAACATCTTGATAACCAAACTGTGCGAATTGCCGTCTAAAAGACACCCGCGAGCGCCTTTGAGTTCGCAAGAAAGACCGACACCCCGATGGAGTGTCACGTATACGTTCGTGACATATTGAGCGTAGATTTTGGAAATTGTAATAATTATATTCATTCAAAATGAACTTACACTTTCTTCGGATGGGTAGTTGACGATATAGTCGAGAATATCGGATATAAATATCAAAATTTTCAAAATCTACGACCAAAATGTAACGAACGTATACGTTCGTCGAAAGAATGATGCCGAGAATTGACACCCGGGTCGAACGTTGTGACGAGCGTTACGCGTAATACTCGCTGTACCGTCCAAACGTAGAATTCTTGAGCCGTCCACGCGTTGCTTTTCAAATTACACGTAATAATACATTACACGTTACACCCGTCTGGACCCGGTATTACATTACGCGTCACATTACACCCGTGTGGGCCTGGCATAATTTAGAGTGAAACGTTTGGCTCAGGAATTTACGGTTCTCCTCTCCAGTTTCTTCTAAGCACCTTTAGATTGCCAGTATTTCTGCCTGAAAAACACTCAAAGAGTAGTCTAACAATAGTGTACACTTGGTTTTTGGCCGTATACTCTAGCGAAGGTCCCTATCGTGGTTTTAGAACCAATTTAATGCAAATATTATAGATTATATAATCTTTGAAGGCATTTACTTTGAAGTTTTGGGCAGTGTATTAATTTTTTCTCAATGCTCGCTGATGAGATGTACCGGGGTTGCACTATAATTTGACCCCCCTTTAACTTTGTTACTAAACGAGATACAAAAAATGTTTCGTATAAAAGTTTTACGAAATCAACTGAGGTTTTTTGATATGACTCCACAAACTGAAATATATACAGGGTGGCCAACAAATTGATGGCAACTTCATTTTTTCAAATGGAACACCCTGTATATTTTTCTATATTTGGTTAGCTCTCTTTCCCCTGATTTCAATTATGTAACATATGTTGGTCTATCTTTTTTATTCTGAGCCCACAGAGTTTCAAATTTCAATAACCATCTGGCATAGCGTTTTGGAAGTTCGTGAATATTTAAGTGGCCAATTTGATCTTTGGATTGGCAATGGCGCACCCATTTCATGGCCACCAAATTGTCCCGATTTAACACCGTTGGACACGTTTTTATAGCCGTTCCTGAAGGAAAAAATTTACTTCAGCAATAATGATAATCAATGAAAGCGGAGAATAATATTAATGATATAAAATCAACCAATATTAAACACATAATTCGGAACTAATCCCGTCAACGCACAAAGAATAATCATAATATTGTAATCATTCAAAACAAATTTTGAAGCTTTAATTTCTGACTCTAATCAGAGCCATAATAATGCTATCAAAAATAACATTAACATCTTGAGACAACGATATGAACTATGTGTATTGAATGAAGGTGGTCATTTCGAGCAATTTCTTTAGTTGATGTTATTCTTACCATACTACCATATTTTATCATTTTTCATTGGTTAAGTAATTGTTAAGTATTCATTCTAAAATATTACTCTTGAGTAGATTGTTTGGATATAAAGAATTTCGTACGAATTTCGCATATTTTTTTATTCGGTGTCATCATTTCAAAACCTTAAAACTCTGAAAATTGAAGAGACACATCCACATACACATTCATATTCGAAATCAGGAGGAAATAGCCTATCACAAAAAGGAAGAAAAATGAGCATTTTCAGTAAACACACTCTGCCACACAGATCTTGCCAGGTTGTTTTTAAAATTTGAAACTCTTGGTTCTCAGAATAAAAGAGATAGACCAACATATGTTACATATTCGGAATCAGGGAAAAAAGAGATAGCCAAACATGAAAAATATACAGGGTGTTCCATTTGAAAAAATGAAGTTGCCAACAATATGTTGGCAACCTGTATATATTCCATTATGTGAATTCCTATTGTAAAACCTCAGTCGATATCGTGAAATTTTTGTATGAAACAATTTTTCTGTGTCTCTCTTAGAAACAAAGTTAAAGGGGGGGGGGTCAAATATAATGAAAACCCCGGTACTTGTTCAGTCAGAGGCAGATTTTTGGAAATTGTAATCATAATATCCGATGTTTCTCGAGCATATCGACGTTGATTCCGAAAGGATATAATTATTTCAATTTACAAAAATCTAAGCTCAAAATATCCTCTCCCGGAATGTCACCCTGATTCTCTCATCATCAGCAATTTCCAATCGCCGAGAGGTCGCGCACCTTGTTTTGAATAGGAGCTCGCACACCGAGATCGGCATCTGACAGGTATCGTCGCGGTCGCGTCGCTGTCTCCCCGGTGTGCGAGCTCCTATTCAAACAAGGTGCGCGACCTCTCGGCGATTGGAAATTGCTGTCTTGTCGTTTTGGTCTGCGAGCGGCCTAACATAACCATAGACAAATAAATAATATACTCCGTTCACGAAAGGTTGAGCCGTCGGTTGGCCATGGAAATTGGCATATTCCACTGTGTATATTAAAATTTTAGGTTAGGTTCATTATTTTCCTGTCAGATTGATAAGCAATGTTGTCAATATTGCATAGAGTTCTCTGAAAACTCGCCTGACGAGGCTGAGTACATTCGGCAACGTTTACTTTATTTTACTCTATGATAGTAAATACTGCCAACTTCAGATAAATAAAGAAACGCCTACTATGTGCTCAACCTTTCGTGAACGGACTTTAGTTTATCTATGGACATAACCAACTTATTCATTAGAAACTGAATATTATTATGGCCAGTCTGCGCGATATTCTAGTGAGGTTGCTGGATCATCCTGTTGTGAACTTTTCAGTGTTATTTGTAACTTTTTAAAATGCTGCTATATTTTTGGCGAAAATTAGTGTAATGAAATGATATTGTATATATTTTTTTACCAAAGGAAGAAAATCAATTTCGTGTTTTCATGCTACTAAATGAAATGAAGAGATTGAACTCTGGGCAATAAACAGAAAACATGTATGTATATGGATGTTGTATTTAAAAAAAATATAAATAAACTTGCAACAATACACAACCTCACATAATGAGATGATCAATGACAAAAAATATACAATGAGAAACAATATATTTTTTAATTATTTATTACAAAATCTGAGTCACATCGTGACATGTTCCATATTTCCTAATTAGAAAATTATATCAACCATTGTACTAAAAACTCAATACATACATGGTGTTGAAGGAAGTATTTCACTTTGGATGCAATAATTTACTTAACCGATACATTTCATCAATGTATTCAAAACTGAATCCTAC
This sequence comes from Propylea japonica, assembly GCA_013421045.1. Taxonomy (NCBI): domain Eukaryota; kingdom Metazoa; phylum Arthropoda; class Insecta; order Coleoptera; family Coccinellidae; genus Propylea; species Propylea japonica. Next base: position 95,686,166 of record CM024239.1, read on the forward strand.
TCTTACTGAAAATGCTAATAGCATTAATAGTTTAGCTGATGTCAATAAATTCTTCAACACCACGCATACAACTACAGTTGATATCACACAGAATTGCAGTAGCAATCTTGAATTGCATCAAGAATAATTTGTTAAAACCTATAATTAGAACAGCAGGGCACCCATGCCACCAGTCTCACTTTGTTCTTTGACGAATATTTCGAAATATTGATAGATAATGGTTACGGCCAACAAAATACCAGTACCTGAACCGATAGCTCCAAGGAAATCAGCTAATACAGACAAGGCCCCAATGCAGAGACCACCAAAAGCTGCTGCAGTAGGAATATACCTGAAAAAATAAAAATTATTGATTATTATTGCTACTAATTTCAATTAATGAAAACATCAAGAAAACTTTTTTGAACAGACTTCAAAATAAAAAGTTCTGTTTATATCAGAAACAAAATGACTAATTATCTGACACATTTTAGGGAGGAATCAAATTTGTTTTTTACAGCAAAATGAAAAAAACCACATGAAGAATTCACAGTCCAAGGAAAAAACAAAAAATAGATTAGCTGATTGTGGAAGATGATTCATGTAAATACCTTACATATTGCCAGCATTAATTTCAGAATAAAACGTTGTTGAAATTCTAGTATAGTCTATCCAAAGCTACATAATAAAACTCGGAAATATGTATATGCAATGTATGAGGTGTTTTCAAATATCAAGAAAATCCTTAGGAGATTGTGAACTCATTTCGTTCCACTAATTCTCAAGTTGCCCTGGTATCCTAGTATACGCTTTGGAACCTAGGTACATTCATTGGGACTGACTGATTGGATAAATCTTGTTGATCTGATTACTAAGTTTTTTCAGAAGCCTAGTGTGGAAAGTGTTTTCGCTTCATTGAATAACGAAAGCAGTAATGCTAAATGTGCTAAATTGAACATAATTGTTTGGACATTTTAGCGTACGCTCATAGATTCAGCAAAATATCAAAGGAACATCTGCTGCGAGTTTTTTAGACGTTGTTTAATGGGGTTTGGATAAACTATACTAAAGCGAGAAAGAAAAACATGAAGAATGTTAAGAGTGCTCAGTCCAATACGAACGAAAAATTTTTCATCAAGCCTGCTAATACTTTACTCAAATACTTGAAAACTCTACCTTCGTACTTCACAGCAATTTATTTTCCGCTGTTTTGATAAAAATTTTAAATTATGGATTTATTTACCTGTTCAACTCGTGGATCATGGAGTTATCCCTATGTCCTCTCATGACCATTTGTTGTTCTTTCAACTGTTTAGCAACATCTTTGGCTGAGCTTCCAGAAACTTCAATCCAGGTTTTGGAGAAGAAAGCACAAGAACCCAACATGAAAATGATGTATAAGAGAGCATGGACTGGATCTTCCAATATATGTCCAACACTTTCAGGCGGCGAAAGATAGTAACACAAACCTGATAATAAAAAATTAATTTAATTAGGCATCGAGTTTTTGAAAAACTCTTGTATATAAAACATTCTGGATAGAAATCAGATGAGGATTGAAGAGAGAGGAATAACTTACCGCCAATAGGATAAGACCTAGCTGGACCACCACCTCCAACATCAGCCCAAACTCCTAATAAATTAATCAAGAAGTTTCCTTGGAATTTTACAGCCAGCATCTGAGAGATAACATACAAATTTGAAACAAGAGCTGACTGGAGAATGATTGGGATATTTGATGTGTAAAATAGTTTAATTGGATAACTCGAATACTGCCCCCTATACTTGGCGCTCTTGATTGGTAAATCCACTCGGAAGCCCTGCAAAAAAGTTTACAAGTCAGAATTTCATATTCCTTGAGTAATGTAGCATCAATTATCAATAAGCTTTCATTGACAGGAGATCAAGGTGTTTGAAAATTCTCAAAGTAATAATAGAGTTAATTTTCAATTTATAGTTTCAACATCTTTAGGAAGCAAATATAATAATATGAGTGTTTTCTTATTATTCATCAATATTGGAAGCATAACTTACCTGGAAGTATATGACTATACCAAATACGAGGAAAGTAGCCAGCAAGTTCATCAAATTAGGTAAGTTCTGTCTGTAAAAAGCTTCTCTAAGGCCTCTGATTTTGTCTTGGCGGGTGCTGAGCAGATGGAACAAGGCAATGACGGCACCTTCAAATTCAGTACCTCTTCCAGTGTTAACAGTAGCAGGTGAGAAAGCTTTCCAAATAATTGTTTCACAGATGTTGGTAGCGATGAACAACGAATTCCAGATCCAAGTCCATACCTTTCTGGAGAAGCTCATCAAGCAAAAGTACAATTAAACCAGCAACAAAAAGTTGAATGATAATTAGAAGACAAACACCAGCTCCAATTTCAGCAGGATCTCCATACATTCCTGTCATAACATATACAATAGCTTGACCTACCGTGATGACCATACCAAACACTGAAACCAAAATGAATTTGTTTAACATTATTAATGTGGTCCTTGAAATTCAGGGAAGCATTTTCTTTTCATATGAAAGTGAAGCTAAGGTTCACCATACTCAAGAGTAAAATTTAGTTGAGAGGAGCCTTCAGAAACAGACTTTATTTTTTCGTTCATATAATTCCTCCCTTTATGTGATATACCTATTTGACAACATTTGTAAAGAAAGAGTCATAATTTGCATTGCGTTGGTCATTTGTCTACTTTATATGAATTTCGAAAAGTGATTTGCAATACTGAAGAATACTGAATAGTAATAATAATTTTATTTAGATACCTAATGTAAATTCAAAACCTTTATAACTCATCTAAATGGAAAGATACTATAATTATACACAATTTGGTATATAGAGAAAATATTTAAAGTAATTTAGAATTAGTATGCATATTGTTAAATAGAACATACAAAATCTCAATCATTTCACCATATGCTCAATCTATATCAGGCAACATTCAGAATGGTGTTTCATCATTTGATCAATCAGAAACATGACATGATATTTTTTCAATTCAGTAAACTTCACCATATTGTACTCACATTTTTGGGCCCCATTAAACAGTGCTCTATCCTTTGGAGTGTCACCAACTTCAATGATTTTTGCGCCAGCAAGAAGCTGCATGATCAATCCAGATGTAACAATTGGAGATATACCTAATTCCATGAGAGTTCCTCTGTTGGAAGCCAGGATAACACGAATCCAGTAAAATGGATCGGCTGAATCTGAACTCATAATTCCAAATAAAGGAATCTAAGAAGAAAATTATTGAATTAGAATTGAAATAGTGCTTAAGAAATTGAAGGACTTACCTGACAGCATACTAAGAATATAAATAGAGTAATAGCTGTCCATAACACTTTTTCCCTGAACTGAATCTGAATTTGAGGGAACATATTAAATAAGAGATATGTAGATAGATGCCAGATTGTCTTATATACATCGCTGAATAAATCGTCAATATGTAATCCAACAGAGTGAAATAGGAAAAAAAATAGGTAAGTGAAATATGTACCCACCTTTCTTTCTGGTTTGGCTATTTCAGGTAATATACTACAAAAGGGCTTGATAACTTCCAAGAATTTGACTGAAACAAGATCACATATTTCAGTCAATAATTATGGCTAAATGATCGACAAAGTTTTACAAAAAAGTATTTAAAATTGGCGAAGGAAAGGTTAGATTTATTGAAATAAATGTTTAGTTGTACTTACTCCCCATCTTGAAGGGTTCTGTAAACTACTTTCTCTGATAATTAACTAAAAAACTGCATGCACCGTCTACTAAATGTTTGTTGCTAATGTGGAATGCCAGTTCATCAGAAGATATACGGTACTTTCCAAAGTGATTTCGGCCACTCGCGTACACGTAGCAGACACTTTTGGTCACGTGACCGATGATGTTGGCGTTTATGTTGATGACATTCGAGTTGATGACATGACAGTAAGCAGGAAGGATCTTCATCACTGTTTACAGAAAATTGATAAGGATTGACAGCTTTTATTTTACATGAGTTCAATTTGTTTTCAAGTACTTCGGGCCGTGATTATGTATAAAATAAATATTTGTGATGTGAAAAATCCACCGTTGTTTTTTGGCCTTCCATAAATTGTAACGCACGAATATTTCAAATGGTAACATTTCGTAACATCAACAGGATTGACACATGATAAGTAGATAGATCTTTTTTTAGATCTACCCAATACCGATCAGTTCATTTTTAAGAAAATGAGATAAAAAAACTCATTTATTCTTTGTTAAATTCAGTCAGAACAGCTAACGCAATACACTGTGTGTAGCATAATTTTAGAATTGTAGGTAACACGGAAACACCAGGTCTGAAATGTAACACAAATGTCACTATTGAACATCTGGAGCATCACTGGAAAAATCTCATAAAATCTTTGAAGGAGATGCTGTTGTCTGCAACACAAGTGCACGTTATTATGATTAAATGTATTGTTAGATGCCTGCTCTGCAATAGAACCGAAATATCATGACTGTTCACTTCATAATGAAAGTTTTCATTCAAAATCATAATGATGCTGAAAACACTGAATTCTCAGGTGACGCTAGAATTTAGGGTCCAGTAGAGAAGATAGAGAGAAGACATATTTTATTTTCTGAATAGATAACTAACTACCTATACAGGGTGGCCGGACGATTGACGTCAATAAAAAAACAGGTTCCTCATGTCATGGGATATTCGAATCACCCCCATGTATGTTATCCGATTTTTCACGGTTCCGAGTTATGATTTTTTTTATGAAATCTGAGAATTTTAAACTTGAACATCTTCGAAAATTTTTTTAAAGAAAAGTAAAAGGCTCTCCTGATATTTTTTGTTGCAAATAGATCGCCATGAATTGTACTTTCATACATAAAATAACCATCATCGTAACTTGATAAAAAATTATGGAAATGTTGGTCTCAAGTGAGAAAGTTAGTATTTGGATCATGATCTAAATTTTCAAATTTGAATTAAAATGTAAAACAGGTTACTTCATGGTTTCTTAGTGGGCTTAAAAACTGCGCTCAACACTCAGCTTTCAGAATCATTAATAAAAAATGGTACTCAACAGTCTACTTTGGCTAGAATTAGCCTTCAAAGTCAGCGAGGTGGAAAAATCAAAAAACTAGACCTTTACTCAAGAATTATTTTTGCCATTTTGAGATTTTTCTGATCACGTTTTAAATAAAATGCTGAAAATAATGAAAATTAGCATTGAAGAAACGTTTTAGATAAGAGAAGGAAAAAGGTATGGCAATAAAGCACACATCATGTAGAAAAGAAATTTATTTATAAAATTTACAATAGGTTTTCAAAAAGGCCACCTCCAGCTCTCAATACACATTCTACACCTTCGCAAAATTTGTTTATTCAATTATTTTTATTTATTGAAATTTTTATAAATAATTTATTTTATCTACATGATGTGTAATTTATTGCCATACTTTTTCTTTTCTTATCCAAAAATTTTATCCAGAAGCAAATTTCAGCATTTCTATCATAACTTGATCAGAAAAATCTTAAAATGGCAAAATGTGATTTTTAGTAAAGTCTAGTTCCTTGATTTTTTCCACCTCACTGACTTGAAGGCTTATTCCAGCAAAAGTAGACTGTTGAGTACATTTTTTATTAATGATTCTGAAAGCTGAGTGTTGAGCGCAGTTTTTGAGCCTACTTAGAAACCATGAAGTAACCTGTTTACATTTTTAATTCAAATTTGAAATTTAAATCATGATCCAAATACGTAACTTTCTCACTTGGAGACGAACATTTCCATAATTTTATCAAATTTACGATGCTGGTTATTTTTATGAATAAAAGTACCATTCATGGCGATTTATTACAACAAAAAATATCAGAAAAGTCTTTTACTATTCTTTAAAAAAACTTTTGGAGATGTTCAAGTTGAAAATTCTCAGATTTCATATTTAAAAAAAATCATAACTCGGAAACCGTGAAAAATCGGATAACATACGTGGGTGTGTATTATTTACAACAAAAAATATCAAAAGTCTTTTACTATTCTTTAAAAAAACTTTTGGAGATGTTCAAGTTGAAAATTCGCAGATTTCATATTTAAAAAAAATCATAACTCGGAACCGTGAAAAATCGGATAACATACATGGGGTGTGATTCGAATACCCCATGACATGAGGAACCTGTTTTTTTTTATGACGTCAATCGTCCGGCCCCCTGTATACATATAACAGAGGCAGAATAAAGCAGGAAAATTGACTGAACATTTAATTTTGCCGAAAGAACTCGATACAGCTACAATTTTCTTTGTGAAAATATTCAAATCTTTTTTTTTGATGTGCTATAGTAGATTCGGGCTATTAGAAGAAAGATGCGTTTCGTCCATCCAAAATTATTGTTTATTGTAAAAACGAATAGAAATTCGCACGATCGATAAAATTAAACAACTGTCTATACACTGCGACCTAATGCTCTATTGTCTTTACCAATCCTGCCAATCTACCATGCTTTGACTTTCACATATATTGAGCACAAAGTACTCCATGGGAATTTGGCACTGTGTATA
>CM024239.1:95692791-95761782 GCA_013421045.1 Propylea japonica
AGTTAACCTCAACATTGCAGTGGTATATTGGTCTTGGTCAGAAACTGTTCGCTGTCTCTTGAAAAAAAAACGTCTCTACAAAGTGAGACTTCGTGTAACTCAATAACTCATTTCTGAGAAATATTTATTTAGTTTTATTTTCCACCGATAGAAGACTTTGAAATCGGTTTTTGAAATTCTTCACAATTACTGGCGAATGACACATTAAAGATATATTACAACATATTTATATTCTTCTTTACGTCTCGTTCCTGAACGATGGGTTGGAGTCTCACCCATCGACAGTGAATCTTTTTAGATTTTATTGAGAAATCTTCCTAAAAATAATAATGGAAAGTGAAATATATTCAGCTATCAGATGTTGGAAAGCAATTTGTTTATAATTATCTGATATGGATGATGAGTTATTCGCCCGAAAAAAATTCCATCATTTCCATGTCACTAGTTCAGGCTTCCATTTACACACATCGTCAGAAGCTTTGGCCCTTTAGGTTTCTCAAAAAATAAACAATCTTTGTTCTGAAATCGACTCGAATATTTTCAATTTCAACTGCAATACGTATAATAAGGTTAAAGCCTATGTCAATCACTGTTCGATGGAATATTTTTGACACAGTTATTGATATATTGTTTAAACTGAATATATTAATTGAAAGGTTTAATTACATCAATTAAATATTCATTGGAACCTCCCAAACAGTATAAAACTTCTAACGATTATGAAACAGAAAGAAATCGAAAATATATGCAATTATGTGCAGCCACTATCTTTAGTTAAACTCTTACATATACATTTATGGACACTACTACAAAATCTCACGCCAAATATCTAATGATGCCGTTTTCAGGTTGATAACCTGAGGAAACTGAACTTGACCCAAATAGGAATAAAACATTCTGAAAAAGGTAGAGACAGATGAAAAAAAACCTTAGATAGCAACAATAGTTTATTACATCGGTATGAATGTGCACAGTGTCAATCATATCAGGGTGTCAACAACTGAACCTCTCACCCTAAATCAATATCATGTTGATTCTATTCCAGTCAAAGAATCAAAATAACTCCATATAGATTTTCAGTACCAAACTACATCTTCCAAAAATAGATATTGAATATCTTGGCGCTTATATTATATTAATTTACGTCATGTTTCCATCCACTTAACTATATAACGGGGTAGGTACAAGATCTTTCGCTTCTGTGGATACCCTCGAAGAGGATTGAAACACATCGGAGTGATATCCTGCAAAGCAACACTTGACAGCGCTCTAATTTAATGATAAAGCTGACGTTGCATCCTGATATTTTATATTTATTTCGGTTCAAATGTTTTTTCTTACATGTGAGCAGAGGACCAAAATAATAATGAATATCAAAACTGAGTTAAGTTATCAATAGTTTCTGACGGTATTATTTCAACATGGCAGAATGCATGAGATCTCAGTGTGATTCCATTCTTGTAATCTAACGAGAGTTGAAATATTATTCACAAATAGATCGAATAACGGTTAACCTCAGATTTTTAATATGTTCAACAATGTCATTTTGAGGCCTCTCCTAGCTCAAAAGTCATATTTCACAGACATTTCGAGATTTTGAAATCCCATTTCTCTAAGGAGAAGAAGAAACTGTAATCGTTAAAAAAAAATTTCTACTCAAAAATTTATATTTACAAAAACTGACGTTTATATATTATCGTCTGTTATTTATTTTTCGAGGGGCACATAAATCAATATCATATTGATTCCTATTTCAAGCAGAGAAGCAATAGCACTCCGTCAGTAACATTTACTGTCCATATCATTTCCCAGTACCTACTAAAATACCTCTTCCAAAAATAGATATTGAATATCTTGGCGAGCTTATACTATATAATTACGTCATGTTTCCATCCACTTAACTATATAGCAGGGTAGGTACAAGATCTTTCGCTTCTGTGGATACCCTCGAAGAGGATTAAAACACATCGGAGTGATATCCTGCAAAGCAGCTCTTAACAGCGCTCTAATTAATGATATAGCTGACGTTGCATCCTGCTATTTGATATTTATTCGGCGCAAATGGTTCTTCTTGCTTGTGACAGCATCATAAACGATAAATATGGTGAGCTGATGACCTAATAATAATGAAGAATTAACAATGCCTTTTTAGGGTATTAATAGTATCTCAGTGGAGACATGCGGAAAGGATTAATTCAACATGGCTGACGAATGAAATGAGAGCTCGGCGTGAATCTATTCGATATAAAAAAATGCAATAATTATTGAAAATAATTGTTATTTCATATCTTGAAAGCTAATTCAATCTCTTCACAATCCACTGAATATCCTCAAATTTCTACAGGAATGCATTCTATGAATCTATGAAGGTTATATTTCGGGAGGAGAAAATAAAACAGATATAATCATTGAAAATCGTTTTTTTATCTTTTGATATGTGTAAGATTTTTATAATTCAAATATTGTCTTAGGGGAATGATTGGGAGTGTTGGAAGTTGGTACACAGTAAAAACACTGTATTTACGATGTAAAAGTTTAACTCGAAATGTGAATGTGGTTACACATTCATAGTGTATTTACCAGCAGCTGAACTTCGAAGATTGTTTTACACTTTTGCGTTATATCCAGCTCAAAGTTTGACTATCGACTCCTCTAGATTTTCAACACTCTTTCGACTTTAATCTGAATTTTGCTCGCTCGACTCCAGACAATTTAAAACATCGAATTCTATGGTTCTGATGATGTTATTCTCTTGTGATTCTGTATGAACATTCAGGGTTACCATCTTCATTCGCAGAATAAATTTCACTAGAATCGGATATCTTGTTATGGAAATATGAAGTTTCTTCTTTTCAATATGCCAATTGAATTTTCTATGGTTCTGTTTACATCATGGCAACCAATTTTGCATGAGGCTTATTATGATTGTCGTGTGACCACGATTTTCATTTCGATTGGTTTCGTTTTATCTGAGGTATGGAGGAACAAAAATTTTGAATGGCCATTTTTTATGGAACACCCTGTACGATTTGGCTGGTTAACGAACTTAACTGAGGCATTTAGGTACCGAACTCACCCTGAAAACGTCAAATCTCTAAGACAATCCCCTTGCAAGTTATCGTGCTAACGGACGGACAGACGGCCCCACGGTCAGAATTGAATTTGATCACAAATTCGTCATCAGGGAGTCGAACCCAATCATTTGAAACTATTTTTCGGCTCAAACTTCAAAAATTACAGACATTTTGCCGCGTCTCCTCCTTCATTAGTCTGAGGTTTATCCGTTGATTAGAGTAAATATATTTTTTTAAGTCTATCAAAAGACTTTGGACTGACTATACCCGAATTTCCTGTTAGAATTGAACTTGAACCATAGTTCAATTCTCATCTGCCTCGAATGTTCTATAGTTTAGGAGACAATCATTGTGAAAAATATAAACTTAAAAAATGTGGTATAAGAGGCATTCCACTGAAACTGTTGTTCTGGATGGTGAAGATGGTGCGACATATCGCCTGAGAGAACTATTGGGTTAGGCGTACCACAAGGTACCATGTTAGGTCCCGTATTTTTTCTGGTCTACATCGACGATTTGCCAGAGATATTTCAGTCGACAGAAGAAATGAAGCAACTGCTAGAGAACCTGGTAGGAATGTCCACATCAACTGGAGTCTGTGGGCATGAATCACCAAACTGCAACTTGATTGACAACATTGTAGCAAACCCTTCGCATGAGGCAGTGATAGAAGCATTTCTCTATACAAATGATACAAATATTGTAGTATCATGCAAGGATGTTGAGGGAGTGGTGGTAAATTTGAAGCGGTCCATGTCATTAGCTGAAGGTTGGTGCGCTGAAAATGGCCTATCTCTTAACAGTGATAAAACAAATGTTTTTATTTTCAAACAGCAGATCACGTTTCGCATTACCTAACAACATAGATTTTGGTTGTGGTACGGTTCAGGTTGGTTCTCACACGAAGCTTCTAGGGGTACATGTGGATGGCAATTTGAGTTGGACGATACACTGCAATGCATTAGTGAACAAGCTAAATTCCACTATACAGGGTGAGTCTTTGACTTGTATATATATTTTAACCGTATATTCCTGGGGTCGAAAGAAACACTTTTTTCCTCTACCATTTTTCAGATTCGGCCTAAATAAGAAGATATAGCCCTTTTTGTTTTCAGAATGAGCTATGCCGCCACTGGTAAACTAACCACTGAATTTTTGCAAGTACGAGATATAGCATTCAAACCTTTGAAATAAGCGATTGTATCAAAGAAACGAGTTGATATACCATTCGAAATTTTCAAATAAGCTGCTGTATTGAAGAAAGAAATATGAACTCACTTTTTCAATACCAGGTGTATATTTTCTAATGCAATGATTGATTCATCCAAAATTTTGCTAGTGATGAAAAGGAGAATAATCTCTTCTGATGTATACTTCATTTTTGATTATATCGGATTAACTTTTAAACTACCTATTCTAGCTAAAGCATTCCATTTCCAATATCTCTTGAAATCTTCCGTGCAAGAGTTTCCGAAATCAAAACTACAACTCAACTCAACCATAACACGCATGACATTTCACGTTCATAAACACCAGTTGGGGCGATTGAATTTCAAGGGGTGTCCGCATATTTATGTTCTGTGGTCCGCATGGTGAAAGTCACAGACGTGACACTAGATTCTTTGACATCGGTGTTCTGTGGTTAGTTTGTTTTTCAAAATCATACGGCTTCATGAATAATAACTTATTAAGGTCATTGTAGTAGTAATAAATATGATGAATAAATGAGAAATGAACGTATTCTAACATAATGTAAATTTGGATCAACGTATGTCAAACTCAAAGCTCAACGAACAAAATTGCAATAGGTACTTCGAAAGTGGTGTGGAAATTTGCTTGAATAGATAAGGATTTACACTGAAGAATAGAGGTGAGCTTATTCATTGTAACCCCATTTTTAAAGAAAATCCGCTAGTTCTCTTACCATTCATCATTTCAGATAACAAATTCTCGAATTTATTATTCTTGAAATTTGTTAAAGTGACCACATAAGGAAAATTGAATTCTGTGAATATTTTCGACAGAGTTGCATTCAGCCAAAGTACCCAATTTTTCGAATTTCTAAGATTTTTTTTTTTCAACATCGAAGTACTCGGAATTTTGTAGTCGGGAAAGATTAATCATATTCATGAAAAACTATGTTTCAAAAATCATTTCATTTGGAGGAATCGTTTGCGAGATATTACTGAAAATGTATGCTTTTCATGGATTTTCAACAGCCTGTATCTTTTTAACCAGGCCGAATCGAAAAAATGGTAGAGGAAAAAAGTGTTTTTTTTGACCTCAGGAATCTACGGTTAAAATATATGTACAAGTCAAAGACTCACCCTGTATATATGTTGAGAGCTTTGAAAAATCAAGTAGACAACAATACTCTAATGACTGTTTATTACTCCAACTTTCAGTCTTTAATGTCTTATGGAATAGTTTTTTGGGGGAGTAGTTCATCAGCAGAACAAGTTTTTAGAACACAGAAACTTGCCATAAGGACCATGTTCAATATGAAATATAGAGAATCTTGTCGAGGGGTATTTAGAAAGAATAAAATCCTCACAATGTCTGGCTTGTACATATACAGAGTCTTATATTTTTTTACAAAAACATTAATTATTTTCAAACTTATAAAAATGTAAATGCTACACGAAGAATGAATGATTATTTTTTCCCCCACACCAATATTCATTGACTGAACAGAGCACTTTTTTCATGTCCATAAGACTATTTAATTACTTACCGAAAATGATGAGAAATGTGAATGATGTCAAAATTTTCAAGAAAAAAGTTTTTTCAGTCATAGTCGAGTGTGAACCTTATTCACTACTTGAATTCAAAATTTACTGTAATGGTCTGTAAATTTATATTTCCCTGTAACAATTTATTTTGACTTGTTTTCTGTTGTTATGTAGCAATTTTGAAAATAAACATATATTATTGTTATTATTATTATTATACCTTGTTATGATGAAGAAGTGTAGGTAATCGTAGGTAGAAATTGTGTTTCATTTCAAGCTTAAAAATTTCCTTCATAACATAACCTACCTGATTTGTTTCCATGTCATATTTTATATCTGTGATAAAAGAAATGAGAAATTTTTAGTCAGTTTCTTTGAACAAAAATTAAGCTGCGTTCAGACTTTCAGAACATACTTCGATGTTGATCATTCTAGGATGGACTAAACAAGTATATGCCTTACCAGACGAAAAATAACGCACATACGAGAAGATAAAACAAATGCACCCGTATCATTATCTCCGAGAAATTTCCAAGCCTAGCCCCTCTGGAGTTATCCTGTCTGAATTCCTGATATGATTGCAGGAAGTTTTACACGCTAGCGGAAGTTCGACAACAGTACACGAAATACCTCAGAGGATTAGCGTTGAGCTGATGAGTTAATACTTTTGGTCACAAAAAATGTTTGGAGCAAAATTTTGATTCAGTCGATACTTTTCTCAGAAAAAAAAACTTACAAGCAGTTATGATCACTGCTCTTTCCATTTCGTCGTATAAGTGTTCCATAGAATGAATATTGTATGTCTATGACACGAGTTTAAAGTTGTTCTATAAAGCTTTCTGAAGGTTTAATTACTAATTTCCGGAAAAACTTATACCCGTGATATTTCAATTTCACAAATAGAACTTTGTTTCTATTGATAGGCATAATTGACAGAACCAATTTTGAGCATAAACAATAGGTTTGTTCCAACTCAAGAATTGACCGTACAATGATCGTCAGGATTCTGCGCAATAGATAAAAATGTGTTCCAACTGAAAATGTATCGTTTGAGAACGGTTTCGTTTTTGTTCCATCCTGCTTCGGGACCGTGAGTGGAACGGTTTTGTGATCGTCATTTCGATCCCTGGTCTGGAGCAAGTACTGTTTGGACTGTCATGCGCAGTCCTGTGTGATTTTGATTTAAAAGACCGTCACAGTAAGAGTAAGCACGTGTTTCAGATCAAACAGCCATAGAACAAATTCCTTCTCTATGTAAACAGCAAGCAGTGTCTCTGGAATAAGCACACAATTCCAAATAAATTTGTTTGTAAAGTACAATTTTGTTATCCGTTTTCCCATATTCGATCAAAAATTTCTTTCGGTAAGGGGTTTGTGTTCTGGAAGCATAAATTATATTTCTTGGTAACCTATTTAAATGAAGCAGAAGTTAGTTGAAAAACCAATAAATGAATTGAATACTCACTATGATCCTCGTTTATTGTTTGATTCATTTGTTCTTCAGAAAATAAGTATATAGCAGAGACTCTGATTTATAGGTACTTTCACGGGCTTGTATCGCAAAGAGAAAAGAAAATGGTTCCATCCGTAAATAAAGTTTATTTATCTATGAATGGAACCATTTTATTTTCTCTTTGCGATACAAGCCGGTGAAAGTACCTATAAATCAGAGTCTCTGCTATATACTTATTTTCTGAAAAACAAATGAATCAAACAATAAACGAGGATCATAGTGAGTATTCAATTCATTTATTGGTAGATAAATAAACTTTATTGATCTATGGTTCCGTCTAACGCATATGGTATGGTCAACAACAGTAAAAAATTCGTTCCAACCCTTCCAAACATCTTCGTCCGTTCTTGTACGGTCAAAGTTTAGACAGGCGCATAAGATCGATTACTAACAGTTTCGTGACCGTCCAATTACCGTACAAAAGTCAGCTGTTGGAACAAACCTAATATCTAAGGCCACTCGCAGACCAAAACGACGCGACCGCGACGAGACAGCAATTTCCAATCGCCGAGAGGTCGCGCACCTTGTTTTGAATAGGAGCTCGCACACCGGGGAGACAGCGACGCGACCGCGACGATACCTGTCAGATGGCGATGTCGGTGTGCGAGCTCCTATTCAAAACAAGGTGCGCGACCTCTCGGCGATTGGAAATTGCTGTTTCGTCGCGGTCGCGTCGTTTTGGTATGCGAGCGGCCTTAGAATATTCATTCTATGGAACATACGATGAAATAGAATGAACAGTAATCATAACTGCTTGTAAGTTTCAATTTTTGCCGAGAAAAGTAGGTATCGAATGTATCGAAATTTTGCAGAATATTTTTTTTCTCCAGAGTTGAATGGGAGAACATAAGAGAATTTCAGTTTACGAAAATCTATCCAACAAAAACAATTTTTTAAGAAAAATCAAAAGAGTTGGTTTTTTCAACCCTTTACAATGAAGTTTTTGGGATCAAAAAAATTATGTGAATAACGTTTACTTAATGAATCATATTATGTATTCTTTTATGACTTAGTGTTTTTAGGATTCTAAAAAAATTAAAAATTGTCAACTCACCATCGCCTTCTAAAGGCTGTATCTTGGAAGGGATGTCGTTTCGAAAAAAACTACCCCTGCATATTTTCATCGAGGAATCATCCCCCGAATTCGTTTTCAGTATATAATGATGAGCTCTAGAAGAGCGAAACAGCTGTGAAAAGCTCTGGATGATACTACCTCCATGTTCTTCATTTCAATCTTCTGTACTTTCATAGTTGATTATGTTCACTTGCGAAATATGCTTTAATGTTTCGTTTATAGTAAATACATATATTCTCGAATTTATCGAATGACCTTGCACAGACTATGCCTGAATTTCTTTGTTAGAATTTAACTTAAATCATGGTTTCATATCTCCATCGTATGTTCTATAATTAGGAGACTATTCTGGTGAAAATAATATACTGATGATAGAATTGTGTAATGTAGGTAGAAATGTGAATTATTTCAATATTTAAAAATTTCCCTTATAACATAACCTACACGATTTATTTCTATGTCATATTTCTGTTTATGATAAAAGATATGAAAAATCTTTAGCTAGTTTCTTGAAACAAAAATGAAGCTGCGCCCAGACTTTCTTGGCCTACTTCACTGTTGATCATTCTTGAATGGAATATATATGCTCTACCAAAGGAAAAATAACGCACATACGAGGAAGATAAAACAAATGTTTATTCTCTTCATTTGGAGCTCTCTTATTTCTAGATTAAACATTGTTATAAGTTAACCTCTACCCGTATCATTATCTCGGAGGATGTTCATGGCCTAGACGCTCTGGAGTTATCCTGTCTGAATTCCTGATATATTGCAGGAAGTTTTACACGCTAGCAGAAGTTCGACAACAGTACACGAATTACCTCAGGGGATTAGTGTTGAGCTGATGGGTTACTTTTGGTCACAAAAAATGTTTGGAGTTTTCGTCGCTAGAAACTAGGCCCTCTGTCATGTTTGAGCTGTGGGATAGTTCGGAGGAGTTAGGAGGATTCTGCAGTCTCTCCAGTCTCTGAAACTGAAATAATTTAAAAAAATGTAATTAAAATGAAGTGCTCCTGCGAGAATCTTTGCACTTATTTGTCAGGAGCAAATTGGTCTTGAAAAAATTGTTGCCTGACAGTAAAACTGAAAAAGGAATAAATGAAAAGAACAATGCAACGTTTCGGTGTCTACATCAGACACCTTCTTCAGACAAACTTGAAAAATCTTCAAAATCGTGTGTTTCTTAGATTGCAGTCTATTATGTTATGTACTGATGAGCCTCCAGTAAGTTGTGTTTCTTACTTTGAACGTTCTCTACTTTCATGGTTAATACTTTGACTTGCAGAATCTGCGTTTTTCCTTTGATTATAGTGAATATATTTCCAAGTTTATCAAATGACTTTGGACATATACGTACTTCAATTTCCTTGTTAGAAATGAACTCAAATCATGATTTTTTTCCCTCGTATGTTCAATAGTTTAGGAGATAACAATCATTTTGAAAATAATATACTAATGATAGATAAGTGGCTTATCGTAGGTTAAAATGTCAATTACTTTCAAGCTCAAAAACTCAATTTATAATATAACACAAAATACCTCAGGGGATTAGTGTTAAGCTGATGGGTTACAAAAAATGTTTGAAGTTTTCTTTCTTCAAAGATCGCTGTAATACAGGGTGGGACAGAAAAACCTATCCGATTTCAAATCCCTTTTTCTCAGAAGAGAGAGCAGGTAGAGTAGTGGGGTAAAAACCGTTAGAAAGCTGGTTTTATGCCATTTGTCAGTAGTCAACATGCCTTGGTCTGGTTAACATCGTGCTTTTGTTATTGAGCGGTTTATCGAATGCAGCGGTTCGATAATTGCTACACAACGTGCTTTTCGAATTCATTTCGGACTTTCCGATATTGGAGTGATGAAAATCCTCGGGAACTCCATCAGGAACCCCTCCATAGCCCAAAAGTGACTGTGTGGTGTGCTCTTTCCCGCCTAGGCGTCTGGGGGCCCTACTTTTTTGAAGAAAATGGGCAAACCGTAACGGTCAACAGCGAGCGCTATTGTTTCATGCTGGAAAATTTTCTTAGACCATAAATGGAAGAAAATGGCGTGGAAAATGTGTGGTTTCAACAGGATGGTGCAACCGCCCACACATCGCGACGATCAATGGACATTCTCAGGGAACTGTTTCCCGGTCGCCTCATTTCTCTGAGAGGTGATCTTGGCTGGCCACCGCGCTCACCGGATCTCACTCCATGTGACTTCTTCCTTTGGGGTTACCTCAAATCGAAGGTTTACCAGCATCGACCAAGGACCCTTCTTGCTTTACGAAGGGAAATTGCTCGGCAATTGAAGAAATTCCTGTGGAAATGACGGTGAAAGTCATGGAAAGCTACCGCGAGCGCCTAAATAAGTGTATCCGCTCCCAAGGACGACATTTGAGTGATGTGCGTTTCAAAACTTAAATTTAAAAATGGCATAAAATTTGCGATATGTTAATAAAAAAAATTTTCGACAAGCTGAGTGGTTTCAATTTATAACGTTTTGAAATCGGATAGGTTTTTCTGCCCCACCCTGTATTTGCTCTGCGCGATAGTTCGAAGAAGTAAAATTACACAATTACAAATATCTACAGTTAGACAATATTATGGAACAAATTTATTTTCTCAGTAGAAAAATATTCGGCAACAAGTACTGAAACAGGTCAATTTTGTTTCCCTTTTACCGAATTTTTATGCAATTTTGAAGGATTTTTGTTGCGCCCTGGGACATCCCCATCAACCCTCTGAATTTTTTGCTTAGCGAAAGTGGGTGATGTGGTACTTTTTTGGCAAAGTCTCTGTATCTTCTTCACAAGCGTGCAGAAATTTTAAGGAAAAATTCTGTTTTTTTTGAAAAATTTGTTATTTCACAGAGTATGTGCACTTTGTCATGACTCATTTGCTTTGAGACGATATTCCTCTTCTTCTACCAGTGCCTATCCGTTCTGGATGTTGGCTATCATACATGCTAATTTCAGCTTATTGACTGCTATTCGGAATAGTTGACATCATACCAGGAATTTAATTTTTTTCATTGACTGAGTCATAGAAAATAACTTATTTTCAACTATAATTTGAGCCAGAACGGGTTTGTAGCAAATTTTATGTACTTTCATTTTGTATAGAAAGGTTTTCCACGAAGAGTTGATAGTTTCCGAATAATTAGCAAAAAACTGACCAAGAATGTTCCGTCACGAAATTTTGTTAGCAAACCTCAAATTCGGTTTGCTCCCCAAACATAAAAAATGAAAGAAATCAATTCGACCTCAAAACTTTCCCGCTTAAAGCACAATTCGACGAGTTCGAAAAAGCTTCTAATAAATTCTTATTGTCCACATTTATTCTTCACTAATTTATGAATGTACGCGAAATGAAAGCGTGCATGAACGTTTAACTGAATACATACCATTAAGATGAAAGTCACACGAAGGCAACTTATGCAAAAATGTCTATAAATCAACTATTCTTCAAGGGGGAGTTTTTATGGAATTTTCCTATAAATGGCTATATGTTCTATACATCCTACGATGCATCAACTGGTCCACTGTTCCCTCCACAAAATAGGTTACTACATTTCCACTTTATGTTGAAACGCTAACCCTGTTGTGTAATCCTACCATATAGATAAGTATAGCAGTAGACTGACAATATACATTTGCATCGTAAGTGGCTGATAAAAAAAAGGTCGGAATCCTATATACTCAAGAAGAATGATATTGTTACTGAAGTGAACCCTTGATAAATGAAGTGTCTGTTATGGAGCCCAAGACATCTCAGGAGGGATAATAACATTTCTTTGGTTTGTTCGCGATGCAGAAATTCAAACATTTCGATGGGTATTGATGGTTCTGAAAAAGGTTATGTGAGAAAAACATTTTTCTTGGGTTCGTTTTCGTATTAACGATCAATGTCTTGATGTATTGAAGTAAATCCACGATCCCATGAGACAGGGGAAGTTGCGGGTTTAAAAATTCAATTAAATAAAAGCGAGTATGGGATTTATGGTGTTTCAACATCCTGTATAACATTTTCAGTTTATAAACAGAGGTTTAACGCGTACAGCGCCATGAATACAAAAATAATGAAAGCAAAGAATAATAGCAATCGATTGAAATCATTGAACTCATACTTTGGAGCTAAACTCGTCCTCGTTCAAGGCAGAATGCAAGGAAGTGGCATCAACCAGAGCACCTATGGATGGCCATTTCGTCCTTATTAGGACTTTTCAGAACAGAATAATGGCCTAGGAATATTTAATGGATTTTACGAAACCTTTCGATGATAGATATATTGCGTTTAAATCATATGTCAATAACTGTGTCAATAACACAGGGTCTCTTTAAATGATTGTAATAGCGCAGTTGGCTTTGGATTATGCAAACCACAGAATTCTGTGATCATGCTATGCTCTGATTGGTTACAGATTGGTATTTTGCAATCCAGAGTCAACTGCGCTGTTACAATCATTTATAAAGTCCCTGTATTACATCGAACAGAGATTGATAAATGCTTAACCTTGATATATAAATCATTGAAGGGTGTACTTACATGAATTTAATGTTCCTTGAAACCTTCCAACCAATAGAAAACATCTAACGAATATATAACAGAACAAAATCGGAAAATATACGCAATAATGTGCAGTCGCTATCCTTAAGAAAACATACCTAATATACACTTATTAACACTACTGCAAAATCACACACCAAATATCTAATGATGACGTTTTCAGAATGACAACCTGAATAGAAATAGAAATGAAATATTCTGAAATATGGGGACACATAGAAACCCTAGATAGCACCAATAGTTTATTACATACTGTTGTTAATTCTTTGTTTATATGGAATAAAATTGTCTAAAACTTCTGATTTCTCTATTATTTTTAGTATGAATGTCACAATGACCCATATAACGTCGTCGACACCGCAAAACCAAGTATCTGCAAAAACCTCATTTTTCAGAAGAGGGAAAAAACCTCATATTTTCTGAAATAATGTATTATTGAATATTATTCGTTTGTCATTATTAAAAGTTAGGTTTCTTGACACCTTACAAGCTATCAATATTTAAAAAAAATGCACTAGTAGTTTTCAAGGCTAGTTACGTGTTATTGAGTTTTATATTAGTTGGCAATTTTAACAGTTACGTGGTTTTGCTATTTAATTAGGAACGTGAATAAAGATTGAAAAACCTATTTAGTTTTCTCAGTTTTTATTAGGGAATACAAAAAATAAAGTCATTTTTATGTTCAACAATATAATAGAGTGAAAAAACAAAAGTATTATTCTTAGAAAAATTAAAAAATAAAATTAAACATTACTAATGCGGAAGAGAATCATAGAAACTATGGCAATCTGATGGCAAGACTTTTTTCAGAGCTTGTAGGTGCTCGTATTTTTGTTGCTTCATTTTTAGGCGACTTTGATATAATCTTCCTATTTGGGGATTAAAATTAACTTTAATTCTTTGAGGCAAATTAGTCCAGTCATCAGAATAATCAATTTTATATGATATTTCTTTATTTTTTTCATATTTAAGACATCTTATATCATTAATGTGTAAATCAGTCTTCTTATTTCCTGGTCTAATACTTTGGTAGTAGCACAAATTTGAAAATTTTTAAAAACTGTATGATCCAAAAATTCAACGTGAAAGGGTTGCTTTGGTCGAGCTTTCTTGCAGACCTCAATGTAATCTGATGGTAGTTTTATATCTTTGTTTTTTAGTTTTCTTTCAATCAAGCTATGTGCGCTATCGACTTCCATTTGCGTATGCCCTTTCTCCAAGAATTTTTGGATAACAATTACGTTTTTTTCAACAAAATGATAAAGGGCAGTACTGAGAGCGTTGTTCCGGTTTTGGTAACCGCATCCGTCACTATAGATCACAATGATCTTAGCTTAGTTGAGGGTTCCTGTTCCAAAAACTGGCAAAGATGATTGGTGATAATAGTTGCGAAAATGTTAGCCCCAAGACCGCCTTCAGCCTCATGCCATAAATAGCAGTTGACCTCATTGTTTTTCAAGTTAAAAGTTGTAAAGTTGTGCACGCACAACTTTGTTTTGTAGTAAATTGCAGATGCACGTAACACTGGAGCTAGTTTTACTGCCTGCACATCCTTTGTAAAAATACCTAACTCAGAATTTTCTGTAGCCTCTTTTTGTCATTCTCTTTTTCATTTCTGGCTGCTTCCTTTCTTTTGACGTGTCTTATATAGTCTTCTTCCATAACATTTTTAGTTTTGTAACCAATGCAGATATCACATTGGTCTTTCTTTGGTTTGTGAATAAATATATTTTTGATTTTCATTTCTAAAGTGAGCTAAACTGAGTTTTTTAACGCCGTTTGTATCACAGACTTCTTTGTATACCTGATATACATCTGTTTTACTTTGGAATAATGGCTCTAAGTAAAGTCTATTCGACGAAGACCTACAATAGTGTGTGATTCCAACTTGGGAAGGTCATTTAAAAATGTTTCTAATGTATTAATCCTTATTTTAGGTTCTGCAGGGATTCGCTTTTTAGTTGGCATGGATATGTCATTGCTATCTTTGAGTTTGTTGTTAGCTGCGGCAACTATCCAATTTTTCACCATACATTCCTTTAAATCTAATGTACTTAAGAACATTTTTTTACAAACTCGGAGATTTTCACCGTTTTTTTTTCAAAAAATATTCAAGTGACTGCTGTCTTTTTGAGTGTGCTTCTTTTGGGCGTCGAGTGGGTACAGTCTTAACTAACGATGAAACGAAAACTTTTTTCATATCCCACGACATTTTCCAAAAATTTTAAAAAATATTCTTTCTCTCAAAAGAACTAAAAGATTCACAAAACCTATTTTCAGCTTTCTTGCACAACACAGACTGACAGGTTGGTCTTAGTTTCCGCTCCCCTTTGTCTTTTTCATAAACATACTTCTCAGAGTCTTTATTTTTTCTTAAAGTTTTACATTGTAAGCCTTTTTCTCTAAGTTTACGATTTCTTTTTCTGAATCTTTTTCTTCTGAATAGTCTAGTGGTTCTACATCGCTTTCCGAAGACTCGCTATTTGGATCTCCCGACATACCACCATCCCTACCTTGCATCATAGGAATACTCGCTTCCCATTTAAAATATTTGGATCTTCATTGTCGACTACTTCGCATTGACTACTATACTATTGATACTGTCGTTATTTAGATCAAATTCATGGGTGTTGTTGTCAACCAGAGAAACACTGAACAATTTATTTCTGCTACAATACGTTTAGGAATTACGTCTGATAACTCTCCGATGTTGTCTTCTAATTCTGAAGTATTTTCAAAAACGATGAGATCTTCGAAAACTCTTCACTCTCCAATATTTTCTGCAATTCAGAGTCAGATAATGGTTTGTTCCTTGCCATTGCAAAAACACGTATTTGTAAAATACAAACAAAAAGATTTCTGCAAAAACACGTATCTGCATACTTGATTAAAATGGACGATTTTAGCAATATTATCCAAAGGCATTTACAAAATTGGACGAAAATCAGTCGGAACTAATCTCATAGATTAAAATCTTATTGTTTGAAGAATTATTTACAACAAATAACATACTTACAAGTTAAAACTTGGGCTCGATACAGTGTTCACTCACAATGACAAATTGAAACTGTTAGATACTTGTTTTTGCACACGTGTTCAAATCGTGTTTCAGATGCGAGGTATT
This sequence comes from Propylea japonica, assembly GCA_013421045.1. Taxonomy (NCBI): domain Eukaryota; kingdom Metazoa; phylum Arthropoda; class Insecta; order Coleoptera; family Coccinellidae; genus Propylea; species Propylea japonica. The sequence continues at coordinate 95,708,857 of CM024239.1, forward strand.
GCATTTATGGAATTGAACGGCATAGGATTTTTTGTTGGTTAAAGGGTTTTGCAGACATGCGCCACTTGTTTTGACAAATCGTTTGCCGCTAAAATCCTATTTTCGAATTTTTGTTAGTTACGTGGTTTTGCGGTGTCGAAGACGATAATGAGAATGTATGAGTGAGAGAAAGCAGAATGATATCATAACTGAAGTTGATGCAAAAGTGAGATGAAATTATGTCAATGACTATCATATTGGGTGTCAATTACCTACTATCGAAGTATGTCAATGACTATCAAATATGCAATTTCGACGAAATTGGTGTCTTCTCGAATATTCAATCGATATTTATTGAAAGTTTGAATCACTATAGCTTTTATCCTAATCACAAGTGAGGAGAAAGGTGCCCTTACTTCACTAGATTACCTGAATTCTTATTTGTTGGTTCCGTTTCCAATATTTAGAATTCTTGAAATTGTTATCTATATCTGCTTGCATGGAAGTTCTAATCGTTTACAAATTTTTCAAAATTGACAGGAAATAAAAAAATATAAAACTTATGTTGATTCACGTTAGCCTCTTTCCACACTAATAATATATCCATGAAAGAATTTTCTACAATGACATCATCTATCTGATTTGAAAATTTCGAACATCCAATGTCTGCATAAGAGAAAATTTGATTAGATATTAATTGCTATGTATACATCGAAATATTCGAAATGAAGTTGAGTTTCCCGACAGCTGCTCAATGATCCAATCCCTAACCTGAAAATCTGTAGAAAATCACTGAATATGTTCTCATTATCATACATTTTAAGTAGGCATTATTCTGAGAAATAACGAACTGAGCTACACTGCGTGATTATCTAGGAAATAATAGCAATTATTGCATTTTTTCCATCAGTTCATCCTCCTTGTTGTCATTTTCGCATTATTCTTATAACAAGAAAAAATTGCCTCGCTTATAGACACATTTTTTTCAGGTGTTGTCAAGAATGCGCTAGGACGGAAGGTGAACCATGTGGGGGTGATCTTGGATTCAGTGGAACATGTGAACCTGGCCTTAGCTGTGAGCAACCAGGTCCCTCTCCAAGTGAAGGAACCTGCAGACCGATTTTTTATCACATGGACGTGAACACGACGTGAAAATTTCGAATTGAAGAGAGTGATATATTTTCTGGTAGGTATAAGGACAAACTATATCAACCACTCTTTTCCATTTCTAGAAAACTTTTTAGGTATTCACTCCCAGTGTCTGAAACAAAAATGAATAAATATTTTTTAATTAAGATAAAATGGTCCTGCAAAAATTTGCACTAATTTGTCAGGAGCAAATTGGTTTTGAAAATATTGTATCCTAACAGTTAAACTATAAATGAAAAGGATAATGCAACGTTTCGGTGTCCAAAACATTTTTTTTTGCTGAAACATAGATATCATACCAAGGAGTAAATGAGCGAAATTTTAAAAAGAACGAAGAATTTACCTTTTTTTTCAAATTTTTCAATAATGTGTTTATCCACCGCTTTCACATACAGAGTGGGCAATCCACAACTTTCCACCCCGATTTTTCAGCTTTGGGATGGAATAACGAAAAAACGCACGGACAGGTCAAATTTTGTTGAAAGGGGGGGGGAGAACTAAGGGTGTTCAAATGAATTTGATATCACTACCCTTCTAGCCGCAACCACTATCAGCTCTCATTTTTGAATAGGGAAAAGGGTTCGATCAGGACCTGTTGGATAGGCAATTCAATTTCCTGCATGAGTGTATTTTTGTACAAAATAAATCGTGCGCTTTCGTTTAAACTGAAATAATTGCTGTTAGGGTAGCGACTAGAGGGTAAGTGATAGTGGTAACTCATTTCAACACACCTTCTGCGAATAGAATTTGACTTGATCGAATATTTTCCCATCTCAAAGATCCGAATTCGGCGTGTTAAAGTTATTGATGGAACACTGAATCACTTTGTATAATAATGAAGCGATGGAAAAAAATACACTCATGCAGTAAAATTGAATTGCTATTTCATCAAAGTGCTGTTCAACCCTTTTTCCTATTCAGAAATGAACCCGGGTGTTAGGACCAAAACGAGGGCACTATTTTGTTAAGATTTTTGGGGTGAAATAAATTCAACGTAGGTTCATCACTTCGATCCAGAGTCCAAACAAAATGGTATATTGAAGAAAAAATGGATTAATTATGGTCCCATTTTATTTTTTCATTCCGCGAATTCCTGGGTCTGCGTTATCTCTACGCAATCTTCACAGAAACAGTTATCTGGTTCAGGGCAAAACAGCGTTTTTCCTACTGCCCTGAACCAAACTGTTTACCCAATAACTGTTACTGTGATTCAAACCTATATTCGATAATTTATTCCTGGGAAACAAACATATTTCATATCATTCACAATAAACTGATGTTATGTTCCTGTGAATTATATCCCTCTTCTTGTCTAACAGAACTAAGAGGCTTTACTAGTTAACGCATATCTCCCCATCATCCATTTCATAACAACCACCCAGGTATTTCCTTGCATTATCATAAATACATATTTGCACAATCAAAATTAATTAACTCTTTCCGGATCATGAATACGTTATTTCCCCAGTTGTTCCTGTACATGGAACCGATATTATCCGCTTTCGCATTATGGGACACGAAAAAGCAAGAGAACGACGGGTGGCGGTTGCCATAGACGTCCTTGGTCGGTCAATTACAAGGTTAATCAGCTCGGATTACGGAAAATGATTAATTCATTCTGCTGGACTCGTTTCCGTTATGGTATAACAGATATGTCTGTTGGAGTTTCCGTCCAATAATGTTTTTTTCGTGTTCTGACTAACGGATATATTGGGCTGTAATGTATCTACGCAATGGTCATTAGAGCCTTACGTAGAAAATGACAGGATAGAATCGATGGTTTCCATTTACTGTAATGTAATCGGTTCGCCAATTTTTTTCAGATGTCCATTTATGAAGTATGAATTTGCCAAGGTTCTAAAGTTCATCTTACTCTTACCTCGGAATACATATTCGCTCAGAAGTGTTTCTGAATGAGGGACGCATCCCTACATAACCATGGACAGCCAGGCCACGATGAGATCCCTATATGGGGGCGACCCCATTCACACACAATGGGGCCCCTCATCCCATAGACAACTTCGCGGAGCCCCCATTCACTCACAATGGAACCATATATGCCAAAAGACAACTTCTTCACCGCAGGTCCCCCAAAATGACGCGCCATAGCCCACATACCAAAGACAACTTCTTTACTGCCATATGGGACCCCATAACCCGAATCGATTCACTATGAATGGGGGCTCACATCTAGGGCTCCGTCAGCACTATCCCAAAAGACTTCTGTACCGCGGGGCCACCATAACGGCGCGCTTTTCGACGTTTATGAATTTGAGGTTATGTTCAACATTCGCGCTAGAAGTCTCTTTGTTTATCTACTACTGTCAGTGGTATCTGCTGACCTAGGGGTGCAGAAACACTATGAAGCAACTGGCAAAAGACGATAAAGTGACTCGTGTTTGGGTGCCAGGGCATTGTGGAGTTGAAACAAATGAAAAAGCCGATGAACTAGCAAAAAGTGCATCAGGTTAATACCTTAGATGAAGACAAAATGACAAACAAAAAATTTCTTTGCCTTCAAGGAGGCTAACCTAACAAATTTTTGAAACATAGATAAATTGAAAGTGTAATCATCGAAACGAATACAATCTCCAATTTATAGGCTCACAGAACCTTCTTCAGGCGGACTGGGATGATTATTAAAGATGTTGTCAATGAGGAAAGAGACAGACCGGTTTTGGCCTCATCAGCCTCGTCAGTGCCCCATATTCCTCAGAGACAACATCCTATTGAAAAACTTCTTCATTGAAGACTACTTGTAAGAAGCTATCGAGTAGCAACTAACAGATGGTGAAATCTAGTAGTGTCAAATGAGGAGTTCAATCATCACAGATCGCATGCTGAAAGCACTGATTACTTCCTCGTCACTCTTTGAGATGTTAGCAGTGGCCCTACATCAGGGCCTTTATGCAAGTTTCACTCGGAGAAACCGACAAAAGGTAGGAATTCAGCAATGGGAGTTGAACAACAGAGTGTCCCTCTGGAGATACAGTCCTAGACTTACTCGGTGTAAAAAAGTCGTGATGTTTCACCTTCCTATACCAGAGAGCTCCTGAAGCTATCACGAGCTGAGCCTTGGGTTATCGTACTCGTAGTACTGCTGACGAGACACTATCGGTACAAATATCTCTCGTACCGTATAGGTATAGATATAGTTTGAAAAGCGGGTTACAGTTCACTGCGACTTCAAGGTCATTTTGCCGCCTTACAGAGCTGTTCTGACCACACACATCCAATATGTGTGAAAGCTTCAACGATTCTAGTTCCCCACTCAAGTTTCTCGCCCAAGGCATTCTCTCCTTAGGCTCGCAATACCAAAGCATTTCGTGACTAGGTGAATGGGGGCTACTTCCTCCTCCTAACAAAAACCTACATTTTCAGTGTCCGATAATCCCATCCTCAACAGGTGCTTCCTGAGGCGACAGTGTCCTGTAAGAAAGACAGCAAGGAGGTGTAATTGTTTCCTACCAAGATCCAGACATATTTTCGATCTTGCTGTTTCAAAGTTCCGAAGGATCTTAGTGAAATAATCCATTCCTGGGAGATTCCGCCAGAGTTTTTCCTTCTCGGCTTTCTCCATCTCCAGAAACTCTTTTTTAAAGGTGCATTTACCTATACCACAAAAGGGTTCTGGGCCAATGAGTGACAATCGTGCGCCCTCTTTTTTCAAGTGTATTTGCCTCTTCGTTTCCTTTGATTCCCGAATGGCTGGCAACCCAGATTTAAAAGACCTTATTTTTCTTGCATACCTATTTGAGTTTGTTCCGCCACTCCCAGATCAGCTTTGAGTCGATGACGTAGGAGCTCAGTGCTTTAATAACAGCTTGACTATATCGCACCTTTGATAGTTTCTTTCTAGATTTATATCTAGACATCCTTCAACAGCTAAGATTTAAGCTCTAAAGACGCTCATACTATTTCACGGTATTTTCTTTGAGGTTATGGTCGTTGTACTCCCGTTCCCATTCCTCTCCTTTACTTAGTTTGCTGAGGTTATTGTAGAGTTACGAGTGTCACGACCCTACACGCTCGAACGAAAAAGTGGTCGGATTGAATCAGGTACTGTATTGACAGCCACGTCAGCCATACAAATGTATAATAATCTGTTTTAACTGGAAAAATTGGACCTCATAACAGATAGTTATTTAATCAACTAGGTTACTAAAGACAGCGACTAATGTTCAAGATATTTTAACGCGTGAGGGAAGCGAATCATAACCGAGTTGATGGCAAGATTTTTCCGACGACATCAATACGAATTGGGTATACATTCTTGATTTAAATACATTCTTATTTTGCCGAAGACATACATTTGACATAATATAAATTGCTAAGTTTCTATGTTTCAGTAGAGTTTTGACATTACCCGTATTACTTCTGAAAGCTTAGTGTTCGGTTGCCTAGAGAAATTGCACATAAAAATAGCACAAATTGAACATAAAAACAGGTCATTAATATTCAATATCGTACACATGAAAGTTACCTTTATTTTTAAGCCGACTGAAAAATATAATAATATAATATTTATAAATTCAAAACTGATTTTGTTTTACGGCATTTTCAAATTTAAGCTAGCCATTATATTGCGAGATTTCAATCCATCAGGTTCTTCGATAACTAATTATTTATCCTTTTCTCTCATCATTTCCATGCCAAAGGACCCCGCACAATTAGTATGGGAATTGGCTCCCGGTGGATTTGGCTGAAAATTTGATATGATGTTCTACTAATCCTTCTGATCAAATGTCTCTACAGTCACGAAGCTGAAAAATGCATACTTCTAGGAGTTTTTAGCGATTTTTTGTATCCATTATGACTTATGTATTACCGTTCACACAGAAATGTTCGAAAATATTTCGAATTGACAGAATCTGCTTTCAATAATCACGAAATATTTTCAAACATTTCTGTGTAATGGATACAAAAAATCGCTGAAAATTCCTAGAAGTATGCATTTTTCAGCTTCGTGACTGTGGAGACATTTGATCAGAAGGATTAGTAGAACATCATATCAAATTTTCAGCCAAATCCACAGGGAGCCAATTCCCATAATACGTAAGCCATAATGGATACAAAAAATCGCTAAAAACTCCTAGAAGTATGCATTTTTCAGCTTCGTGAACGTGGAGACATTTCATCAGAAGGATTAGTAGAACATCATATCAAATTTTCAGCCAAATCCACCGGGAGCCAATTCCCATACTAATTGTGCGGGGTCCTTTGAATAGAAAATTATCCAGTACATCACTGAATATCATTAGCTTCATTGAAGCTTCACTCCCGTTTTCCCTTTCGAATTTAATTTCGGTTGATTTCAGCAAGAAACTAATTAATGTAGAGCGATCCCCAGTCAGAATCTTGTTTATTCAAGTTATAAGTTTCAGTTTTCGGTAACAACCAACTTCCCAACTTATCTTTTCGAATCGATGTGCTTGAGGTTATTTCATCCTGTGATCATTCCGTTTCATAAGTCAAACATTACTCATGAGTAGTAGACATAATTAATAAAGCAATTTGTTTTAGAAGTACATGTACTATTAGTAAATTGGGGGGTCCGGTTTAGTCAAAACGTTAGCGTGGTTATTTCGATAGCTCTGAAAGAATTAACTTTATTTCTTTCAAATTTTCGAAATACTTGATATTTGAGTACCTGCCCTTGTTTTAAGCGGGAATTTAGGCCTTTTCGGAAACTTACTCGGGTTAACTCGATCCCTAATATTTGCGTTCGTTCGCCTAAGTCAAACATACAACCCGTATTCGGAAAGTACAGTGCTATTAGGCCCTTTCTTTTTGAAGCCGCATCACTTCCAAACTGATGTAAAATCAGTTGATGCGCGTTCTTTTTGACAATATTGTGATATTGAACTGATGCGCATCACTTCCAATTGATGTTGCTTTCTGAAAGAATCAGTTTAATTTCCACAATCACCTCAGTTCATCATAACTATAGCATAACCTAACATTTTGGTGAAAGTTTACAATTTACTCCTAAGCATAACAGAAAGTGAATTACTATCCTCGGTTCTCATTCCTAGTAATGAATAATTCATATTACTTTCAGAATTTCCTTCGGAACTATAGTCGATGGTACTCTGATTTCAAACCTTATCGTTTTGTTGACTGTCATCCGAAAAAGGCATGTTCTATTTGTCAAAACCACTTCACTTCCAACTGAAGTGATTTCGGAAATTATTCAGGCAAATAGGAAACTAGGATTAACTCGATCACTGGCCCAGGTTGATTTATCGAGACCCTACACAAGAGCAGGGTTGTAACTTGTAGAGTCATCGCATGAGCACTGCAGATTGATTTAGTATTTGAAAAAGGCGGGAATAAGTCGTCCCCTTTCTTCAGAGTAATTTTGTATATATTTTTTTCCTCAAAATTGTGATTCTATGAGCCAAGAAAATAATATAAAACAACTCTTCATAACTTTGTATGAACATCTTTCTGGGCTTAAGTTACAGCCTTCTTTACTTCCTCAACAGAGTTACTCAAAGATAACAAAGATAATATTAAACATGGAAGGGCACACCAGAAATTGTAAGACAGATCTCACCAAAGCCACTAATTGCAAGCAAAGCTAGAGACAATCCGAAAATAAACTGGGACTGAAAAAACCAAATTCTTTACTTTTTCAACATAGGTACCTACTTTAAAATAACTTCAAACATGGAAGGGCACACCAGAAATTATAAGAAAATAAGATTTTACAAAAAGCCAATCAATACAAGCAGAGCTATATGAAGACAATCCAAAAATAGACTTGGACTGAAAACATAAATTCATAAAATATTTGGTTATGTTATTGATACGTCTGAGTCTGACACTTCAAATCTTAAACCTGATGTGTTCGTAAACTTAGAACCCGGGTCCGTGATCCGAGTAGATCCGTCACGTGACCCAATGGATCGAATTAATAACCTTGAGTAAATTTCCGACAACGCCTTTTCGATTATTTCGTTTATTGCGACGAGACAGAAATTTCGCTATTCGAGCGATCCTTCTACTCAAACGAGTGCTGTAGCGTTTTGCACAATGTCTGTAATTTTTCGAACCTTGAGCTGAAAATAGTCTCAAAAGATAGGTTCGACTCCATGAAGACGAATCCATAGTCGAATTCAATTCTGTTCATGGAGCCGTCCGCCCGTCCTTTAGCACGACCACTTCAAAGTTATTGTCCTAGAGACTTGAAATTTCAGGTGGGTTCGGTTCCCAAATGCCTCGGTTAAGTTCGTTAACCAGCCATATCGTACACGGTGTTGCATAGAATATGGTCATTCAGAATATTTGTTCCTCCATATCTTAAACAAAACAAAATCAATCGATTTGAAATTATGCAGCGATATGCGAAATGCTCATAGTAAGCCTCATGCAGAAGAACCATAGAAAATTCACTTGGAATACCGAAAAGAAAAAACTTCATATTTCCATAACAAGACATCCGATCCATATGAAATTTTTTTGTGAATGGAGTTTGATGTGCTGAATGTTCACGAAGATTGCATTATCGGAACCATAAAAAATTCAAATGGAATATTGAAAATAAGAATCTCTTATTTATCATAGAAGAATATTCGATTCGATTGAAATTTCTTTCGTGTATGAAGATTTATATACTGAATGTTAATGCAAAAGTTCAACAGGATCGCATAATCAGAACCATAGAATTGATTTTTTTTAATGTTCAAGTTTTCGCATTTTCCAGTTTTTCAATAATTTCCAGAATATTATTTCGATCATGCTGAGATATTGAGGTAATAGCATCATTGCTCTACCAATATAAGAGTTTCAAAAGCACCCGCTCAGGGCTTTCACAATGTTTTATTGAATGATAATGATTTTCCCTACTCTGACGAAGAATATAAGAACTGAAACTTCACAATATATGTCCATTAAGCAGAAAACCTCTTTGGACTACCCAAACGGATTTCACGATTTCATAATGTGGTCCTTCACTCTAATATTCTGATGGCTGAACACAAACGGGATATATCTCATTTTCGTCACATCCGGTAACATCTTTCATCATTTGGTATTCAAACTCTATACATTGGCATCGCTCAGAATGGCTGCAGCCACTCTCATAAAGTATTCATAAAGGGATATCTTGTTATAGAAACGAAAATGAGGTGGAGTGGAGGACTCCTTTTTCCGACCCGATGGTTCCCGAATCCTCGTCGCCAGAAGGATTTGTTTTATAAGGTCTACATAAGTTTCGCCGCAATCCTTTTAGGATTTTCATGCTACTCAGACGGTATTTGGGGAACTACGACGAGTGCATCACCTGGCGGCAGTCGTGTCACGTCTGTTTCCGAGCTGAATTCGGTAGCTCAAATGCGAAACAAGCGACAGACGACTCTCAATGAATTGGGGTCGACGTACTGTTTACTATGAGTCCTAGACTGGTTTTGCATGGTGAGTAACTCACCGTGTTTTTTAGAGGTATAAAACTTCAAATTGCGATGGATCATTCGATTGATATGAACTTTATTTATCCGGAAGGTAATGTTGTGACATCACATTTTAAATACACTGCGCAAAAAATTTAACGCACATTATGAAAATCTCAAATTAATTCTACAACTGAAGGTGTTCTCAATGATAATTATTTTCTTCAGAATTATGCACGCATGTGTTATCCACTTTCTACGTTTTTCTTCCCAGCAGAAATAAAATAAGATGAGATTATCGGATTAAAATTTATTGGTTCCATTCTGAAATCAGTTGTTTTCGATCAATTCTAGTGATCAATAGTTTTTCTTTCGTTTGATTTTCTACACTCGATCGCTATGCAACGCGAAACACGCAATTTGACCCAAGAGGAATGTACCCAAGTGGTAGTTTTTCGAGAAGAAGGGTGGACATACTCAACAATTGCAGAAAGGTTTGGGGTTTCCCATACAAGTGTGTCCAGAATGTTGCAGCAATTCAGGGAGACAGGTATGAATGTCCGAAGACCAGGACAGGGTAGACCACGGGTAACAACTGCCATTCAAGAACGTTACTTGAGAGGTTCTTCATTGAGACAACGGTTTGCAACCGCTCGGCTTCATCAAAATCAGCTTGCGCAAACTCAAGGGGTGCAAATTAGCACTCAGACAATAAGAAATCGCCTCAGAGAATATGATTTAGGGCTTCGTGTCGCGGCAAGAGGCCCAGCTCTTACCGCAGCCCATCGAAAGGCGCGTTTGGATTTTGCGAGATATCATATCCATTGGGAAGGGCTGATTGGGAAAGAGTTCTCTTCACAGATGAGTTGGTATTCAAACTCTATACTCGTACATTAGCATTGCTCAGAATGGCTGCAACCACTCTCATAATGTATTCATAAAGGGGATATCTTGTTATAGAAACGAAAATGAGGTGGAGTGGAGGACTCCTTTTTCCGACCCGATGGTTCCCGAATCCTCGTCGCCAGAAGGATTTGTTTTATAAGGTCTACATAAGTTTCGCCGCAATCCTTTTAGGATTTTCATGCTACTCAGACGGTATTTCGGGGACTAGGACGAGTGCATCACCTGGCGGCAGTCGTGTCACGTCTGTTTCCGAGCTGAATTCGGTAGCTCAAATGCGAAACAAGCGACAGACGACTCTTAATGAAATGGAGTCGACGTACTGTTTACTATGAGTCCTAGACCAGTTTTGCATGTTGAGTAATTCACATGTGGAGGGTGTTTCTTCAGAGGTATAGAACTTTACATTGCAATAAAACAACGATGGATTATTCGATTGACATTAACGTTATTTACGTTATAATCTTGTGATATCACATTTTAAATACACTGCGCAAAAAAAACTAACGCACATTATAGAAATATCAAATTTATTCTACAACTGAAGATGTTCTCAATGATAATTATTTTTATCAGAATTATGCATGCATATGTTATCCACTTTCAACGTTTTTCTTCAATACAGATGTTTTTGCCCAGCAGAAATAAAAAAAGATGAGACTATCAGATTTATAATGTTTGCTCCATTCTGAAATCAGTGGTTTTCGATCAATTCTAGTGATCAATAGTTTTTCTCGTTTGATTTTCCACACTCGATCGATCGTATGCAACACGAAATACGCAATTTGACCCAAGAGGAATATGCCCAAGCGCTAGTTTTGCGAGAAGAATGGTGGACGTAGACAAGAATTGCAGAAAGGTTTGGGTTTCCCATAAAGTGTGTCCAGAATGTTGCAGCAATTCAGGGAGACAGGTATGAATGTCCGAAGACCAGGACAGTGTAGACCACGGGTAACAATGCCGCTCAGGAACGTTACTTGAAAGGTTCTTCGTTGAGACAACGGTTTGCAACCGCTCGCCCCCTTCGAAATCAGCTTGCGCAGACTCATGGGGTGCAAATTAGCACTCAGATAACTAACGCACATTATAGAAATATCAAATTTATTCTACAACTGAAGATGTTCTCAATGATAATTATTTTATCAGAATTATGCACGCATGTGTTATCCACTTTCTACGTTTTTCTTCAATACAGATGTTTCTTCCCAGCAGGAATAAAATAAGATGAGATTATCGAATTTAAAATGTATTGGTTCCATTCTGAAATCAGTTGTTTTCGATCAATTCTAGTGACCAATAGTTTTTTCTTTCGTTTGATTTTCTACACTCGATCGCTATGCAACGCGAAAACACGCAATTTGACCCAGAGGAATGTGCCCAAGCGGTAGTTTTGCGAGAAGTAGGGTGGACATACACAACAATTGCAGAAAGGTTTGGGGTTTCCCATACAAGTGTGTCCAGAATGTTGCAGCAATTTAGGGAAACAGGTATGAATGTCCGAAGACCAGGACAGGGTAGACCAACGGATAACAACTGCCATTCAAGACCGTTACTTGAGAGGTTCTTCGTTGAGACAACGGTTTGCAACCGCTCGCCTCCTTCAAAATCAGCCTGAGCAAACTCATTGGATGCAAATTAGCACTCAGATAATAAGAAATCACCTCAGAGAATATGATTCAAGGCCTCGTGTTGCGGCAAGAGGCCCAGCTCTTACCGCAGTCCATTGAAGGGCGCGTTTGGATTTGCGAGACAGCCTATCCATTGGGAAGAGGCTGATTGGAAAAGAGTTATTCATAAAGGGGATATCTTGTTATAGAAACGAAAATGAGGTGGAGTGGAGGAGTCCTTTTTCCGACCCTATGGTTCCCGAATCCTCGTCGTCAGAAGGTTTTGTTTTTTAAGGTCTACATAAGTTTCGCCGCAATCCTTTTAGGATTTTCATGCTACTCAGACGGTATTTCGGGGACTAGGACGAGTGCATCACCTGGCGGCAGTCGTGTCACGTCTGTTTTCGAGATGAATTCGGTAGCTCAAATGCGAATCAAGCGACAGACGACTCTTGATGAAATGGGGTCGACGTACTGTTTACTATGATTCCTAGACCGGTTTTGCATTACATGGTGAGTAACTCACATGTGGAGGGTGTTTTTTAGAGGTATAGAAATTTAAATTGCAATAAAACAACGATGGATCATTTGATTGACATGAATTTATTTATCTGCAAGATAATCTTGTGACATCACATTTCAAATACACTGCGCAAAAAATTAACGCCCCTTATGGAAATCTCAAATTAATTCTACAACTGAAGGTGTTCTCAACGATAATTATTTTTATCAGAATTATGCATGCATATGTTATACACTTTTTACATTTTTCTTCAATACAGATGTTTTTTCCCAGCAGGATTAAAAAAGATGAGATTATCACATTTAGAATGTATTGGCTCCATTCTGAAATCAGTTGTTCTTGATCAATTCTAGTGATCAAATAGTTTTCCTTTCGTTTGATTTTCTACACTCGATCGTTATGCAACGCGAAACACGCAATTGACCCAGAGGAATGTGTCCAAGCGGTAGTTTTGCGAGAAGAAGGGTGGACATACACAAGAATTGCAGAAAGGTTTGGGGTTTCCCATAAAAGTGTGTCCAGAATGTTGCAGCAATTCAGGGAGACAGGTATGAATATCCGAAGACCAGGACAGTGTAGACCACGGGTAACAACTGCCACTCAAGAACGTTACTTGAGAGGTTCTTCGTTGAGACAACGGTTTGCGACCGCTCGCCCCCTTCAAAATCAGCTTCACCTGGCGGCAGTCGTGTCACACGTCTGTTTCAGAGCTGAATTCGGTAGCTCAAATGCGAAACAAGCGACAGACGACTCTTAATGAAATGGGGTCGACGTACTGTTTACTATGATTCCTACATCGGTTTTGCATGGTTAGTAACTCACATGTGAAATCAAAAGAACTGTTCTATCTATGCATTTCTCGTTGCAAGTATTTCTACCTAAAAACACTCGAATAAAAGCGTGACAATAATGTACCGCAACCATCCCCGCACTCTAATTGCGTCGAAGGAAAATATCCCCCAGGAAATATAAGCCATCGGTCCAGAAATTTTGCGACGTATGTTTCTGAATTTGGAGGTTTGACTCGAAGAGTGCCACCAGAAAAACGGTGGACCATTCCTAAGTTCAACACCCAGTACCATAGCCAGAATGCAGAAAACAACGTATCGAAAATAAAGGCTTCCATTTCATTTTTGATTCTATAATAAGATACCTCCTTTATGAATACTTTATAAGAGTGGCTGCAGCCATTCTGAGCGGTTCCAGTGTCTGTAGAGTTTGAATTGAATACCAAATGATGAAAGATGTTACCGGATGGGATGAAAACGAGATATATTCCGTTTGTATTCAGCCATCAGAGTATTAGAGTGCAGGACTTCTGTTCTTTAGGTATACAATTTTGTCATTTATTGAAGTGTTGGTTTTATCTATTATTCAGTTTTCATATTCTATGTCAGCATGGAGTGAGATTATTTTTCACTATTGAAATAGTTGTTTACGCAACAAGTGGAGTAAAATTTTCTTAGGAATCTATTGAATAGCCCTCTTAATCTTTCGCGGTAATTCAGAAACATAGAACAGGAATTTTTCAAAAGCCATCAACTGATACCTAAACCTATGATGTGAATTTCAGATGAAAAGCCCACATCGAAATATTATATGAAAGATTTCAAGATCAACCCTCACAAGGGCGTAGCCAGGGGGGGGTTTTGGGGGTTCAAACCCCCCCCGAAATGTTTCAGAGTTATTTTTTGTTGCGAAATAATCTTTTATTTTGCACTTAAACCAACTTATCTTCGAAAATCTAGTCAAAATTATCAATTCATATCAGCAATATGGATGATATTAAAGTTTCATTTCATTTCTAGAACATACTATCCAACAATTAACTGACAGATTTTCTAAACACCGAAAATTAATATCAGCCTTATCTGGTCTGCTACTCCAGAATTTTAACAGAGAATATGAATTAGAAGAAGCATTATCGATGTATTCTTCACTACTCCCAGAAAAAATAAAAACGTAATTAAAGCAGAATTTGAAATATGGAAAATGTCAATGAACTCCATTTCAAAATCGGCATTAGAATGCTTAGATGAGTGCAATCAGAATATGTATCCGAACATCTACATCCTACTACAAATTTTAGCTATTTTAGCTTGAGGAGAATTGAAAATTACCTGCGAAATTTTTTAGCGAAACTAATGGGTTGGCGCTTATGAATATTCATTATAGTGTGAAATTGATGAAAATGAAGTGGTTGACCAATTCGCTAGAAAAAAGACGGATAGACTTTAACGGAAGGAATTCACATTAAAAAATATTGTTTGTGTTTTCTCACTGTTTCATTTTAATAGCTATTCATATGTTGTTGGCAGTATTTGGAGTAAAACATTAAAAAACTCTATTTAGTTTCAATGAAAGCACACATCCACACTAATTTCATATTGATTCATCCAGTAGTAAGTATGTTTGGGAAATAATATTGTTTTTTTAAGTTTTTGTTTGAGTGAATAAAAATTAAATTCTGAAGCATATTTGAAATATAGGTTTACCTAACCTAACCAGGAATATCTATGTTGAATATTGTTTCCGAAGTAGAAAAGGATTATTGAATTCTTAAAAACAACAAATACTTGCTACAGAAAGCGACCCTCACAATTCCCGGCACCTACAAAGTCAATTGCCAAAATGTCAAAAACCCCCCCGAAATTAATTCCTGGCTACGCCCTTGCACATACGAGTACAGGTTGGCCAGATTTGGTGATCCATGAACTACAACTGAGAGATAGAGAAAAATTAATGGCACTAGAATTTCATTTTGCCGTCAACAGCTTTGCTCTATCTTCTTTTATTTTGAGTTATAAGCCAAATTGACATTTGGCAATTAAACTTATTATCTCTAATTTCTGCTGAGGGGTTTCCTTCCTGATTTATTACATCAATCTTGTTTTTCATTTTGGAATTAATGATTCATTTTCCACTTGAAAATAATTTGTTCTTGTTTAAATAAGACCATATTTCTAGGAAAGGGCCAACCCTTACCCCATAGCGTCGCCATTGATACATGAGTGATATATGACATGTTTTAAAGGGTGTCAAGGAAAAGGTACCGTGCACAGTGCCATGCGATAAAGGCCCTTGAAATATAAAAAAAGTCCCATAAATATACTTGTGTCCGAAACTGCCTCCTTCAAGAAATACAGGGTGTTGAAGTTTATTATTCAAGCACAGGCCAGAATTCATGCAACCTTTTTTTCATATTATATGGCCCTCTATCTCCTGGCACTATGCATGGTACTTTTTTCCTTAACATCCTGTATATTTTTAGAACGAGAAAAAAAACGGTTATTATTTTTCAGTGGAAATAAATTATTGTTTCCATAAGAAAAACATACACTTCTAAAAAATAATACAAGTGAGAAAACTGGTTCGGATATTTCTAACTTACATAATCACCTTTGTGGTTAGTGGTAAAAAATTTCAAACTTTCATTCATTCATGATTTTCCAATTAAATAGTAATAAGCAGTTTTAACTTCTCTAGGATATCAGATCGTTTGTTAATTGAATTCTCGTCCTGTTTTATAGATATCATCTCGTCCAATAACGGTTTTTTTTTTCAAATTGTTTGCCTACCCAATATCCTGGCTCAGTAGAAAATAAGGCAGGCAAACAATAAAAAAACGGTTATTGAACGAGATGATATCCATAAAACAGGACGAAAATTCAATTAACAAAAGATCTGATATAGAGAAGTTGAATACGGCGTATTACTATTCAATTAAAAAATCAAAAATGAATGAAAATTTTAAATTTTTGACCACTAAACCACAAAAGGTGAAAATGTAAGTTAGAAATATCCAAACCAGTTTCCTCACTTGTATTATTGTCAGAAGTGTATGTGTTGTAAGGATAGGTTTTTACAATAATGTTTCAATCGTAAGTTTCGAACATCTGAATTTTCAGTTAGTTGTTCCATTTCAGAACCCTGATGAAAATTTTGAAATAAAATCGAAAGAAGTTAGCCTTTTTTTCCGAAAAGTTGGTTATTTGAAGAAGAACCTAGAAACCTGTTAAAGAATCACCTGAAATCTATACATAGGTCTTATCATCATTCATCATTCTTTTCTATCTATTGGATTAAAAAGTTGTAGTTAAGGAACCGCCAATTCTGCCCACCTTGAGAAAAAAACGGTGACTATTTTTGAGTGAAAACAATGATTGTTTCATGATAATAAACAAATTTTCATGTAATAGTCAAGAAGGAACCCCTCAGCAGAAATTAGATTGAACCACTGGATTTCTATCAAAAGAGTGTCTGTATAATGTTTTCAAGTTCATAGGACAAACAGGAACGGAGATAATGACGAAAGATGAAATTGACCAAATGTCAATTTGGGCTTATAACTCGCAAACAGAGGACGATAGAGCAATACGGTAGACGACATAATGTGTATCTCAAAACAGAAGACCGCAATGTGCCATTCTTCTTCTCCATCTCTTACGGTTAAAAAGTTGTAGTTCATGGATCACAAATTCTAGCCACCCTGTACATACAATAACTTTTACTCTAAAGAGCACAGGTTGCCCCATTCCTTTTACTATCCTATAATTCACAGAAGGAGAAATAATTCTTTTTTGCTCGATTTATTACGCCCTAATAAAATGTTTGTCGGAAATATTACGCTAGAAAATACCATAACTCGCATTAAATGGCCCATATCCGTACGTAAAGGAGGGAATCGGCCAACCACAAGCCCAATTTCTCGGTTCGTTTGCCACAGTTTACTCACCCAAACCCTTTTTTTGCAAAGAGAGGTCGACCATTCGGCTAATCAGTGGCAGACGGGTAGGTACGAAAATATCATAAATAAGACCTTTTGATTTTTTTCAAGTTATTCCTTTCGGAACAAAAAACGATTATATCATTTACTCCGTTTGGATATCATAGATTACGAGCAGTTCTGGACGACCAACATTAACCTATAATGAACTGATTATTGCAATCTGAGTGCGATTTTTTTGAGAAATTTCGTGGGTTTTCGGTACTTTGAACATTTATTCATATTAAATTAGACTAATGAATATAATTCCACCTTAATTCTCTTCAATTCAGATCAAAACATTCGAAATATCAGTTAAATATGCCATCCTTTTGTATTATAGTGGGCTGTGACAGCAAAGAAGGAACTAAAAACTCTACAAATTTTAGTTTCGTCAGGTGAATTGAACTATCAAATTTAAATTACAACAATGAAGAACATGACTGATACGATTTTATGCAGAAGGTGTGGTATTTTTATTTCAGTACTGTAAAATTGTTAGGATGAATTATTCGACTTCTTCATGTTGGAAGTGAGAAACTGTTAGACTGTTATTGGAAAAGAAAATCATCCTTTTTAGGCTTGTTATTGAAACTTTGAGTCCTTAAATACAAAACATGAAAAATGTAATGAGGAGAAATCAGGAATGAACACAACGGATCCTAAAGCAAGTACTTGCAAGTAGGTACCTACCAATTGTAATATTTTGAATTTTAGGACTCAAAATCTTCTTGACGAGACTTGAAAAAGGAATATTTCCGAATAGTTTGCGATGTTTACATACATTGAATATTCAACATTCCCATTGTTTTCATTTTAACTGCATTATTGATTAATTATTATGTTTTTACACTTAGATACCTACTGCCTCAGTTGTAGATGATGATGAAGTTGAAATAACTTTTATAGTTACTACTTGAATTGAATAAAAATATCATTGCTTGAACAATGGAAACACATGGTATTGTAAATTATCTCTGATGTTGAAAACTTGTCGGACGAGACCGGGTACATTCGGCAACGTTGACTTTATTTTACGTTATGACAGTAAATACTGTCAACTTCAGATAAACAAATAAAGGCCTGCTTTTCGCTCAATAACATCCGAACGGAGTATAGATATTCAGATTATGAAAATAGTATTCCAATTTTTGGGCTGAAATCTTTTTACGCGCTCGTTCTACTTCGTTTTGCCGAAATGTCTATAGTTTTCGAATTTTGAGGCGAAAATGTCTTGAACGATAGCGTTACGAATATATCATAAATAAGACCTTTTGTATTTTTTCAGTTATTCCGTTCCGAAAAATATCAAAGATATTCAGATTTTGAATATTTGGTATGTTCCGAACTCATAGCACTCTAATAATTGAGCTGAAATTTTTGTGAGCGCTCATTCTACTGAAACGAGTAGTATATCGTTTTGCCTAAATGTCCGTTATTTCGACTTTTATTTCGAATATGGTCGAACGATAGGGTTACGAAAATATCAAAAATAAGACCTTTAAATTTTTTTCAGTCATTCCGTTCGGAACAAAAACGATTATACCTATCATAGATATTCAGATCTTCAATATTTGGTATGATTGCAACTCATACCAATCAATCAATATTTGAGCTGTGATTGTTTTTGAGCGCTATTCTACTGACACAATCCGTGGTCAAATTCAATTCAGACCGTGGTGGCGTCTGTCCGGCCGTTCGCACTACAACTTTCGAATGTATTGTCCTAGCGACTTGAGATTTTCGGGGTGGGTTCAATTCCCAAATTCCGCGGTTGATTTTGTTAACCAGCCAAATCGTATAGGGTGTTCCATAAAATGAGGCCATTTGAAATTTTTGTACCTCGATATCTCAGACAAACGAAACCAATCGAAACGAAATTTTACGACCACATGCAAGATGCTAATAATGAGTCTAATGAATAATTTTGTGGCCATAGTGTAGACAGAATCATAAAGAATTCAATTGGAATGTTGAAAAGAATAAACTTGATATTTTCATAAGAAGATCGGGATTCGAGTGAAATTTATTTTGTGGGTGGACTCAATACACTAGAAAGCACTTGCTCAGGTCAAGTTTTTTTGCAAAGAGAAGACGACCATTCGGCTAATCAGTGACAAACGGCTACGAAAATAACATAAATAAGAATTTTGATTTTTTTTAGGTATTCCGCATTATCATAGATTTTCAGATTCTGAATAGTATTTGGTATGAGTTCTAATAACGAGTGCTATATCCTTTTGTCCAAATGTCCGCTCTTTCGAATTTTGAGCTGAGAATGGTCTCAAACGAAAGGGTTCGATTCCCTGATGACGAAGCCGTGGCCAAATTTAATTCTGTCCGTGAAGCCGTCCGTCCGCCCTACCGTTAGCACGATAACTTTCGAAGGGATTGTCCTAAAGATTTGAGATTTCAGGTTAGGTTCGGTTTCCAAATACAGCGTTCGTTAACCAGCCAAATCGTACAAGGTGTTCCATTTAATACAGCCATCGGGGATTTTTGTTCCTCAATATCTCAAACAAAAGGAAACCAATCGATATTAAATTTTGCGGCCACAGTGTGAACAAAACCATCGAAAATTCAATTGGAATATTGAAAAGAAGAATCTTTATATTCCCATAACAAAATATCCGATTCGGGTGAAATTCATTTGTGAATGGAGGTAGATATACTGAATGTTCATGCAAATTTTCAGGAAGGTCGCATCTTCAAAACCATAGAATTAGATTTCTTCAATTTCGAGATTTTGCTTTTATATATTTTTTTTATTTCATTTCAAGAGATTGTATCATCAAACCATAGAAAATACAATTGTAATATTGAAAAAAGAATCTTTATTTGCTTAACAGGATATCCGATTCGAGTGAAATTCCTTTTGGAATGAAGCTTGATAATCTTGATGTTCATGCAAAATTTCAAGAGTGTCGCATCATCAGAACAATACAAAATTTATTGGAATATTGAAAAAAAAATCTTTACATTTCCATAACAGGATATCCATCCGATTCGAGTGAAATTAATTTTGAGAAGGATATTGATATTCTGAATGTTCATGTAAGTTTTCAGGAGGATTGCAGATCAGAACCATAAATATTTTTTTTAATTGTCAAGTTTTTAAATACAGTTTTCGAATAATTTCCAGAATATTATTCCGATCGTGCTGACATTTTGCATTATATATTTAGTATCGAGCTCAAGTTCTATACATTTTGAGTTAATAGCCTCATTGCTCCACCAATAAACGGGCGGTCAGAGCTTTTCTCAAATTTTTAAATTCTCAAAGTATTGATACATGATTCCATGTACTTAGATGGCGCTGCAGTCGGTATTTATGTTATTCATCCATACTGCTGGATTGACTTGAATTAATTTCAGTGTATGCTGAAAATATAAAACAGGATAACGTCCGTCGGTCCGCTAGTAGGTAATGAAATATTGGGATGGAAAACAATTGTGGGTCTCATCAGTTTTCATTTTATATACCGGAGCCTAAACAAGCTCTGCAAATCTCCTTATACAGAGACAATACTAGAATTTTTGTTGATTCTTTCCCCGCCAAGTAGGGGAGAGTGGGGGAATATCGACTACTTAAACTCTTATCAAATATCGCCCTCTAATCTTTGTATTAATATGGTAAAAACAGTCAAATTTTCTGATTACTCCTTTCATTATGAAAGCGTTCTGTGGTATTGGTACTGCATAATAC
Organism: Propylea japonica; assembly: GCA_013421045.1. Lineage (NCBI taxonomy): Eukaryota > Metazoa > Arthropoda > Insecta > Coleoptera > Coccinellidae > Propylea > Propylea japonica. The sequence continues at coordinate 95,729,882 of CM024239.1, forward strand.
ATAATATGTATAAAATTTCCAAAAAAGTCTATAAAATATTGAAAAAATCGGGTAATTTCGACCGGTAGGTTAATATCGACCGTATTGAAGAGTAAAACCGGCCATGCACATTTTTAATCATATCCAAATGTTCACAAACTGAGCATACTTCAGGTCTTTTCTTTTTTCCTACAACCTGTAATTTTCTCGTATGCTTCTTGTTACATGTTTGTTTTTATTTCATTCAACAGAGTGTAATCAATTCCTTTTATTTAATATTAATTGCTATTATTTTATCTATTACTTTTTTATTCATCGCTATTATCCTGGAATCTTACGCCCGGTTTTTCGGATATAAACGTGCTGGCATCTGTAATTACGACAATTCTCGAGGTTAAATTTTTTTCTTTGTTCTTTTCCTCTGCAAAAAGAGTTTATTATTATCATCATTATTAATATGAGGTTGGGTAATTTCAACCACTGTGAAGTTATATCGATAAATGGCGGGTAATATCGATCAGCATGGGCTATATTACCCGAAGTAGAACACCTCAATTTTGAAATGTTTTCGACGAAAAATATATGAAAAGTTGCACAATCCAAGAATCAAATTGTAGTAACTATCCCCTCAACAATATAAAAGTAAATTGCAATTAGTTTATAAATGAAGAAAATTATTACCTCAGGAAGAGGAGCACAATTCGTATTGTATTTAACGTCAGGAAAACAACAATATCGTCGGCATTTATGCATGTCAAGCAATGGCGTCGTTGAAACCCTACCAGAAGGCACATAACAAAGCTATACTTCGATCAGTCGTTATATTTCTGTCTTATAGGCATTGATATATTAAACTCAATGGTATGGCGCCAAATTCATGAGATTTGAAAGTGGTCGATTTACCCATGGAAATAAGTGGAGGGAGCCTAATGTTTGACAAGTGTCACGTAAACAAAACAGCACAAAACTCTTCCATTTTCTCTATAGTTTGTAGCAGAAAGATATTAAGTGTTAGTTTAAAATGGTTTCTTATTCAGTGAATGGGTGCTTCAATGAATCCAAAACATTCCCGCCATAAAGTTGGCCTTTTTATGTGACACTTTTGCATCAAGGGAATATAGGATATGCCCCCTCCCTTCCTTTACCTCCATGATTGTACCCGATGGTCGATATTCCTCCACGTTCCCCTATTGAATGAATTTTCACAATCGCTCACAAAAAAGGTTTTCCGATATGAGTATGCATCCCCTTCAGAATGAAGAAATACGGATGAATGAGTAATGGGAAGGAAAGCACGACCGTATTTTGTCATTGTAGAAGACTAGGGGTCTCGTGACAAACAAAACCAAAATAAATAGTTCAGACGAAACGAACCGATTGCACTCTGAAATAGGTTTCCAACAATTGATGATACAAGATCTATAGCGAGGACATTTCCTTACAATATTTCAAAAGTAATATCGGTGAATTTGTTTTGTCCACAGTGGAAATTGACCGTCATATCCGATTATCGTTTTGGGTTCATCCTCAGAGTTAGAAATAAACATAGAGATGCCCCTACGCGTTAATAGTACTGCATTGTAATCAACCAAGCTCTAGAGTGAGATGGAAAGCATTTCACTGCCGCACTAGAGTGATGTAAACAAATTGTTAGTTTTTCATTTCTACAATTCCTGAATAGAATACAAAACATTTGTAATTTTGCCGTTGCTAGAATTAAAGGAATAGCCTTAAGCAACACTAAACTGCCACCAAATCAGTAAATATTTCAGTTTATGAACGTCAAATCGAAATGAACATGGAATAAACATAACTAAACACTAACACGCGATGTTACCAAACTGATAGAATTGTCTGTAACAGACATTAATATCAGAGTAGTGGAGTGGTAACCCAAATATCCCAATACGGAATAAAGATACGGCACAAGTTCGCAACGCCGGAATGTTGTTCGCGTGCATCGAAAGATTTTACTTGGCTGCTTCAACAAATGCGTGAAGTCATTTTTAGGTTAGTTTTCACTCTGAGAGTTCATCGTTGAGAAATATTGGACAAATCGCCAAAATCCTAAGACCCATATCTATGTTTGTCACTTTTATTTCGGATCGAGAGTTATATCACAAGTACCCATAATTTTTGTTGAAACATAAAATGGTGTATAAAACAAATTTGAAAAAAACTCTGAACAGTTGCTTTTGAGCGTTCGATCATTGGTGGAGCAATAATGCCCTTACCTCAAAAATAAAATAAAATACCGAAATATGAACAATTAATCAGCACTTGTGACTGAATCAGGCAGATTTCATGTTCTATTCATATATGATTATGTTTTATGTTATTTTAGGTTTTTACTACATTATTCTTGTAGCTATGACTGGAAAGTAGGACTACATAAAATTCAGAAACTAGTTATCAATTTGTGAATATTTAATAAGGATTATGGAACATAGGACTTATTCTTCGACATTTTCCAACTCTCGATCTCTAGAATGTTTGTCACTTTTATTTGAGATCGACAGTTACATCAGAAGTACCCATAATTTCTGTTAGAACATGGAATTGTGTAAAAAACAAATTTAAGAAAACCCTGAACATGTGCTTTGAGCGATCGATCATTGGTGGAGCAATAATGCTATTACCTAAAAATTTTGTACCTACAGAACTTAAGATTCAAGCTGAGTATATGAATGCAAAATTTCGGAATAACATTCGGGAAATTATTCAAAAAACGAATATTATGAACTGCCACACAAAAGTTTGGAAAGTTAGGTATATAATTTATGAGATATAATCATGACATTAGTGGTGGAGAAAAAAGAAAAAAAATTACGCATTTAATGAAGTAAAAAAATACAAGTTGTTTAATTGAAGTAGTATAGGTTCGTGTCGTCCTTCAAAACCGTACTTCGAACCGTAATTCGAATTGAGTAGGTACGCAACTGATTTCAGTTTTCAGCTCAGCATTGTTCTCAATAACTTCGGATATAAAGAGTACCAATTTTCAATTCACCCTGAAGGCTTACCTTACCTCAAAATTTTGTATATAGTCCGTTCATGATAGTTTGAGCCGTCGGTTGGCTATGGAAATTTGGCATATACCACTGTGTATATTAAATTTTAGGTTATGTTGTTTATTTCCTTGTCAGATTGATATGCAATGTTGTCAATATTCCATAGAAATCTCTGAACTCGCTCATCGGACGGGGCCGGGTACATTCGGCAACGTTGACTTTATTTTAAGTTATGATAGCAAATACTGCCAACTTCTGATAAATAAACAAATGCCTACTTTCGTGAACGAAATAATATTTTCGAAATTATTCAAAAACTGAATATTGGAAAATTTAATTCTATGGTTCCGAAGATGCGACTTTTCTGAAATTTTGCATGAATATTCAGTATATCAATCATCATCCAAAAAATTTCACTCGAATAGAATATCTTGTTATGGAAATATGATGATACTTCTTTTCAATATACCAATTGAATTTTCTACGGTTCTGTCAACACAATGACAACAAAATTTTGCATAAGGCATTAGACATACGGCCCGCAAAATTTCATTTTGATTGGTTTTTTATTGAGAAACAATAATTTTGAATAGCCATATTTTATGGAACACCCTGTACGATTTGGCTGGTTAACGAACTCAACCACGGCATTAGGTAACCGAACTCACCCTAAAAATCTCAAGTCTCTAGAGGGCAATCAACTATTTTCGGCTGAAAATTGAAAAATTACAGACATTTGGGCGACACGAATAGCACTTGTTTGAGTAGAAGACAATTTCACCGACTGAATTTACTGAATTTCTGGAAGGCTTCAATTTCAATGATTAGAAATATATTCATTTTAATTATATTCTATTCGATAGTTGTCAGTAGAGATGTGTAACACAGTGTTACGCCGCGCAATTGCGCCAACTCAGTTGACTGTGTTGAGTGTGTCAACTCACATTATCCGAATCCATCAACTCATGGCGCAACTCAACTCAGTGAAGCGCTCAGCGGCCAGCGCTAAGGTATCAATGTTTGCCTAACGAATACGGTATCATAACTCGGTAAATACACTTAATACAGAGTTCGAGTTGAACTGGATCATTTAATTTCAACGAAAATGGTAATTGTCTATTGCTTTTAGCACTTTCAACTTCTCCATTATATTAAAGAATTAATGATATTGTGCACTCTATGAATTAATTATATTTGGACAAAACGGCATTTTCTCCAGAACTTTCAATAGCTTTTTCAATAAAAAATGGTTACCGGTGCACAAAATAAATAGCTCAATTGGGCGTCTTGAGACATGGTCTGTAATTCTTTTTTATAGGGCAATCTTGTTGTAGATTCCAAAATTGTATAGTATGCTATCTACCATAAAATACTAAAAAAGAAATGAACCAAAATTTCTTGGCCTGTAATATGCAAACGAGATCCAGGAATTACTCAGTATGATCTGGATAGTGAGTCATATTTTGTGCGCCGTGCGTCAACACTGCCGAGTGCCGGATGACCGCGGGTTATTGCTGCGCTATAGCGCAATTTTGAGTTAACTCAATGAGTTGACACAGGGAGCTGCGCTTGAGTCACTGTGTTGGCGCACAAAAATTCACTGAGTTCACATCTCTAGTTGTCAGTAACTTATCAACAAGTGGTGAAACAGACCCTCACGAGCTAACGAAAGCTGCTCGATATGTTAGGATACTATTGTATTTTTTCATTATTCTGATAATTTTTTTTTCTTTTCAGATGATCCAGAGCTGCCATGCGGATCTGCATCCTTTGGATTTTGATTTTTCATGGAAGAACAGCAGTCGTTCTCTGTGCTTTCTCTATGTACAGTGTAAAAAAAGTGTAAATTGAATTTTGCATATCAAATTATCATTTGTATGCCAATAATTGTGATCGCTATGATTCAGTGTATATGTATAAATTTGTGACAATACCTCTAGGATAAGTATGTAGAGAAATGAAACAAAATAAGTATATAAGATGAAGTGAGATTTGCTGGGCTTACCGTGTGGATTAAATAAATATGTTCATTTACCAAGTGGTTTTTCATGACATGTCAATTCCACACCCACATTCCACAAGAGCCCGAGAGCAATCTTTGAATACGAATTTTGAAGCGAAAAAGGTATAGGGACTATTTCTATGTGTTGTCGAATTATTTTATTTAAAAAAAATTTGAAAGTAATGTCAAAATGAGAAATAGATCATTCAGAAATGAATTACTTGAAAGCAACAGGTTTATCTCTAGTTTTTTATGTATACCGTTAGCACGACATCTTACGAAAAGAAGGAACAGACTAACCTAGTAATTGAGATGTCCAGGTAGGTCTACCGGCTTACGATAGAGCAGCAACTAATGAAACTTCTTCTGGCGGGTTCTTCAAGAAGGAACAAGCCACTATAAAAAGTATAGGAGAAATAAAACCAAAATAGTTAAAAGAAATCTGGAGGATAACCTTCCAGCAATATAATAATACAAGAATCGAAGTAAAACGAGAGGAAAAAAGACACAAGACAATGCGACTCAACCTTGCCTAATATTCGTAATTTTTGTGAAGTATGAACGTTAATTTAGATTTATTCATCATAATCATGAATAATTTCTGTTGTAACGCAAAGTGAATGATATTATTATTTCACTTCATACCAAAGATGGCAGAAGCTTCAAAAGTGGTCGGTTTTACCCCATTATGTTCGAATTTATCCGACTCGTAGTTAAACAACGACCAAAATATTTTTTCTTTCTGACATGACTTAATGATGAACAAGCAAGCGTTTTTAATGAATTTTAGATTCATTATTTCAAAGAGCTTGTATATTCCTATCATTTTTCGAAATATAATAGTATATATTCGATGAGCGGTAATCCAGGTCAAAACACACGCAGATGAACTTTGCACCACGAGCCGTCAGGCGAGTGGTGTAATTCATCAAGTGTGTTTGAGCATTACCGCGAATTGAATACTATACTTTTATCCACGACTTCTTTAGTAAAATTCTAATTAATCTGCATTTAAAAATTTGAACAGTTGTCAAAAGCGTTGACAACATTTCGTCCAACCGTCAAACCTCCGTACTCTCTGGTCGGGAATCAAATCAGAGTTTCTAACTAATCAAATCAAGTACTTTCGCAACTTCAAAAATTTACGTTTTCCAAAAATAAATCTGGAATGAATAGCTAGAACGTTATCTTGATGGCTGAAATAGATTTTCGGATCGATCCTACTTTTTATTCATTTTTTTTGTAAGCAATTTCATTTTTCCTAGGTATTTTTATTAGCGGGTTGTATGGGCGGGTGTTATTATAACACTCTTTTCGGTTCATAGACATGTCTACGGTTGTGTTATAGCTACTATTACACATAGAAATTAGTTAGTAGGAGTGGATAAACAACTAAACAGCACTTGTGAGTTGTGACTGAATAAGGCAGATGTTATGTTTTATTATTTATGATTATGTTTTATGTTATTTTAGTTCTCCACTACATTATTCCTGTAGCTATGAGTTGAAAATAGGACAACATAATATTTCTAAACTTTTTATCAATTTGTGAATATTTTAATAGTGATTATGAAATATAGGACTTATTCTTCGACATTTTTTAACTGTTGATTGTTGGTGGAAAAATTATTCATTTTTGAAACAGGTATATCTTAATATTTGCTATTTGTTAATATGGTCTTTCTAAAATATTATTTCTTCATAGCCACACGCAAGGGCGTAGCCAGGAATTAATTTCGGGGGGAGGTTTTTGACATTTTGTCAATTGACTTTGTAGAGGGTCACTTTCTGTAGCAAGTATTTGTTGTTTTTAAGAATTCAATAATCCTTTTCCTACTTTGGAAACAATATTCAACATAGATATTCCTGTTAGGTTAGGTAAACCTATTTTTCAAATATGCTTCAGAATTTAATTTTTATTCACTCAAATAAAAACTTAAAAAACAATATTTATTTCCCAAACAATACTTACAGGATGAATCAATATGAAATCAATGAGGATGTGTGATTTCATTGAAACTAAATAGAGTTTTTTAATGTTTTACTCCAAAATAGTGCCAACAACATATGAATAGGTATTAAAAATAAAACAGTGAGAAACACAAACAATATTTTTTATAGTGAATTCCTTCAGTTAAAGTCTATCAGTCTTTTTTCTAGCGAATTGGTCAACCACTTCATTTTCATCAATTTTCACACTATAATGAATATTCATAAGCGCTAACCCATTCGATCTAGTTTCGCTAGAAAAATTTCGCAGGTAATTTTTAATTCTCCTCAAGCTGGAAAAACTTCTTTCTGGAGTAGCAGTAGATACTGGAATCGTAGCTAAAATTTGTAGTAGGATGTAGATGTTTCGGATACATATTCTGATTGCACTCAGATGAGTGAAGCATTCTAATGCCAATTTTAAAATGGAGTTCATTGACATTTTCCATATTTCAAATTCTGCTTCAATTACGTTTTTATTTTTTCTGGGAGTGTGAAGAATACATCGATAATGCGTCTTCTAATTCATATTCTCTGTTGAAATTCTGCACGCTTCAGGCAAAGCGTTCGGTACGATTTCCACCAGAAGAAATATAAACTTAAATAAGGAATTATTAGTTCGACGGATCCATTTGTGTGCGATGTTATGAAACTTTAATATCATCCATATTGCTGATATGAATTGATAATTTTAACTAGATTTTCGGAGATAAGTTGGTTTAAGTGCAAAATGAAAGATTATTTTTGCAATAAAAATAACTCTGAAACATTTCGGGGGGGTTTGAACCCCCGAAACCCCCCCTCTGGCTACGCCCTTGGCCACACGAAACTTCTGTACTAGTCAGAAAAGGAGCAAAGACGCGACTTACTGGCCCAGAACCATTATGTGGTAAGGCAAACACGCCTATCTAAAAGAGTTTTTGGAGAAGGAAGAAACTGAAGGAGAGTGTAGTAATCACTATTCTGTATCTCACTGGCTCACTACTACAACAGATTTTGGACCAAATGTCTTCCTCTTCTCTTCGACATTCAATGTCAGATACTCTCTGATGTACATGAGACAATGTAATATATCTAATGCATAGATACAAACACTACATCCCTTCCTTTTTATTGAATTTGTTTGTTCTGTCATTTCTCTTACATAAACCTTGTCGCCTTCTACCATTCATGTTTTTCCTCCTGATTTTGTGGAAACTTACGTTTCTGTCGAGATTTGCAACATCTTTGATAATGACCTAATTTTCCACAACAGTTGCATTTTTTGTCTTTCGCTGGACAAAAAATATCTGGAAATTTCTATGAGCAAGATTGCCACAGCGTATGCACCTCCGTATCTTTTTTTCTCGATTAGATTCATTTTCTTTTTCGTTCTTGAATTATCTCTTATTCTACTTCTTAATGCATTTCCTTCATTAATTAGGTTTTTTTTTCATAACTTTCCATTTGGTATTGACATTTCTAAGGTATTAGCAATAGTAATTACTTTTTTCCAATGAGAATTCATCACACATGGTCAAAACTTTTTTCCTCAATATAATGACAACAATTTATATCTATCTCTTACTACATAATCATCTTTTTCTTTCTATTAATTTTCTCCTCTAATGGTACTGGTATTCTTCTGTAGGGTTGTATAACTGGTTTGACTGATGGATCAACGGGTATCTCAATTAAAATATTTTTAAATTTCGGAAGAGTTTCATCTGATTCTTATTAGACTTGATTAACATCACCACCTAATTTCAGAACTCCTAACCGCAGTGCAGTATGTTTTCCAAGTGAGTTCCTGGACCCTTCTCCTATGATATAAATACTAGTACTTTTTTCCTCCCTGGAGGTGTCTTATTTCCATATGCTAGTGAAATTTTATGAGCTTTTTTATCTTGTTTTTCAAAAAGAAACCTTTTTCTCTTCAAGTATTGCCGGACCTTATTAGTTATTATATTGAATTTGCATCCAGAATCAATCAACATTTCTAAATAAGTATATCAAAAACATTCACATTTTCCCAGCTACCAGGTTTGCTCGTGGTAAATTGTAAAATATTTCTCGTAACACACTTTCATCTAGAACCAGCAGTGTAGCTCTCTTTTTACCCGCAGTTGTGATATCGGCAGCTTCAAGATAAATTTGAAGTGATCTTTTCCATTTTTTCTATTTCAAACCGACTGTTGTCTTGTGGAGGTTGATTTGCCATGATAATTGCAATGGGTTGACCTGTAAATTCATCCAATTTAATGGACGCAAATTTTACCTCCTATTAAAGGAAATCACTACTTCCTATTTGAAGGAAGTCATTACGTCCTATTCAAAGGATGTCATTTCCTATTTAAACGAAGTCATTACGTCCTATTTGAAGGATGTCATAACCTCGTATTTAAAGGAAGTCCGAAGTTCGAAATTCAATTTGATGAGTTTCTCATTGCTGTGAGAATAACATTTTTAAGGATAAGGTTGGCTTCATGCGTGGCAATCGTTTAGTATGGTTCTTCTTTTCTGATTAATTCATACCAACTTTGAAACTTCAGTGGAATTTTTTGAAATCACATGTCAGGATTATCTTTGCATTTATAAGGAGCTGCAGCTTACAATTTGTTGCAATATGAATTTGTTGGCTATCTACCTCTTGTAAGAAAAACGTTCTCTAAATTATTTATTAGTTAGCAGTAGAAATTGCATGAAGAATTCGGACATTTATGACACACCATCCTTCCTTCTCTTTTGATTAAACCAATATATATACACTAATCTTCATCCTCGTCGCTACTTGTAGTAATCACTATTCTGTATCTCACTGGCTCACTACTACAAACAGACTTCGGACCAAACGTCTTCCTCTTCTCTTCGACATTCAATGTCAGATACCGATTGACGTTCGCCCACTCTCTGATGTACATGAGATAAATTACAATTGTAATAAATCTAATGCATAGATACAAACACTACAGAGAGCACTCTGGAGGAATCTTCCTGAAATGGATAATTCTTTAAGGTCCAAAAGTATTTAAATCTCAGTGAGAATAAGTATAACGCCTTGTCACCGGCTTTCTAGCAAGACATTGTCCCCTTGAAAGTATACGAATAAAATATCCCCAAAAAAATTGTTGAAGAATGGAAGTGGTATAGATTCTGTGCTTACATCATTTTTGAATTCAGGGCGATGCTACACGTTAAACTTGTTATTCATGTAGGTACTACGGCGTCTAACTGACGTTACTCCGACCGTTCCGCGTCGTTGCTGAAGATGTAGAATTTGCGAACTGCAAGTACGCTTCGGTCGATACGACAAAAGGTAAACATCTCGCTTCTTCATTCAAGGTTCATGCTATGGAGGAAGGTTTTTCGTATGAATCTTTAGAAATGGCACCTTCGGTATATTATACCTGAAAGAAGGTACCATTTCCTTTTAAGATAGAATACCTTGTATCATACAGAGCTATTTCATGCTGGTGAGTCCTAATAAGGATGAAATGGTCATCCATGAATGCTCTGTTTGATACCACTTCCTTGCATTTTGCTTTGAGTATGAGTTTAATATTGGTTGATTCTAATCAATTGATATTTTTGTTTGCTTGACTTATTTTTACAAGAGTTATTCATTCTGGAAAAGTGAAGCAGAGAACCATACTAATCGATTGAAATCAACCAATATTCTTTTCATAATTCGGAGCTAATCTGGTCCTCTCGTTCAAGACAAAATGCTAGAAGTAGTATCCAACATAGCACCTGTGGATGGCCATTTCGTCCTTATTAGGACGAAAGCACAGCACAGCACAGGATAGTTCTGAATGATACAAGGTATTTCTTGGAAGACTCAGCGAAATGGCATCTTCTCTAAAGGTATAACTATACCGAACACGCTATCTCTAGTTCCAATGAAACCTAATTTCATAGCATGAACCTTGAACGAATTAGCGAGATGTTTATCATTTGTTTAAGTATGAGATGAACATTGGTTGATTTCAATCGATTAGTATTGTATCTGCTTCACTACTTATCATTCTTCCGAAATGAATTCGATATTTAGGATGAAATACCACTATTTAAATCTATGGGAGATGATTACCCTTCAGTAGGGTCCTGTAGCGGTCTTAGAAGAACAGAAGATTCGAAAATCATCACTTGGAACGCCAGACCTGGTTAAAACACCCTCCTGGCCCAGAGCAACAATTATGTATTTTGTATCTGAAATTGAAGGTATTTATTTGAATAGTTTTAGTTTCAATTTTGTAAAAAACGGCGAGACAGGGTTTTTTCTACTGAGGTTTTTCCCTGTACTCTGGTATCATCATACGACAGAATAGTATGGTACCCCGTTTCCAACCTCAGCTAGGGACTTTTTTGTTTCATGTATTGTATTTTGTTAGCTCTCAATTCAAAAGAATATATATATACTACTTTGATTTTTATGGTGATGTTACGCGTTGAACCTCTTCTTATCATTGATAAAATTCACTCCGTATTTTGCAATAAAAACGTTATTTCACAAAGCGATTCCCATTGGTAGAAGTTCCTAATACCGAACTTAAGCCATTATGAGAGTGCACCAATGAGATCACGTTAATCAGGGATTTAGGGATAGTAGTAGGTCCTCGATTAAAGTAAGGAGGGGTAGAATCGACGGGGCTCAAAGAACGTCGGTATGTCAGTGAGCAAAATGTAAAGCTCAGAGTAGAGTCGAGTTGTAATCGGCCATTGTAATCGAAAAGCAATTAAACAATATCTAATCAATCTCTATTCGAAATAACATGATGTAGTATGAGGTCTTTTGTTTCCATGATTATTTGTCAAGCTCATACCACTTGTTTCCATGGAACAAAATGACCGAACATCAATTAGCGTAATGAACCTTCACTATATATATACGTATTGTGTCGATAATTCGTTGCATCTCGTATTACGTCAAACAAGTATTTTTCATGATAATAAAACCCGATACACTGTCATCCGCAAATCTGCTGTGGTTGAAACCAAAAACGGTTGATTGAACAAAACATTTGCGGCTAGCTAAAAATTAGTGAAACCATTATTATATCTTCAATATTGACGTTTCATAAATATTGCTGCTATATTTCACTGTTCATTTGCATATTCACGTTTCGGGTGAATTGAATTTGATGTTCAACCGTGATGAATTGATGACCTGGTATGCGAACTGATAAAAACGAAGTGACCTCCAAATGTTATTTATAATACTCCATTAGTTCGATGTTGATTGCGTATATTTTGGAGCGAGCAATAAGTTCATTCCTGTGGTTTATGGAAGACAGCAAAATGAAATGGAGGTTGAAAGGGCGCTAGATTAGCCTTCCAGGACATGCGAACATGTAGATCTTCTGTCCTATAGCATACTCATTCATTAAAATCCAAGGAGGTTGATAATTGATAGTTGAAAAAAGAAGTTACAGTTCACTGCGACCTCAAGGTCTATTGTGCCCCTTATAGAGCTGTTCTGACCACATCTTTCCCAGCTCGCCTTTCAGTTCCAGAGATCTGATGAAATGCAGTTTCTGTGAATGCTTCAACGAGGCTAGTTCCTCAGTCTTACAAGTTTCTCGACCAAGGCATTCTCTCAGTAGGCTGGCAATGCCAAAGCATTCCGTGACTAGTTGAATGGGGGTTTTTTCCTCCTCCCCACAGAACCTACACTCGTCAGTGTCCGATAATCCCATCCTCGACAGGTGATTTCTGAAGCGACAGTGTCCTGTAAGAAAGCTAGTGTTTCCTACCAAGATTCAGATATCTTTTGGATCTTGCTGTTTCAAAGTTCCGTAGGAACTTAGTGACTTAGTGGAATGATTCATCTCTGTGAGAATCCGCCAGAGTTTTTTCCTCTCGGCTTTCTCCTTTTTCAGAAACTCCTTCTTATACTCGTAGGTACATTTACCTTTACCGCACAAGAGTTCTGGGAAAAATGGATGACATTTGTGTATTGACCTCTTCCCAGATTAAGAATACCTTATTTCTCTTGCCTACGCCATTGAGTTTGTTCTGGCACTCCCAGATCATCTTTTAGTCGATGACGTAGGAGCTCAGTGCTTTAATAGCAGCTTGACTATCTTTCAATAGCTTAGATTTCAGCTTGAAAGACGCTCATAGCTTAGGTCAGCTGCTCTGGAAAATTGCATACCCTGCGTTCAGCTATTTTTGCTTCTGATCCACTGCAATCTCATGTGCTGATTTTCTCATACGGTACGAATGCTGTCTTTACTGACAGTGGCCTATCAGCAGCTACCATCAATCTCGTGACAGCTTCAAGAGCTTTCAGGTATTGGTGGGTGAAATTATCATGAACTTTTTGGACATCGTCAGTCCAGGGCTGTTTCTCTGCCTCACATCGGTCTTTTCCAAGCCCACAAAAGGCTCAGATTCAGCAGGTGTTAACCTTGATGTACTTTCTGCAAGTTCATCGGCTGTTTCATTCAGCAAAGACCACTGGCAGTTCGATCTCTGGGATATCAATAAGGCCTGGTTGTAAATGAGGTCCATTGAGGTTCCAGCAAGAGGGGAATTTTTAAAGGAGATTCTTCGAGTTCATTGTGGTTCTGCACGGCAATGAACCCATTATCAAGTATTTTCAAATCCTCCGAAAAGGGATTCAAACTGAAAGGCAACGCAAGCACATGTTAATAAACCATCTATTATAAACATCGACGATTTGAAACTGATGGCAGCAAAACAGAGACCAACTAGAGTGCCTACTAAGACTTGCAGAGAATTTTTCCAAAGACGTCAGCATAATAAATCAGAGCTAACTTTCAAACACAAAAACAAACGAAAACAAATTAAGAAAAAACAGAAAAATGCAAGATGTTATAAAAATGTGAATATCTCTGGAATGGTACAAGTTAAATTGCTTTTTAAAAAAGCAAAATACTCAGGAAACATCAGGCTACATCACTGTATAGTTTTTTGAAGCCTCATATATCTGGTAGGTATTGCCCACAGAATGCGTTACACTGTAATGAAAAAACCCGAAAATTTGAACGCCCTATACAGCATGATGCGTTTCTTTTTTTTGAACATATCATTGAAGTATGATTTTCGCCGATAAAAAGAAGCTACAACTAAAAAAAAATTCAAATCGGACAAATGGTTGCGAAGATATTCATGGCTAATGCATAAAATACAAGAGTTGATAAAAAGTTGAATATCTCTGGACGACTTCAAGATAAATTGGTTTTTGAAAAAACAATACTCAAGAGATACTACTACTACAACGCTTTATTATTTTCATATACCTCAGCAACCTGGCATTGCCCACAGAAGACGTTAAAATTTGACTATAAAACATGACATTATTTAAACGCCCTGTACAACATGAAGATTTTATTTTTTGGACTTTTGCTTAATGGAGGAATTCGACAATAACAGAGCTACTATTGAAAGAAAAAAACGTTGAAATCCGACTAAAGATTTGGAAGATATCAATTGTTTAAATTTAACGAAATTTTAGGTGGTGCGCTAATTTTGTCCATCAGTATAAATACAGAATGTCAGCACAATCGGAATTATATTCTGGATATTATTCAGAAAATGAAATATGTAAAAACTATAACTAAAAAATTTAATTCTATGATTTTGATGATGCGATTTTGCATGAACATTCAGAATCCGGATGGCCCCATTGACAGAATTGAGTTTGACTAAGTACCGATTCTTAATCAAGGAGTCGAAGTCTATCGTTGGAGACCATTTTCGGCTAAAAATTCTAAAAGAACAGACATTTGGACAAAACGATATAGTCAGTCGTTTAAGTATAACGAGCTTTCAAAAAAGAGATTCCCTCTCTAGGATATTGGCGAATCCAAAATCTAGACGCCATCTGGTGGCTAATTCCCGACCTACTGTCAGTACTGTTTTACTGTTTAGTTTGTTGTTTCGACTTACGAAGTGTTTTTTATCATTTTTTGGAGTATTTATATTGTGGTTATTGTTATGTTGTACTGGATTTTGCAGCAGAAATATTGAGTCAGGAAGAATATCCGAAATAGTAATTTACGTAACAAGTCCGGAAAATAGGGTTTTTTGGACGAATAGACAAAATTCTAGGACGAGCGCAAGCGAGTCCTAGAAGTCTATGAGTCCAAAAAACCATTTTCGGGCGTGTTGCGTACAATATTTTTTCGGCAACCGTCTAGAATAACAAATCAATGAGACGACACATTTCTTTTTATATATTTTAATTCTTATTTAAATCAAAAAAACAGAACAGAAAATATCACATATTAACAGAAACATTCTAATTCTATTTATATTAATATTTATATTAAAATTCGAGCAATTACTGATATTGAAGGGATTCAATTTCCGGACGCTTTTTCTTTGAGAAAGAAGCCTTTCCCGGCCTAGTCCGGGAAGTACGTACTTCCCGGACTAGGCCGGGAAAGGCTTCTTTCTCAAAGAAAAAGCGTCCGGAAAGTGGGTACTTCCCGGACGGTTGCCGAAAAAAGTATTTATTTTAGTGCTTTCAAATGAATATATAGAGGTTTAGGTTGAAAGATTCTGTTTTGGAGCTAAGTTTTTCAGTTCACGATTCAGAAATGCAATTTCATAGTTTTTAACTACTGAGTTGTGCATTAATTCATTGATATAATCTACAATAATCTAGAATTTTTTATAATAAACATTATTTTCAGTCACATCTTAGTGCATCATGAGTGAACAAATGGAACAAAGTTCTTCTAATCGTAAAAGGAACAGTGCATAACTGTAACTGTTGTGTTTTCAATTGTTTATCGACAAAAAGCAAGAATAGGACTATACATTTTTTACAGGTTTCCTTAGAAAAATGCAGCATCAGTTCACATCACCAATGCCTTTGATGTACTGGAATAAGTTGATAGAAGAAAGGCCTGGATTAACAAATTGTTGACCAACCACATATATCATGGGGTTTCCCAGTTAGTAAAGCACTAGTTTGAAGGCAAGGTGCCCATTATTTTCATGGAGCAAAAAACACCATTATTAAGTTTTTCATCCATTATGCCTGTAGAATTACACTTTTTATACACTTTATTTGACAGGGTAATAAAATACTATTTAACTTAACTCCGTGTATTTACTTCCTCAGTCAAACTATATATACGAATGATACATCTGTTATGTTCTGTCAATATTACCTGTATTCACTTTCCAATCCAGTTATTATATTATTATAGTCATCTCTCACTTCAAGAGTCTATATCTCGTTCAACTACATCGGGATCTGAATACGTTTTGGCAGTCCATACACTACATCTCTTCAATTAGATAATTGTTAATTAACAGACCGGGTTTTCCCAAACTTGAACAAATCTCTTTCAAAATCATTATGGTATTAGCACAGCAGTTATTTATCGCATAATGTGAATTTCTTTATAGCGGCTATAGTAATTGACTATAACGAAGAGGTATTCTTCTGTTGATAAAGGACCAATAACTACAATGCCCACCAATATTAGGTGCTTACAATTGAGGACTTGTCCACCTTCTATTCTGCATCTTTTTTATGGTGCAGCCCCAAATAATTGAAAACTGTATTCAAGCTCTAATAGTGCACATTGTTCCTGTTGAATTATTGTCTATTTCGCCAAGGATTAGAATGAAGGAACAAATTTTTCACCTTAATTTTATAACTTTATACAACATTAATCACAATCCACTAATTTACTTTCAATATGTCCAATAAATATATAGATTTTCAAGAAATCGTACAAAAAACCTCCATCTCGCCCATACTAATCTTGAAGATAGTACTGACAAACGTCAAATTTTGTTTACAGTTCGCAGCGCCACCAACCACGTAAATTGGATTCGCGCCAATAGAGAAAACTAAAAAATAAATGGGGTTTGTTCAGTAAAAAAATTTCGTAGCGCCATAGGTATTTGAGATAGATGGCATTGAAAAAGAGAAATCATATATACTCGTATCTCTTAATTTTGCAGAAACTACTGGCACTATTGCAATGAAATTTCATACGAATATGTTTTGGAAGCTGATTCATCAAATGAATTTGTTTTTATGTCTAACTCTCAAAGAGTTCGCTAATTACACGGTTCGTACCATCTAGTATAGAACATAACTTTTTGATCGCTCGTTCTGCCGAAGCGAATGCTATATCGTTTTGCCCAATTTTCGAATTTTGAGCTGAAAATGGTCTGAAACGATAGGGTTCGACTCCCTGATGAAGAATCCGTGGTCAAACTCAATTATGTCCGTGGGGCCGTCCGCCGCTAGCACAATAAGTTTCGAAAGGATTGTTCTAGAGACTGGTAATTTTGAGGGTGAGTTCGGTTCCCAAATGCTTGGGTTACGTTCACTTAACTAGCCAAATCGTTCGGGGTGTTCCATAAAATATGGCTATTCAAAATTTCTGTTCCTCAATATCTCAGACAAAACGAAACAAATCGCAATGGAATGATCGCGCCAAATGCAAGATGCTCATTATAAGCCTCATGTAAATTTTTGTGGCCGTAGTGTGAACAGAACCATAGAGATTCAGTTGAAATATTGAAAAGAAGAACTTTCATATTTCCAGGAAAAGATATCCGATTCGACTGAATGATCTGAAATTTCACAACAGAAGAAGATTTTCGAAACAGAAACTAATAATTTCACCCTGAGTTTTCATTTGGTTCACTTCAATTTTTTTGTGACCATATTTGGTACAGAATAAGTGAAAGCGGTTTCATTCGCAGGATCAAGCTTAGATGAAGAAAATCCATTAATCCTCTTTTCGTGGAATAGCGCATATTTGCACATGAGAAAACCATTCCTTTCTCAAGGATTACACATAACGTTTTACGGCTAATATTATTCAAATATCTCCAAGAATAAATATTTATGAACCTTCGCAGGTAGCACAGCTCCGGTAACCTCAAACGAAATATTCAACCTTGGCCAAAATCTGATCCTGAAAGTTGAATTATACAAGATTACAGGGTGAGTCGAACTTAATATTGAAGGACATTATTTTTCAGGTGATTTCTGATGATTTTGGTTCTATATGTTATCCGAAATTCACTGTTATTGAGATAATGAGTTTAGAAGTTTTTTTTTATATCCCTCATTGTTTGTTTTTTCCTGTTTTTTCTAGAATAAGGTCCAGTTTTGGATGTATTCAGTAAGAGAGGCTACCATAGGATGAAAATTATCAACAAAAACAGAACCTACCACTAATGTTTAAAAAAGCAGCTCGACAAATGTTAGAATTGAAGAATTTTAACCTGATGTTAAAGGGGTCTGGGGCCGGAATCGTGGTCCTCACTCCTCACTTCAATCAGGCTATCCCTCTGGGGAAGGACTGTTCCATTGTGCAGGCTGAGCTATTTGCGGTTCTTGCATGCGCACTGGAAAACATTCGCAGGGGATCCTCTGACCAGCACATTTACATATGTTGCGACAGCCGGGAACTCTGAAATCTCTATCTGATGTTAGAGTTTATTCTCTTTTCTCTTTGGTAGAAGAATGCAGGAAAGCTCTGCGTGGGCTGGGCTCTGATAACTTTTTGAAAGTAATCTGGTGTCCGGCTCATGCGGATATACCTGGTAACGTCAAGGCAGATGAACTGGCTAGGCGGGGAGCCGGATTAGCATTTGTTGGTCCGAAGCCTTCGCTGCCAATCTGTCGCCATCGTCAGAAGTTTTCTTCAGGAACTGGCTGAACGGGAATTTTCCTCGGAATGGAGCGCAGGGGTGGGCCTGAGGTGGTCGAGGATTCTCATTGAGAGACCGTCCTCGCGATCTGAGGTCAATAGGCTTCTGCTGCTGGTGAGGAAACAACTCGGTCTGGTGACTGGTGCATTGACTGGTCACCTGTTTAACAGCATTGAAGAGAATGGTATTGACGAGCTGCTCCCTATGCCGGTGGTGCAGGAGTACTGATGAAATGGTTGAGCATATTTTGTTCAACTGTGGAAACCTTACTGAGTTAAGGTCAACACACCTAGGAAATCCAACACCTTCTATCCTATGGTGAGAGGGACCACTCCTGGCAGGCTCGCGACATTTCTGTCTTCGTGTCTGAGGAGCTGAGTGTCTATAGAACGATGCGGTTGAACAATGGGCCACTAGGCCTCAGTTCGGCCGGTAAGGCACCGACAGAGAAGAAGAACCTGATGTTTTCAACTTTGAAGCGCTTTCTCTACAAAATGTAAGCAAATAATTCTTGAGATGCTTTCAAAAATTTCTCCTCAGCTTTTCAAAAAGGTGAAAACAGTTACTATTAAATAGGCAAAAACTGACTGAATTACACTTTGAGTTATCTTTGCTTCATCAATATTTTATTAGTTTCTTCCACCTCAAAGTCAAAGTAAAGATGTAGCTTTTACTACCTAAACTGAATTGAGACAGTTTTTGTCTATTCAAATAGACAAAATACCTGTTATACCTTTCGAACAGCTGAGAAGACGAGAAATTTTTAAAAGCATCTGCAGAATAATTTCCATACATTTTTGTTGAAAAGAGCACCTCAAAGTTGAAGACATTCGGTGAAAATCCTTCAATTCTAATATTTGTCGAGCTCAATTTCTTAACAGTTGATGATAGGTTCAGTTTTTGTTGTTTCATCAATTGACATCCTCTGTTACTGAATGCATAGAAAAACCGGACCTTAGAAGCTCTCATTCTAGAAAAAAACGGAAAAAACACAAAGAATGAGGGATCAAACAAATCTTCAAAACTTAATATCTAAATCACAGTGAAGGGTATAGCCGGGTTGCAATGGTAAATCTGCCCCTGCGGCCTTTTCGATTCATATTGAGGGGATCGATTAGGAGAATGAAAATAATTCAGCCAACTTTTCAGCTTTTAATCTGTTGGGGATTTACAAATAAAATTTTAGTGGACTGTATTTTTGAGTTGAATCTTATCCCAACACAGTAAAAAACGAAAAGGACAAGTGAAACCAAAGTAATAATAAAATATTCTTACCTAGAAGTGGGTGAACTTAAAAGTTATGGATCTTGCAGCAGTCCTCAGCTTCCAGAAACAGATTGATTGAGCTCAACAAACTGAACCAGAAGTGGTAGATCCTTTATGATTGAAAAGCTGGAAAATTATTAACTCGACCCCATTTATCCTTAGTAATGTCACAGAGTACGCCACTGGTGACAACTTCATTTCTCACAACGGAGTCTTTTAATTTAATGTTTATTGAACAGAAACACTGTATTTCTGATATACACAACTTCGATTTTCAGCGAACGTTGAAAATGCGAGATTTTCCGAAATTTGTGTAAGTAAATTATTAGAACAATAATTATTATTAGGAAACAGAATGGAAACAATAAATCTTTCGTATGACACGTAAAGAATGATACTGATCTGGAAATTACAATATGTGCGCCAAGCAGTAGAGATCACAGCTGTTTTAAAACATTTAAATTATATTGAAATTTAATAACTGAAAAATTTGAAAAGTTTTGAAAATGAAATTGAAAAAAAGAACGTTCACTTGGCGTGAACAAATCTTTAGCTATTCTTGAATTTTTTGTAAAACAATTATTAGATTTTATTTTATTTCTTTTGTGAAATACAAAATTTTCTAATAGTGATTCATTCTCTTCGTTCTTTGCTATTCAATAAATAGACAAATTTTTAGAAAAAAAATAAAATTATAGTCATTTGTTTTTAGGTGTTCTTCAAAAGTGCCCACCGCCATTTTTTGACATAAAATGTCTTCTTCGGACTAAAATTGGTCGAACAAATAACACTGTCTTTTCGAAATATTCCACCAATTTCGAAAATGTGAAAAAATTCCAAGAACCAAAGAAGACATTTTATGTCAAAAAATGGTGGTGGACCCTTTCGAAGAACACCGGAAAACAAATGACTATAAGTTTATTTCTAATTCTAAAAATCGATTTTTCAGCTGAAAATCATAGAAAAATATACGTCTATTCCTTTAATAGAAAAGAATCAAGAGAAAATATCACCATTCGAATATTTTGGATTTCAACAAAGAAAAAACATAAAATCGAAAAAGTGTTTTCAACAAAAATCTCAGAATGAATAGACATAAAAAGCTGAAAAGTAGGGAATTATTTTCATTCATGCCTAATCGATCTCCTCAATGTGAATCCAAAAGGCCGTGGGGGCAGATTACCATTGAAACCCGGCTATAGCCTTTCGGATAACATATTATAGAACCAAAGTCATCACAATTACCTGAAAAATAACGTCCTTCAATATTCTGTACGACTTACCTTGTAACCCTGTATATTTCATTCCTCAATTAGAATAAAATCAGATGGGTCTTGGAAGAGGCCATAAGCCAAACTATTCTCTCGGCAAATGTGGACATTCGGAGAGCAAATCAAGGAATCCCAAGCGAAAAGCGGTATAAATAGAGATATTCGGCCCATAACCCCTAGTGTAAAGTTATACTGGAATTGAGATTCTTGCCACGATAGCGGATCCACTACGATAAATATTTGATCGTGATTTCGTTTCGGATCATGCTATTAAATCTCATTTTTGAATTGACGATAGTATAAAAAAACAATTTGGGAATACCTGACGGGAAGTCAGGAGCTTTGCGCCGTTGCTCATATTCTTAGTTGGAAAATTCGAATTTGAACATTTCGGGAACTATCGGTTACATTTATTCATTTTCCGTCGACCTCAAAATAAAAGATGATTTTAATGTGTACGAAGTTGAACATTGTTGGCTCCAGAGCTGTGCCGAGCACTGAAGAAAAGTGCTTCGAGCACAAAGAACTAAGCTCTGTTGAAAAGTGCTCCGGAATCTCGAGCACTAAGCCCTTATTTTTTGAAGAATGCTCGCGATTACTAAGCACTTTTGTAAAGTAATTCGTTTACACGAGCACCGAGTACTAAGCACTTTTCAATCACAAAATCAACTAATATTTTCCATCCAAATATCTCTTAGTTTGGAGTTTTTGATTTTTCTCTTTTTAATGTTATCGGTTTTGAACTGGACATAATTGAAATTGACAATAGGTTTTTTCAGCCGTCGTTGAATAGATATTTAATCAACTAGGTTATTTAAGGGAGCGACTAATGGTCAAGATATATTAAAGCGTTCGCTCCGCTCACGCATTAATAGTTCGAGAGCATTAGTCCCCTAGATTAAAACTGATTTGATTACAAGATTTTTCCGACGACATCAATATGAATTGTATACCAATTTTTGATTGAAATAAACTCGTAATTTTTCACACGACACAATTTGATATAATATGAATTTCTATATTTCTATGTTACTGTTGAGTTCTGACATTACTTTACCGCTTCTGAATGCTTTATGTTCTTTTGTTCATGGAATAGCACACTGAAACAACATCAATTGAATTAAAATTGGTCATTTATTTTCAATTTTGTACATAGATATTGATAGTTATTTAATCAACTAGGTAATTAAAGACAGCGACTAATGGTCAAGATATTTTAATGCGTGAGCGGAGCGAACGCGTTAATAGTTCGAGACCATTAGTCGCTAGATTAATAACCATAAAATATATTCAGCTGTGTAGTGGCAGAAGACAGGAAAATAAATAAAATCCTTAATGAGATGCCGACGTTTCGACCTTTATTTCTGGTCTTTTTCAAGGCTATTCATATGGATTATCCCTCATACTATTTTGAAGTGGACATAAAACTGTGTCGTCAATTTTTTTAAAAACTCGATACATAGGTACATTTGTCACAAGATAAATTTTTCAACAGATAAAATTATTCACAACTTTCATTAAATATGGGGCATTGAAAGGTATTTCCTATAATGTTATTATACACTATTATGCCCTAAATTTTAATGAAAGTTTGTGAATATTTTATCTGTTGAAAAATTTTATCTTGTGACAAATGTACCTATCTATCTAGTTTTTGAAAAAATTGACGACACAGTTCTATGTCCACTTCAAAATAGTATGAGGGATATCCATATGAATAGCCTTGAAAAGACCAGAATAAAGGTCGAACGTCGGCATCTCATTAAGGATTTTATTTTCCCTGTCCTCTTTGCCACTACACAGCTGAATATTTAGAAAAATCAGGACACGAAAACCAGTGATGGATTAATAACCATGTTGATTACAAGATTTTTTCCGACGATCTCAACATGAATAGTGTATAAATTCTTGTTTGAAATACATTCTCATTTTGCACAAGACATACATTTGACAAATGGAATTTCTATGTACCAGTAAAGTTTTGACATTTCTCGTAGTGCTTCTGAATAGTTTGTGTATGGTTGCCATGAGGATTGCACATTAAAATGGCTAAAAAATTGAGTATTGAAATGGGTCATTAATGCTCAATTTCGTACACATTAAAATCACTTTTATTTCGAGGTCGGCAGAAAAATAAATTTTAGGTCGACGAAATAATTATTTTTGATAAATTTCGGATATACAGATAAATTACCCTTGACGACATACCAAAAAGTTATAGAGAAAGAGTGACGTCCTTGTTATAAAATAGATGGAAATGTTTCTTATGGTTTTCTGAGCTCTATATGGCATTCATTCAGTTAACAGACTGTTACTAGAATATTCGCCAATAAATTACTTGAAATCATGATAAAAGATACCTGAATCGTATGTTGAAAAAGAGGTCGCATTGATTCCATAGAGCTTTCTCCTGAAAAAATTCCGCCATAACATCATAACAATCTGTTTTTCTCTTGTCAAAATAATGAAACGACGTGAAACCACAAGGTCCATAACATACAGCGAAATTGTTTTTTTTAACACCCAGTGTTTGTAATGCAAGAAAAAATGAACAAATTTTTCATCTATAGAAGTGAGACGAAAAAAAGTATTATTAGTTCTTTGTCTATTTGAAGCACGCCAAAGTCTGTCATTTCTATGTTCCAACAAGTCTATGGAGGGCTTAGTGCCTGGTAATTCATGAATTGCTTAAAAGCACTTTTTCGAATTACTAAGCACTAAGCCCTTTCGAAAATTCGCGAAGAACCAAGCACTAAGCACTGGTTCAATCAAGTGCTCGCGAGCACGGTGCTTACGAGCACAAAAGTGCTTCGAGTGCTTTCACGAGCACTAAGCACAAGGCTTCGGCACAGCTCTGGTTGGCTCTTTTAATGTTTGTTGAGTGCAATCCTCGTGTCTACCTTACAAAATTATTCAGAAGCACTACGAGAAATGTCAGAACTGTACCGGAACATAAAACATTACTTCTCTGCAAAAAAGATTGTACTTCAATCTGAAATTAATTTTCAATTCATGATTAGGTCATCGAAAAAATCTTGTAATCACTCTTTATTAATCTAGCGACTAATGGTCTCGAATTATAAATATCTTGAACATTAGACGCTGTCATCAATAACCTCGTTGATTATATAACTATTCCCGTCGACCTAAATATAAAAAGTCATTTTAATGTATATGAAACTGGACTTTAATGACCCATCTCAATATTCAATTTATGCTTCTTCATTCATTTATGTGCAATTTCCGTGGGAAACCGAACACAAAGCATTCAGAAGCAATAGAGTAATGTCAAAACTCTACTGGAACATAAAGATAGAATTTATGTTATGACAAATGTATTTATTGTGCAAAATAAAATGTATGTCAATCAAGAAATTTATATACAATTCTTATTGAGGTCGTCGAAAAAATCTGTATATACTTCTTGGTAATTATTAATCTAGGGACTAATGGTCTCGAATGCGTTTTCATATTTTGACCATTAGTCGGTGTTTATTACAACCCAGTTGATTAAATAACAATTTTTTAATTAACGATAATATAACAAAACAATTGAAGGAAGACCTGGAGTGAAGACATTGAAGCTTTGTTCATATTCAGAGTGCGAAAATTCCAATTTGAATATGTTGGGAGCTATTGGTCTCTATTGGAATATTGAAAAAAAGATTTCCTATATTTCCATGACAAGATAGCCGATTCTAGAGAAATTCATTTGTGTATGATGATTAATATACTGAATGTTCATGCAAAATTTCAGGACAATCGCATCATCAAAATCATATTAGCTGGCTATAAAATCCACGTACACGTTGAAATGCCTAAAGCATTTTGACAGTAACTAAACATAGACTTTGGATCTCATAGAACAGCTGGTTTGTTGCAAAATTTAAAAAATTCGCAAAAAAACGACTTCAGCAAAACAAATTCGAAATTTGAACAGCTCCTTATACGTGTTGCAGTTTCTTTGTCCATTGGTATATTTTTATGGCAAGGTGTGCAGAAGATTCTGCCTTCACAGGAAAGCTGACTCCAATTTTAATACCCGTTAACGGTATACGAATAATTCACATCTTAAAACCACTAATGTCATGATTATATCTCATGAATTATTCCCAACTTTCCAAACTTTTGTGTGGCAGTTCATTAACTGCTCAAAGTGCTCTTATAAAGTGCAGCGTTTGCCAAAGTTTTCAATCTGATGCAACTGATTAATTCTTCAATAAATCGAGTGGGAATTTGATGGAGTTCGATTCATTCAGTTATAAATAGAAGACCATTGATCTGTTGATCTGACGATATCTTTTTATCTATATTAATAAAACAGGATCTATGGTTACTGTTAAAAGAGAATATCTATTAAACGACTGCACCAAATTCGACAATTCTTTTTTTTGTTGTGTTCATTATTGTTAGGGCAAGTTTTTTTTTTACAACAAAATATTCAAAAATAAATTGTGCGGAAAAAATAAAGGCTTTCTTTTTTTTTTTCTTTCTTTGACGTATTTGGATATCATGAGTACTTATAATGTTTTTTGACATTTGAACAAAAAATGAAGTTACATCGGGTGAAACGAAAATCTTAATTAGAAATAACGTATAAACTAGCATATATTTTATGTTCTGTGTAGCATATTATACAACAATTTTTACTTAAAGGTACCATACAAGGAAGGTATATATTAGAATTTGTGTACTATGATAACATGAAATATGTGATATATGTATTTTTTATTAATTCTACTATTGTTATTCAGGAAGAGGATATTTGTGGTTCAGATATATCAATCTAAAATGACCATTTAAAGTTACATTTTCAACCCAAGAAAAAAAAATACAAGGTTCTGATGAAGTTCTCAAGGTGAAGCAAGGAACCAACGAAGATAAATACCATTGAATTCCTCGCATAGGAAATAATAAGAGGTATGTTCAACTTATTCGAGTTTGTGTAATATAATAGGAGAAACATGAAATATCAACACAATTAGTGTATATCAATGCTGCTATTCAAGAAGTGGATATTTACATTTCAGATAGATTAATATAAGATGGTGAAAGCAGTGAATCCATCCGGTGAATAGAAGAACACTGTTGAAAAATCGAAACTTTGGAGAAATGTGAGTGTTCAGAATATCTAAACGATTAATCTAAGTAACAGTAATTCATGATGATAATGCTATTTTTCATTGAGGGTTTCCTCATATCTTTAACTTCAATATCAATGGGTTTCCTCACAATAGTTCCATATATAGCCTATTCGTTTTTGAAAAGTTTCGTGCTCCTGAGTAACTCAAAGCTCGAAATACGGCTGCCATTTGCTGCGCACAAGCATTGGTACAGCTCAGGAGCTCGGAACTCTTCAAAATGAATACTATAATAGAGTAGACATTGTACACAGGTTGCTCTAATAAATTCTGTCATACATTTCAACAAGAGAGTGGATGTTTGAAGACTCACCTATTCATTGTTACAATTATTGATATTTTTGCAGGTCCGAAAAGGTTTAATTTGAATCGAACAATGAAATGACATGAATGGATTTGGATTGTTTGATAATTTACTGAATGTTTTCAAAATTAAGAAGCTACTTATGAAGAAAAATATATCTGGAATCTAAGGTAGATGATATTATGAACTATTGTACCACACATCTGATTATTTTGTCTGTGCATTATACTCATTCATGGTTTACCGAAGACTGAGAGATTAAATGGTTTCCTTAGATAACTACATGATGTTCATAATTAATTCATCAAATTGGCAAGGGAAATGTTTAGAATAATTAACAATTATTATTATGCGAAAAATGTAAAATAATGATTTGAATTTTGCTGCTTTCATTGAAATGTAATCGATAGAAAACTTGAAAATAAAAATAAGTAATTTTTACTTCTTGATCACTAAATAGTAATTAATATATCTTTTTTGCAGGTCCTGAAGATTTGATATGGAGTGCTCAATAAACTTTCACTGCTTGGTTGAATAAATGAATTTGGACTGTTGATAATTTACGGATATTCAAAAATAAAGAAAGCTACTCATGAAGAAATTTAGGTCCACAAAACAATACTCTTTACAAAATTATTTGATTTGATTTGACAATTTCATTCATGCTTTGAATTTACCTAAATTTTGAAGGGCAATTATAAGGACTTTTAGGGTCATTCTAATTATATGTCAATTCGACTTCCCGTTCAAACCATAAACTCAACTTGAAATTTTCGTTTTTTCGAGTTGTTGCCGTCAGGAGTCATTGGTTATAGGTGTCCAAATAGGCCACTCCTAAACTCGATAACTTCCAAGTGCAACAACTGAAATATCGAGATGAGCCAAATTCGATTTAAGGTTTTGAACAAGAAGTGGAATTCTCATGATAATAGAAATCTCGAATTGTTTTCTACATGACTACTATGAGAAGTAACATCTCGAACTTTTGAAATCTACACAGGCCGGATTTACTTCTTCAGAAAAATTACTACAAAAATATATTAAATCGGATGGGCTGCACTCCTAATATTCTAACTATCCTTTCCAAGCAGCCGTTTTCATAGACCCTTCAGCATTATCATATTTTTTAACGGTGTCACATATGAGTTCTGTATTGTTTGATGTGTCATTTGATTTGTGAAAGATTTCATATAAATTTTCAATAGACGCTTTAAGTATAAACAGTTATTCCTATAAACATGTTGAATATTCTGAATTTCAGCCTATAGATATAGATAGATATTTTTTCAGGGTACTTCTATAAATCTATCACTCATTTCAGATTTCTACTTTATAACAAGATTAAATGATTTTTAAACTGGCAAAACTAGGTTTGTTGGGTCAGCTTGTAAACAATAAAGCAGAGAATAATATAAATCGATTAAAATCACTCACTACTTCGCAGCTAATCACGTCAACGTCCGAAGAATATGCAAAGTGGTAAGATTAATTATAGCATTCATATATAGCTATTGCAACCTATTGGGGCTCATCAGTAAATCCTGATGACGAATCCGTCTTCAAATTCAATTTTGTTCGTGGGGACAGCCGTCCGGCTCTCTGTCCGTTAGCACGATAATTTTCGAAGGGATTTTCCTAGAGACTTGACATTTTCAGGGAGCGTTTGATTTCCAAATGCCTCGGTAGAGTTCGTTAAACCAGTCAAATCTTAGGGAGTGTTTCCATAAAATATGGCCATTAAAATTTTTGTTCCTCAATTTCTCAGACAGAACGGAACCAATCGAAATGAAATGTTGCGGCCACATGCAAAATTTTGTGCCATAGTTTACAAAGAACCTAAAAAATTCAATCAGAATATTGAGAAGAAGAAACTTTTTCTATAAAGAATAACCGATTCAAGTGTAATTCATTTGTGAATAATGATCGATATACTGAATGTTCATGCGAAATTTTTCTTTAAGGTCGCATCTTCAGAACTGTAATGTACCCAACTAGGGTAGGTTCGGCCAATCGCCTATACCGTAGAGGGATGGTGGAATGATACACTTAGACTCATCAAAGGTGTTTTAATTATTGGACATTTCACTGAATGACCATAGTAACATGTAATCGGACTCTCCTCTAACAATTGATACTTGTTTATTTATACAATCCAATTGTTAGTGTTTATACTTAACAATAAACATAGTCGTCAATGGTTATACATTCAAAGATTACGCTACGTGATATTTCAATAACATTTCAAGATGATGGGAGGTCGAACCGGTCTTGCCGTCTCACGTATGGTAATTATACAGGCTGTGTGTAACTGACACATACTACAGAACCATAAATTAAATTTTTTCAATGTCAGTTCTTGAATCATTTCCAGAATATTATTCCTATCGTGCTGAGATTTTTCTTTCATATGTATATTCAGCATTAATCTCAAGACCTATACGAAATTTAGAATGTCTGTGATTTTCGAATTTCGAGCCGAATATGGTCTCGAACGTAGGATAATAAAGTTTCGACTCCCCGATGACGAATTCGTGGTCAAATTCTATTTGGTCCGTGGAGCCATCCGTCCTACCCTTAGCACGATAACTTTCGAAAAAACTTGAAATTTTTAGGGCGAGTTCGGTTCCCAAATGCCTCGGTTGAGTTCGTTACCGACTATATCATACAGGATGTTCCTAAAATATGGCCATTCAAAATTTCTGTTCCTCAATATCTCAGACAAAGCAAAACCAATCATAATGAAATATTGCTGTCACATGCAACATGTTCATAATTAGCATCGTCAAAAGTTTGGTGGACATAGTGTAGACAGAACCATAGCGAATTTTTTCGGAATATTGCTCCATCAATGAACGAGCGCACTAGAGACTTTCTTAAATTTCTTGTAGCAATTATTGTTACCACACTTCTGCTATTAACGAAACCTGAGCATTTCCAATTCGAATGAAGGTTGAATCCACATAATTCGACTATCTCGCTTCTTCGTTTAAGGTACGTGCATTAGAGGTAGGTGTTCGAAAGGATCTCCAGAGATGGCGTTTTACCTCTGTTTATACTCAGAAGAAATCGCCAGATCGAAGTGAGTTTCCAATGTCTCTATCATTCAGAGCTATTCTTCATCTTCATGAGCTCCAATAGTGGCGACATATACCGATTTGGAAATTCACATCGAAAACATACGATATACAAGGCATCAGACGGAGAATTCTTTCCTCCAGTTGCACAGATGAACAGGCGAGATAATCAGTGCGATAACTGAATGAATTAAACTGTCTTACTGCAATAATTAGTCTTGTCTCTCTCTTATCGTAGTATGGTGGGGAACCGCACTACACGAATAGAATTTTTAATTTGTCAGGCTTCCGTAATACTCGATTCAAGTATTTACTGTTGCCTACCATACTAAAGAATTACGCTCCTCTAAAAACGATAAGAGAGAGACAAGACTAGAATAATGAAGTAAGACAACTGAATTCAGTGTGTTACAGCAAGTGATTGTCTCGACTATTCATCTGTACAACTGGAGGGAAGAATTCTCTGTCTGATGCATTGTAATCGTAATATTTCGGATGTGAATTTCCAAACCTGTATATGGGAAAAAACGCCCGATAGTACATGTCGCTTCTGTCAGGAAACTATCGAGACAGCCAGACCCTGCTATGTGAGTGTGAAGCTGTTCACCAGAAACGGTTACGGCATCTCTTGTCTCCTGGTTCCTAAAACCTGAACAAGTAAGGATGTGGTCCTCAGAAAGTGGTGAGTTCATTGAGACTTCGCTGCCTGACTGGTAAACAGCGCGGGGATGCATAATAGATCTTAAGGTCAAGGTGCTCGCAAGGTCGGTTTTGATCTGTCGCCCATCCTCTAATCTAATCTAATCTAAATCTATTGTTGCTCGATCGATATTACAACTTTAAATATTTCTTGGAATTTGACGTGATTTCCTCTGAAGTATGCTATCAAAAAAGGATCTGTACTAGTTTATAGCACAAACAGAAGGTGATGACCTAAATAGCCAAAATAGCATTTTGGCTTATAACTCGAAATCAAAAGACTGCGGTTAACGGCGAAATTGGTTTCTCGATAAACGATAACCTTAATTTGTCATTTTTTATCTCTCCAGGATTAAGAAGTTGTAGTTCAGGAGTCACCACATCTGGCCACTCCAGTCCAGTGCTTTTGACGGTGTGTGTATGTCACGTTTGTCCTAGAATGTCTTATTCACTTTTTGGCAAGTGATTATTCTTCATCCAATTATCATTAACTCATTGTTTCAACAATTTATATTGAAAGTACACTTAGTTTATATTTCACAGTTTATTCAGAAATCTGACACGTGTTTCGGTATTACAACCATCTTCAGAGGAGTTACAAAAAGTAACTAAATTTAAATATCACAGAGGTTCTATTATTTTTACAATTGCCAACATCTGTTTTGTTTTTTATGGCACATTTTTACAACAGTGTCTAGAACAGGGTACTAGGAAAGAGTACTTGGGAATTTGTTAAATTTAACAAATTCCCGGGTTTTATCCTTCACTCTACAAACTCATCACAACAGCTCGAATTATATTGTACCAATTTCTTCATTGCGTTCGGAGCGCAATTTTTGGGTCGTCGTGAAACATCTTGTCGGCAAAAAACACGACCCAAAAATGTTCGAGTTTTACGAACCGTCTCTGCCAAATTTTCACCATTTTTATTGTGAATTTTAATAATTTCAATACGTTCTTGAAGCGTCACCGTTCCATTTTTATTAATTATTAATAGCGTAGTTTCTACTTGTCAAATGTCAAAAACTGAACAGCTTCAAATGTAACATCTACCGAAAGAGCGGGCTATTCTAAATAGCACGTCCTCATTGCAAAACCCTTTATCATTAATAACTCGAACCAAATGTTTCCTCAATTATCTGAATCTGATTCTCCATTTTTCTGACATTACTCTGAGATATTATCCTTTTTTACTCCAATTGAAAACTGCAATTCGTGATAAGCACTGATTAGTCAGGAAATTTAATGATTAACAACGGAAAATGCAGTTTTTTAATCCAATCACTCCGTTATGAAGTATCAAGGGATTAATTAATGAACAGCTCAAAACTCTCGATCTGAATGAGATATAGCATAATCTATCTCAAAACTCTTAATTGAATAATTTAGCAGCAAACACGTCCTTCGATTTAATCAAAAGGTTCCCGTCTTCAGTGAATCTTTTAATTTGCTACTCGTATTTTTTTTCCAAACGAGCACGTAGTCGAGTAGCTTCATCCAATCCTCCAGGGGCTTGATCAGCTTT
>CM024239.1:95761882-95891769 GCA_013421045.1 Propylea japonica
TTTCGAGAGGTGATTTTTCAAGTGATTGGCAACAAAAATGTCATGGTCGAAATGTTGACGGTTATTCTTCAATTTAACATTTTTTTGATTTCAAGAAAATTTCAAGTTTTTTCTCTGAAAGATCATTATATCAGTTTGCCTTGTATTCTCATCAAATTTGACCACATATTAGGAAAGAGCAATAAATTTACTACAAGATGAGAGAGTGTGTGCAGAAAACACTCTTATTGCAGGCGTGGTAACGAGAAGAATATCACGATTCTGAAGTTAACAAAATCATCCCTATTTTTCCAATGGTTTTTTCGATGAAATATTAATATTTATGCACACGCTTTCTCTTCAGTAAAAAATACCTCATTTAGTGTACTTTCGAATGACATATCAACTTTTGTGCCAGCTGCTCATTCTCCGCTAAAATATCATGGCCAACATTATAACAACGAAAAAGTCTAAGAATTCCGAACCTGAATTTGCTCTATTTTGATGCCTTTCGTGATTGGATCTTACGGTTATTTTATTGAAATCATCAATTCATCTGTTATCTGAGACCAGACTTACATTTTGTAGTTGGTACCAGAATAATTCAGGAAAGTGGGGGCCATAGGATATTAAGGAATGATGTGGTCACTTTAACGAAATCAGGTGAGATGAATTTATGAAACGATCATGTATGGAAGAAAAAAACCCTCATGCGACTATGGTTTCTCTTTTCCAACTTGAGTTAACATACGGCTAACATTACGGCAGTAATGAGAGGAGAACTTATACTTACCGATCACTTTGATGCTGAAGAATTCAAATCCCGAGCAACTTGACAGACACATTCGATTAAATGCACCTGTCTACCAGATAAAATGTCTAGTTTCAAATAATGGCTGCCCAGCCAAGATCTATTCAATGAATTATTGCGATATAATGGATTGGAAGATACGGTCAGATGGCCAGCGAAGAGCCCCGATCTTACGCCTTTGGATTTTTATGTCTAGAATACTTTGAAAGAGAAAGTATATCAAATTCGCTTTCAGATCCAACAGAACAAAATTGAGTTGTGCAGAAATGCGTCAAAATGCTATGAACTTTGTAGATTTGTAGATTCAGTACGAAAACGATGTGTCAAGTGTATTGAAGAAGGAGGTCCATTCCTTCGTTATTATTTCGATTCAAGATAAATTGATGATTTTCATGAAACCACATTAAAATTCGATCACGAGGATCTTCGGAAAAGAGCAAATCTAGGTTCGGAATTTTTAGACTTTTCCGTTGTTATCAGGTTAGCCATGAAATTATAGCGGAGAATGAGCAGCTGGCACAAATATACTTCAGAATCGTGATATTCTCCTCCTTACCACGCCTGCATAAGAATGTTTTCTGCACAAAGACTCTCATCCTGTAGCAAATTTATTTTTTGATGAGACTACAAGAAAAACTGAATAATGTTTTTTTTAGAGGAAAAACTTGAAATTTTTCGTGAAATCAAGAATGTTAAATTGAAGAATAACCGTCAACATTTCGACCATTAGTTATACGACATTTTTTGTTGCAACTCACTTGTATAATCACTTCTCGAAGTTTGTCCACTTTAAAAGTAGATACCCTCTATAAGGTATCAATCTCAAGTCCCATATTAGATTTTGAGGTAATAGTCTCATTGCCCCACCAATGAACGAACGCTCAAAAGCTGATGCTCAGAGCTTCTCTCAATTTTTCATATGCAACTTTAAGTTGACAAATCAGATGGAAGGAGAAAAAATATTTATGGCTGCGTCGAGGAGTTCATTAAAAAGTAATTGGTTATTCGACAAAAAACTCCATTTCTCTTGTCGGTGGACATTCTTCAAATCCAGGCACTTGTTATTTTATTCATAATATCATTTCCATACATTTCGAATTTTGTTATGTGCCTGGCGCTATCGAGAAATGATTCAGAATTCATATCTTTATCGATCAATGAACGTTTCCGCCGTATCTGCAAAGTAGAAGATATTGAAGGGTATTGCGGAGTTTTCCTAGAATTCAGCTCCGTATCTTTCTAAGTACTTAGGTATTGGAAAATATTTTCTCATTTCACACTCTGCGCTACTCATCTTGAACTTCGGATTTCAATGGATTTTTATACAAATATCATCACGTTCTCTGATAACAATTTATCCGAAGTGTATAAGGAATGTTTTATGAACTGAGAATGTAAATTTTTGAAACTATACTCCGTTTACATATTACTGAGCACAAAGTAGCCGTTTGGTTATTTATTTAAAGTTGGCGGTATTTACTCTCATAACGTGAAATAATTCAACGTTGCGAAATGTACTCGGCCTCGTTCGACGGGTTTTCGAGTTTAGATCAGAGAACTCTGCAATTTATGCAACTTTCTGTGACATTGACAACATTGCGTATCAAACTGACAAGAAAATAAACAACATAACCTAAAATTTGAATATACACAGTGGAATAATATGTGAACGGAGTATATATATTATACGACGGCGTTTTAGTACCCCAGCGATGAAATGAGAATCTGTCAATAGACAGATGAAATAGATTAGTGCCCCATCAAACTACATATTGACGATTCAAGTTACTGGTGCTGACTTCACGCTTGAATTCAATTCGTCAATGGTCAATTGACAAATTCAATCTGTCAATGAAAACTTTTAACCTGTTTATTGACAGATTTCATTACTTTTAAATCTGTCAATTTACACACTCCAAACTTTCAATTGTCAGATTAAATCTTGCAATTTAACATTTCGATTGCTGTTTTTGCACGAATCGGCTGGTTGACAAGTATGAGATCTGTGAAGTTAGCGAAATGTAAGAAAAACAAATTTTTTGAAACTGTCCCTCAGAATCATAAAGATTTGATAGTACAGAGTTGCCATTATTGAAAAACCTTATATCAGATCCGCCATATTACTACTACCTTAACGTAGGGTGACCAGACGTCCGTCATTGCGACGGACAGTCCGTCATTCGTACGAGGAGTCCGTCATTGATAAGCGTCCGTCAAAGTGTCCGTCAAAGTGTCCGTCAAAGTGTCCGTCAAAACTCAAAATCTTGAATTTGACTGTTAAAATCAGAGGAAATTTCTTTTTCTGTCGATCTCAGAATGAGAAGTGATATTTGTTTACAAAGTATTCAGAGGCACTACTTATTTCAAACAAGAATTTATACACAATTCATGTAGAGATCGTCGAAAAAATCTTGTAATAATCTTTGGTGGACCAAAAAAAAAGGTCATCAATACCGACGAATCGAACAACGATAGATCTGGTCAGCCTACCTTAACGTCAAATTTGACAATCTTTGAATTTTCTGGAGGAATTGTGATTCCTGCGCCTTTTTCTAGTTAAATTTCAGTTTTTTCTGCTGAATAATATAAAATGAAATGGTATCGTGTGCTGTAAGGCTTCATTCGAACAGAGAAGAGACAGATAAGAAGAAAATTAGAGGAAAAACATATCACAGGTAGAGATGAGTACTGAACAGATCCGCATTCAAAATTTTTGTAAGTCTGTCTTGGTAATCTAATATCTTTTCATATGTGTTTATTATCGCCTGTTTATTGTTGTTTATTTGATATTCAATTGACCTTATTCGAACAGGTTTTCTAAAGTCCTCACACGTCATATTTTTTGAGTGAAATTTGTGAACAGAAAAAATTGGCAACTTAATTGAACCCTGAACTTTCCGCCATATTGGTCCTCGACTTAGCCTCGCCCAGTGGTAGTATTTTTCCTTACTCAATTGTATGTCATAGCGTCTCCTCTCTATTGTATCTTGATATAAACCTACATATTGACAATCCAAGGTTTTGGTACTGACTTCAAACTTCAAACTGTTGTTTTTCAATTGTTATGAAAAGAATTACCAATATTTGGTACCCCAATAGTTCTTGTTAAGCCAAAGGAAAAAAAAAGCATTACCATGAAATCAGAGTCAAGTGTCAATTAATAGATTGATTGAAATCTGACAATTCGCAGATTCAAAATATAAATTGACAGATTCAATTTGTCCATTGACAGATTTTTAATTCATCGCAGTTGCACTGATACGGCGTCGCTCATACCTACTATTAAGCGGCGTGTAAAATAAAACTTTACAATTCAACTTTTTCGTTAACAAACAATATGATCAAAATTCAATATGAGATCATTTTCAAATCAAAATGTACTCGTAGGTAGGTACGGACCATCTAGTCTAATATTACCGGATTTTAGGTGAACAGCTACAATTGAAATAAATTAAAGCATGGCTATGTATGTGAAGTTAACCCATTTCAGTCTGTATCATTGTGAGTGGGAATAAACACATAGAGATTAACAGATTATTTATGCCTAATGAATGTTATTCAGAAACGATTGTGTTATGACTCAGTTAAATAGTTATAACGTGAATTCTCCAATTCGTGTGAATAACGCTCATAATTATCCACCATGCGAATTGGATAATAGATTCCTATGTAAACAAAAGCAATTTATTATTGAAGCTTAGGTTATGTGGAACCGGTATAGAAACTACGAACACATAATTATTATTATGCCGGTTTGCTGACGCAAATTGAACCTGTCCTACAGTTTGTTATGACCCAAACCGCAAAAGAAAAAAGAGCTGAGTTTTCCACGAAAAAAAAACTTTGCAAAGATGAAAACATTTCTTGAGCAAACGTGTTCGTATCGTAATGCATAAAAGACTTCAGAATTTTTGTATCTTATGTTGCCATGCAAAAAAGTCGTGATTAAGGGTTATAATCACTACACTCCCCTTGTATTCACCAGATTTGGCTCCATCCGACTATCATTTCTTTCCTCAACTGAAAAAGAGTTTATAAGGTCGTAAATTTCTCACTAACGAATAATAATAAATATATAAATAAGTAATAAATATGTGGAGGTCTTGTTTGCAGAGTAAGAAGAAGAAATTTTTTGAAAGGTCTAGAGACGTTGCAGGTTCGCTTTAAAAAATGTATTCAATTCAGAGGAGAATATTATGTTGACTAATAAAATTTTTTGAGATTGAAATTTTGTTTGATTACATAGCAAGGTGAGATTTTTTAATAATAATACACTTCGCAAAAATTTTACGAATATTCTAAAAATCTCGATTTAAATGAAAGTTAACTCTACATTGACTTTATAACTTATTTGTTATGTTCTCTCGGGAAGGTTTTGAACGAATCAAGATCCATTAAATGGAAGAAAATTCAGGATTTCACCGAATCTTATGTGGAAAAGAAAAATAAACAATTTTCAAATACTGGAATGCTGATAAGTGATTCAAAACTTGGTATTTCACACCCCTTGCGCTAATTACATTACGCTCGCCAACGACGTTTAAACTCAAAATGAGTGATCTTAAAATGTTCTGCTCTAATCCTTCCCAGATTTCTCTGAGTTGGATTCCTAAGTCATTAAGAGTAGCTAGATGATTTTCTGAACTTTCAGCCTTCTATTGAGGTTGTCCCAAACCTGCTCAATTTCATTCTAGAGACTTCAACCTCTTCAAGGTACTGAACGATGCGCGCACGATGGGGTCTGGTATTATTGTCCATAAAAATGAAATTTTCATACTGTATGGGGCAAATGGCACTACATGCTCTTCAAGAATGTTCCTTATATACCTATCAGCATTCACAGCTCTATTATCAACGACCACAAGGTCTGTGCGAGCAGTCAAAGATATTCCACCCCATACCATTATCGATCCTCCCCAAAACCAGTTGTATTCAGGAAATTGCACTGAGCATATCATTCATGTGGACGTCTGTATACAATGGAAAAGGCAGAATCTAGACTCATCTGTGAAGAGAACTCTTTCCTAATCAGCCTATTCCAATGGATAATATGCTCTACTATCGCAAATCCAAACGCACCCTGCGATGGGCTGTAGTAAGAGCTGGCCTCTTGCCGCGACACGAGGCCTTAAATCATATTCCATGAGTTTACTCAGACTAATTTTGAAGGAGGGGAGCGGTTGCAAACCGTTGTCTCAATGAAGAAACTCTCGAGTAACGTTCTTGAATAGCAGTTGTTACCCGTGGTCTATACCCTGTCTGCTGGTCTTCGAACATTCATACCTGTCTCTCTGAATCGCTGCAACATTTTGGACACACTTATATGGGAAACTTCAAACCTTTTTGCAATTCTTGTGTATGTCCACCCCTTCTCTCACAAAACTACCGCATGGGAACATTCCTCTTGGGTCAAATTGCGTGTTTCAAGTTGCATAGCGATCGAGTGTAGAAAATCAAACGAAAGAAAAACTATTGATCACTAGAATTGATCGAGAACAACTGATTTCAGAATGGAGCCAATACCTTCAAAATCTGATAATCTCATCTTTTTTATTCCTGCTGGGAAAAAACATCTGTATTGAAAAAAAACGTTGAAAGTGGATAACATAATTCTGATAAATATCATTGCAAACACCTTCAGTTGTAGAGTAAAATCCTCGTATTCTAGGTGAACCTAAACAGATCCCTCACCACTACATATTTCTGAAGATCATCCACAAGTGTTGCATGTTACACCTAATCAAAAAAACTTCGGATAATTTAGTATGAACAGCGTCCAAATTTTTATAAATGATACTAACATAAGATGTTCAATTAAAATTCCCAACACCAATCACTATAGCAAGAATAGTCATAAAAATATCGAAAACGATGGCAGAGTTGTGAAGAGAAATTGAATCGAGCGAATATCAATAAAACTACCTCTCAAATTCTGTTATCCTTCAAACTCAATTTTAGTGGCATCCAATCTCCTGGCAATACACACTAAGTAGAACCTTCATCCAGAATGATTCAAATACCCCATGGCGATAATTTGCAAGTTGATAAGGATCAATATACGAAAGCGTGTATAAAGTATATGCGGAATAAATTGCAAACACATCAAATTCAATTCGGAAAATTTGATATTTACTGCAGGTAAATTCCAGCAATAAATTATTTTACGATGCTCGACACGAGAAATGGAATATCGATTTCCACCGTTTTCATTTGGAAGGTAACGTTTAGGAGCAGTCATTTCGGATTATTATTCATTTTATGCTCTTAGTTTCTTTCACGAAAATTATACGATATTATTGTGAAAGCTATGGTGATTGACACCCTAAGGGCATGTATACTTTTAGTAGGCGAATTCGGTTCCTTATTTCCAAGGGCGGATATAGCTTTTTTTTCATGGAGGTAGTAATGATTCAAGATCGATAAATCAGGTTCAAAACTTGAAAAAAATTCAATCAAAATATTTAGGAGGAATAATATAATAAGAAAAAATAGTAGTAAAGTAATATTAGTGAAAAAAACAAACAAATGAAAATATGTACAACACGTTGCGTAACTTTTCTCTAGGTTTTCGATATTCATGGGAGGGGTAATTACCCCCATAACCCCCCCGTAAATCCGCCCTTGCTTATTTCACAGTGACACCATGATCATTATTACGGAACTATAGTTGAATGTTGCTATTTTGGTGAGTTCAAACTTTCAATAAATATCGATTGAATATTCGAGGAGACCCCAATTTCGTTAAAATTACATATTCGATAGTCATTGACATACTTCGATAGTAATTGACACCCAGTATCATAGTCATTGACATAATTTCATCTCACTTTTGCATTAATTTTGGTTATGATATCATTCCGCTTCTTCACTCATGCATTCTCATTATATGGGTCATTGAGACACTCATACTGAAAATAAAAAGGTTTAGACAATTTCATTCCATATAAAAGCAAATAAAAAAGTATTGGTGATCTTCACATATATACCGATGTGATAGACCTTTGGTGCTATCTAGGGTTTTTCATATGTGCCCCATATTTTAGAATGTCTTATTTCTTTAAAAGTCCTCAGGTTATCATTCTGAAAACGGCATCATTAGAGATTTGGCGCGAGATTTTGCAGTAGTGTCCATAAGTGTATATGTTTACTAAAGGATAGCGACTGCACACAATTGAGTATATTTTCCGATTTTGTTCTGTTTTATATTCGTTAGAAATTTTCTATTCGTTGGAAGGTTCCAAGGAATATTTAATTGATGTTAGTAGACCCTTCAATGATTTATATAGTAAGGTTAAACCCTCTATGTCAATCACTGATCGATGATGTAATATTATCGATACAGTTATAGACGTATAGTTCAAACTCAATATAATAATCAATGAAAGATTTACTTACATCATTTAATTAATATTCCTTGAAACTTTCGAAATAATCGAAAACTTCTCACGAATATGAAACATAAAAAATCGAAAAATATACGCAATTGTATGCAGTCGCTATTCTTAAGTAAACATATACACTTATTGACACTACTGCAAAATCTCACGCCAAATACGAGTATCTAATGATGCCGTTTTCGGGATGATAACCTGAGAAAATTTAAATTGACCCAAATAGAATGAAACATTCGGAAATAGGTAGAGACAGAAGAAAACCTCTAGGCAACCAAGTAGAATCTGTTTATCAACGCGAACAACATTCGGCGTTGCGAACTTGTGCCGTATCTTCATTCCGTATCGAGATAATTTTATTGGTCTACGGTCTCTCCTACTATGGCACATACGGCTAGAGTCTGCTATATAGACAGGGTCGATAATTTTTGAAACAAAAAAAAATTGCAGTAGGATGAAACCCTTGAAAAAGGAGGGGAATATGATCAAAATGAAAGAAAAAATAAATTACGGTCGATCCGAGTCCGGGAAGTGGGAGGGGGTGTGTTCTAGGGGTGAAAAATGGTTTTCCTTGATTTCCGGCAAAACTACAAGTCCTATGGAAAAAAATTAAATGGCAATGTTGTAGGTAATGAAAGGATCTACAACTTTTGTATCGACAATTTTTCACATAACCTCAAAACTCAGGTGAAAAATTCAAAAAACAAGTTTTTGGTTTTTTATTTATATCTTTTTCAAAAAAAACTTTTTTTTCTCGGAATTTGTGAAAACTTACCTTATTATGTCCCAAATACACTGTAATTTATTTGATTTAAAATATTTATGTTTTCGTCTTATTTTCACTAATATCAAAAAAGCACCCCAATTTTCAATCAAAAATTCTGACGTCAAAATATCAGCTTTTGCAAAAAGTTTAAAAGCTTTTTCTTCATGAAATATCTACTTCTGATGGTCTGAAAAAAATATACATTACTACAAGGAGTGTTCTCAGAATCAACGATTTATGAAACCCACCATTAGAGTAACTCAGTCCCCACTTCTCTATGAAATAACTTACAATGGGTTAAAAACTAACCAAAAGTCACTCAGGTATATGAATTATCTCAAAACAGCAATAAATAGTCATCTAAAAATATTATTTAAACAAGATTCTACACCTTTTTCAAAATATTGTAGATGTCTTATTAAATATTAACTTTATTAACTTATTTTTTTGTTAATTATAGAAGTATATTTCAATTTGTAATTTTTTCGATTTTGAATGAAACAGGAATCTTACGTTTTTTGAGTAATTAAAGAGTAAATTTTAATAAATACCTCAAAATTGTACATAATGATTTCTTCATTGGAATATCTTCTTTCTGATGGAGTAAAAAAAATATACATTACTAGAAATGTTCTCAGAAAATGCAAAAAATTGAAAAAAGCCAAATTCGAAATTTTTTTTAATCATTATGTACAATTTTGAGGTTTTTATTAAAATTTACTCTTTAATTACTCAAAAAACGTAAGATTTCCTGTTTCATTCATAAACGAAAAAATTACAAATTGAAATATACTTCTATAATTAACAAAAAAATAAGTTAATAAAGTGTAGAATCTTGTTTAAATAATATTTTTAGATGACTATTTATTGCTGTTTTGAGATAATTCATATACCTGAGTGACTTTTGGTTAGTTTTTAACCCATTGTAAGTTATTTCATAGAGAAGTGGGGACTGAGTTACTCTAATGGTGGGTTTCATAAATCGTTGATTCTGAGAACACTCCTTATAGTAATGTATATTTTTTTCACGCCATCAGAAAGTAGATATTTCAATGAAGGAAAATCCTTTAAACTTTTTGAAAAAAAATGATATTTTGACGTCAGAATTTTCGATTGAAAATTGGGGTGCTTTTTTGATATTGTAAAAATAAGACGAAAACATGAATATTTTAAATCAAATAAATTACAGTGTATTTGGGACACAATAAGGTAAGTTTTCACGAAATTTCGTGAAAAAAAATTTTTTTTGAAAAAGGTATAAATAAAAAACCAAAACTTGGTTTTTTGAATTTCTCACCTAAATTTGAGGTTATGTGAAAAAATTGTCGAAACAAAAGTTGTAGATCTTTTTGTTACCTACAATTTTGCCTCCTAATTTTTTTTCATAGGACTTGTAGTTTTGCCGGAAATCAAGGAAAACCATTTTTCACCCTTAAAAACTCACCCTCCCACTTCCCGAACTCAGATCGACCGTAATTTATTTTTCCTTCATTTTGATCATATTCCCCTCCTTTTCTATTGGTTTCATCCTACTGCGATTTTTTCTCATTTTTTACCATTTTTGAAGGTTTCGGCCTTGGTCTAATAGGCAATTATGTCAGTTTGGCAACGTCGTTCTGTATGAATAGTTATTCGATTTTACTGAATTATTTTACTGATTTAGGGGAACTTTATTGTTGCTTAAGAGTATTTCGGTAATGAAAGATATGGCAAAATTACGTAAAT
Organism: Propylea japonica; assembly: GCA_013421045.1. Taxonomy (NCBI): domain Eukaryota; kingdom Metazoa; phylum Arthropoda; class Insecta; order Coleoptera; family Coccinellidae; genus Propylea; species Propylea japonica. The sequence continues at coordinate 95,772,555 of CM024239.1, forward strand.
GTTGTATATTGTATTCAGAAATTGTAGCAATTAAAATCTAACACATTATTCACTTCATTCTAAGTCGGCAGTAAAGTGCTTTCCATTTCACTTTAGAGCTTGGTTTGATTACAATGCCTGTATGTTTACTTCTTAGTCTGAGACCCAAACCACTGCATGAGTTGGTTTTGCAACCATCAGTGTACCATTTTATTATGTTTCTTAACAGGAATATATAGTTGGTGTTTTTTCTCTGTCGCATGCGGTGAAGTTATTTTCATCGCTAATTATCACGATGTTTTCCTCATTAACTAGCTTAGCAGATATGATATGTCCCGTCAGGAACAACTATGTTGCCTGCTCTTTGATCTTCCCATTTCATAGGCCCTGTGCACCAGGTGAAGGAAGGTGAAAGGGAGCGAAATCCGTTAATACGTTACTCTACTAAAGTTATGTTACTTTCCTATGAGAGTCATCGACTAGCGTTAATGTCATGCCACCCAGTAGACTGTTTACTCAAACAGATTCAGTGTTTTTTTACAGATATTGTATGGGTGGTAATTTTCAATACTGGGTTAGGCATTTAGTGTCACCTATTTTTGAAATCTTTCATAAGAGCAAAAGCATTTTATTGAAACAAAAAAATACTAATTGTGTAATTTATGTTTTAAAAATTTAAGTGGATCTTTCCTATAACGAACGTCTGTATAACGAGTTTTTCTGTATAACGAATTTCCTACAAGACATTGCACCTTGAATCCAAATTCCATGTTCAAAACACCCCCTAAAACGAAGTAAATTCTCTCAAAAACGAAATATTCAAAAACATCACTCTTTGAATGGGTATTGGTAAGAAGGTAGATTGGTAGATATACGAATGGGTTTTTCCGAAATTTTTCCGGACGTACGTCATAAATCACGACCTTAATCTAAATCATTTCGGCGGACAGAGAGATCCTTCTGAAGCAGTTTTAAATACATCCCTGGCTGTTTGGTTCCAATCTAACAAGTACGCTAGTGTGAAATTATGTGAAAATGTCTGAAAGGAAGTGCTTAAGTTTGAATGATAGACTCAAATTTATCAGTGAAGTCGACCGCGACATTGCCGCCTATAGAAACAAATTTCCTGTTAAACGAAATTTCTTTATAACGGTTTTTTTGCGGAATTAGCGCTTTCGTTATAAGGAAGTTCCACTGTACATCCTGTAAATGGCTTCCTTGGTTATTTATACATTATTGAAATTGCTATCTAAAAATTTGAATAACTCGTTTCAATAATTCTGCTCCCAGATTATTTATATACAGGGTTGGGATAAAGTTCGGCACCAAATTAATATCTTTAAAACGAAACGGGCGATATTTTTGAAATTTGGCATCTGAGTGTAATGGACCACAATGCATTTGATGAGCATATTCTCATTAATGAGATACTTCCGGTTTAACCGGAAATGACCAATTTTTTTTATTTAAATGGGACACCCTGTATATTTCTGCAGATTCTGAAAGAGCACTTTGTTTCGGATCTGTCCATACCAGGTTCTATGTAAAAATTATCTGTAAAAAGAAGAATTGAGACAAAGGATTCTTGATAAATGTGCCTTAATACATGGAGAAGTGAAACGTTGACTTTGGGGAAAGCCGGTCTCAATGCAATAGGCTCGCGGCTAACACTCAGTGAAGAAGGGAGTGAGTTATATATGATAGAATGTAATGGGCGCCAGGTAGAGTAATGCCTGCCTACTCAAGGTAAATGAACTGCTTACTCCTCTACCAGAGTAACAGTTAACAGAAATCCCTCAAAATTCAAGTCACAATTATTTATTACCAAAAACAAAATATATGTGCAGTGGTTGATACAATATAGATAAATATTTTCCCCCAGGGGGTAATCAAAGGAAAACACTAAATACACACTAAGTAAGATGAGAACAAATCATCTGAGCTAACAATATAAACCGACCTAAGTCAATGATTACTTTACATAAACAATGGTTCCTGAAGGGAACACCGATCAATTATCCTATAACAAAATCCTGAAGGGATACACGAGCACCCTGGTTGGTACCCAACGCAACTTATGAAGTGCACCTCATTATAATTGCTCACAACTATATATAAAATTACCTTACAAAACAATATCACAAATTATCAAAAGAAAATACCAATAGTTTACAATATTAAAGCCAGTGCTACACACTGGTTACCTTCACAAATTATTCCAGAACGTAGATAGCTCCAACCAATAACGCCAGGTACGTAGATACCTCCAAGATAACAGGCAAGTGGATGCCAATTGATACCTCTAACTGGCAGGTTCGTGAGTACCTCTAACTGACAGGTACATACATAATTCAGCCAAGAAGACATGCCAGGCACGTGGAATAATTGACAGGTTACCTCCAATACCGTGGAATAACTGACAGGTTACCCCCAATAACGCCAGGTACGTGGAAAACTGTACTCAACACCTCTCACATGGACCCTAACAAAATGTTAGAATTATATAATATGTTGTCATTGACAAACCTGCCTTCATCCTATTCTATGATTGTATTGATGTATGTCATTTTTAGTATTCTATGAATTAGTGTAAGACAGATGACAATGTAATAAAGAAATGTCGGTCTGAAGAAGTAATAAAATTTAGTTGTTAAAAATACAAGTTTTTTACGAATATCAAGTAGATCCCTAAATAAAATACAGTTCTACAGTTTCGAGTTAGACACTTCCAATTCTTACATGGTTATGGGTCCAGTATTTACTGGCTAACTTAGAAACAACACGTGGAACGAGGGATAAGTTAAATACGAGGCTGACCAGCTGAAGCAAAAGAAATTAAAATGGAATTCAACAGTGCCGAAAATAAACATGGGATCATCCCGTTCAAGGGTGATAATTTTGACAACTGGAAATTCCGCTTGGAATCAGTACTAGAATCGATGGAGGTTCATTCAGTACTAACAGAGGTCAGAGAAACCGATCCAAGTTGGATTAAAAAGGATCACAAAGCAAGAAACGTAGTCATACAATGCGTAGCCGATTCGCACCTCGAATATATTAAAAACATAAAGACTACTAAAGGTATGCTGGATAAATTGGAATCTGTCTTTGCAAAAAAGGGAAACTGTTCAAAATATTACCTTCTAAAAGAACTGGTTGACTTAAAATACAACATAAATGAAGATCTTCAACATCATTTCTCAAAATACGACAAAATCCTAAGAGAATTAAAAGCACTGGGAGCAAATTTCTCAGAATCAGATATGGGATGTTTCCTGTTATTGTCGATGCCCAAAGAATATGAGAACATTGTAACAGCAATACGAACATTTTCAGAAGATGACTTAAACTGGGAAAATGTAAAGAAGAAGTTACTTGAGTTCAAAATCAACAGAAGAAATGGAACCACGAAGCATGAAGTATCAGCATCATTCATTGCTTCGAAAACCTCCAAGAAATGTAATCGATGTGGAAAAATAGGTCATCTACAAGAAGTTTGTGGTGTAAAATGCTTCAGGTGCAACAAACTAGGTCATAAGGCATCAGAGTGTAGAAATGGAAAATTTCAAGGAAATAAACCTCATGCACACTTTTCCTCAGACAAGGATAAAAATGTTAAAAATGAGAGAAGCAGTCCTGAGGATGTGGCATTCCTGTCCGAGTCCAAGGAGATAGTCAGCGAAGGTACATGCTGGTATGCAGATTCAGGGGCTACACACCACTACATTAATTCAGAAGAAGCTATGACTAACAAGGTCATATTCAACCCTCCGAAGATGATTCAGTTGGCAGAGAAGGGAAAAACAATGGAAGCTATCTGCAGTGGAGATATTAAAGTTCTGAGTATTGTTGGAGGCCAAGAAATTCCAATTACCTTGAAAAATGTGTACTGTATTCCTGACTTAAGGGTAAATCTGTTATCAATTTCAACTATTGAAAAGGTAGGCTTTAAAATTATATGTGCTGATGGTGCTATTTCAATAGAAAAGGATAAGAAAATTTATGTTAAAGGCAAACGAGTTGGAAACTTATATAAAATATTACTTAAGATTGTAAGTGGTACCACCGACACAGCAAATTTGTCTGTACGTAACGATTTTGATTTGTGGCACAAAAGATATGCTCATTTAAATTACAGTTCACTATTGAATATTAAAAATATGAATTTAGTAAATGGTTTAGAGATCAAAGATAGAGGTGATGAGGGTATGTGTGAGGTATGTATCGTTTCAAAACAGAAAAATTTACCTTATTATTCAAGAACTGTAAGATCATCAAGAGTTTTGGAATTGATACACACCGATGTTTGCGGTCCCATCACACCAACTTCACATAATGGAAATCGATACTTTGTAACATTTATTGATGATTTCTCTAGATTTGTTATGGTATACATTATCAAAAGTAAGGATGAGGTATTTAACTGTCTTAAAAATTATGAGTCAAAGGTAGCATCGTTATTTAGTGACAAGAGAATAGCAAAGGTTAGATGTGACAATGGGGGTGAATACACTTCAAATTCATTCAAAAAGTTTTGTTCAGACAAAGGTATAGAAATACTTTATACTCCCCCATACTCTCCACAAACTAATGGAGTTGCAGAACGTATGAATCAAACATTATTAGACAAAGCAAGAGCTATGATTACGCAATCGAAAATGAGTAAAATTTTTTGGGAAGAAGCGATTTTAACTGCAGCATACATAACAAATAGAACTCAGTCAAATCATTTTAAAGATAAAACTCCTTTTGAATTGTGGTCTGGAAGGAAACCAAATGTTTCTAACATGCGTATTTTTGGTTGCATATGTTATGCCAGAGTCCCAGATAGTTTAAGGACAAAACTTGATCAAAAAGGAATTAGATGTAGGTTTATAGGTTATGCAGAAAATGGTTATAGGTTGTGGAATGAAAGTAAAAATTCAATTTTGCATAGTAGAAATGTTATATTTAATGAATATAAATTTAGTGATTTTGATAGACCAAAATATTCCGAGTTTCATGAGTATGTTACAGAAAATACTATAGAGAATAATGATGAAGAGGAACAGGAACAAGAACAATCTGAAGATGCAGATGAAGAGAGAGAGGGAAGACCAAAAAGAAACAGACAACTACCATCTCACCTTCAGGATTATGAGGTTGATTTTGGCAGTTTGGCTCTACTGTGTGAGTCAAACGATACTCCTAGATCATACCAAGAAGCTCAAAGAAGTGCAAACTGGGATCAATGGAAGGAGGCAATTGAGGATGAATTGAAGGCTTTGGAACAGAATAATACATGGCAATTAGTTGATAGGCCTGAGGGTAAGAAAATCATTAGCAACAGATGGGTCTTTAAAACAACAACGAATAATGAAGGTAAGGTATTTTATAAGGCTAGACTAGTAGCTCGCGGTTTTGAGCAAGAAATTGACAGTTTGTATACCCATGCTCCAGTGGCTAAGTTATCAACCTTTAGGATACTTTTATCCATTTGTGTTAATTATGATTTATATTTGCAACAACTAGACGTCAAAAATGCGTTTTTGAATGGTACCTTATCTGAAGAAATATTTATGATGATACCAGAAGGGGTTAAAATTGATAAAACTAATGAAAAGAAAATTTGCGTTTTGAAAAAGTCGATTTATGGTTTAAAGCAGGCACCGAAGATATGGAATGATCGTTTCAATTCATTTATGACTAAGTTGGGTTTTAGGCGGTCTAAATCAGACTTTTGCTTGTTCACATATATTAAACGGAACATTCGATGCTATCTTTTGCTCTATGTAGATGATATTTTGTTGGCATGCAATGATAAAAATTTTCTCACTTATGTAAAAACAAATCTATGTAGTAGCTTTAGAATGAAAGATTTGGGTGATATTGGGGTTTTCTTAGGCATTCATGTGGAAAGAGATTTTCATAGAAAGATCATTACTGTTGATCAGAGTTCAGCAATCAGAAATGTGTTGAAAAGATTCAATGTTGAAAATTGTAAACCTTATAAAACACCTATTGAGAAGAACCTAAATTTAAAAAGGAATTGTGACAGTGAACTCAAAACTAACTTGCCCTATAGAGAACTATTAGGTTCATTAATGTACATAATGATGGGAAGTAGGCCTGATATATGTTTTTGTGTTGGATATTTTTCTAAATTTCAAGAAAATGCAACGGATGAACATTTCAATTATTTATTGAGAGTTTTGAAATATTTGAGATTTACTGTGGATTATAAATTAAGATTTCATTCATCTTCTTACAAATTAGTAGGATATACAGATGCTGATTGGGCTAACGATACTGAAGACAGAAGGTCCATAAGTGGTTACTGTTTTGTACTCTTTGATAATTTGGTGTCTTGGACTTCGAAAAAGCAGTCAATTGTTACCCTTTCAAGCACTGAATCTGAATTTGTGGCATTATGTATGGCATGTTGTGAACTTTTGTATATTGTAAATATTCTTGATGATTTTGAAATTGAATATGATACGCCGGTAACTCTATATGAGGACAATCAGAGTACCATCAAATTGCTTCAAAATTTCGAAAACAACAGAAGATGTAAGCATATCGAAGTGAAATATCATTTTGTAATAGATTTAATAGCTAAAAAACTAATAGATGTTACATATGTTAACACTAACGAACAAATAGCAGATATATTGACTAAGAGTCTTGATTGTGTTAAGTTTAATAATTTTGTTAAAATGCTAAATCTTTGCAGTCAGGTTTGAGGGACGGTGTTAGAATTATATAATATGTTGTCATTGACAAACCTGCCTTCATCCTATTCTATGATTGTATTGATGTATGTCATTTTTAGTATTCTATGAATTAGTGTAAGACAGATGACAAATGTAATAAAGAAATGTCGGTCTGAAGAAGTAATAAAATTTAGTTGTTAAAAATACAAGTTTTTTACGAATATCAAGTAGATCCCTGAATAAAATACAGTTCTACAGTTTCGAGTTAGACACTTCCAATTCTTACACAAAATACTATAAGAAACGGTTCATAACTATAAAGGATATTTTAGTTACCTCTGTTGTTCGAGGGAGATAGGTTCAACCTCCAATTCAGTCGAGATAATTCCATCAATATTCGCTACACAACAACCTAATAAAAGAATGGTAAGACAACTGGTTCAAGATAGAAAATGTATGCATACCTAGAAGTGCAAGATAGATTCTGTACGGACTCCATGTGGAAAAGTCTATATTTCCCAAAACATTCCAAAATACTTCACGCAGCTATGGAATGACATAACAGGGAACAACGACACTCGAAGATATAATCCCTCACAACGAGGATGAATCTAGATTCAAAATTCTCTTCCAAAATGTCCAAACCTTCCACACGACCTCCGCACAAGGAACCTCGTATCACAAAATGTCCGCCCTGACAGTCGCACAGAAATTTCCGGATACTCAAAGTTCACAGAGCCTATCAGTTGTCACAGCGAAGAAGAAGAAAACACATCAAAATCAAAATAATATAAAGGAATCATTACGGAACTAATAATCTACACAGTTTATACCAGAGGAGGGTCTCTATAAATCCATTTCTATAATTCTTCCACGATTTTCCGAAGTACTTTACTGAGGCCAAAACAACTCCAACTAACCAAAAATGACAACCAACATTAACCTCACAATTTTCAAATAATAAACAAACCGTTTTCTGAGGGAAACCAATTCGAACAGGTAGGTAAACGAAGTGAATAATTACAACAATAAGGAATTTAGAAAATGAACCATCCCAACAAGTTTACTTAACTAATAATTTATGGAAAAAGATGGCAAAACTGCATTTTATGACAAATTCAAAAAAATAACGTTACAGAAGTCTTGAGAAAAGTTACTCAAAAATTTGTTAATAGACTGGCATATTGTCAGGAGGTGAATGGCAAGCACTTCGAACATTTAAAATGATTTTTTTTTATTTCTAATAATTTTCTTCTACTAGTAAAAGCTGTATTTCTTCTTTCTATAGATTTTCATAAAAATACGTCATGAAAAGCAGAAAGAGTTATCTACTACAAAATATTTCGTTTTATTTCTCACTATTGATACAAATAACAACGATTTATTTATTTGAATGGATTTTTTCTCAAATGTATAAAAAGACTGAATTTCTTCTTTTAACAGAAAATTTTTACATGGAACCTGGTATGGACAGATCTCAAACAAATTGCTCTTTCAGAATCTGCAGAAATATACGGGGTATCCCATTTGAATAAAAAAAAATTGGTCATTTCCGGTTAAAGCGGAAGTATCTCACTAATGCAAATATGCTCATCAGATGCATTGTGGTCCATTACACTCAGCTGCCAAATTTAAAAAATATCGCAAGTTTCGTTTTGAAGATATTAATTTGGTGCCGAACTTTATCCCAACCCTGTATGCAAAAATATGTATTTTGAGTTCATAGATGGTATTGGGACGCCCTCGGGGACGCCTCTCATAACTTTCTCTTTTAGATATCATCAGAGAAAAAATCAGGAGCCTTCAAATCGAAGGAATTGGCTGGCCATGTTATGTCACCAACAAAATTCGAGTTTGTCGAGTCGTATGTGTGGTAGCCTCATCTTTTGGGAACCGAATATGGTTTTGTCCTAATCGGGCAATTGGGGCCGTAAAAATACTCGTTACATGTTAACGTAACGTTCGGAATTTAGTGTAACATTTCTGTAGATATCTTCAAACAAATATGGCCCTATCATTGTTTTAACAACGGCCGTATGATTCCAAAAATTGAAACACCATACCCTACGGTGACTTTGTCATCATGGAGGGGTTGTTCATGTAGATGTTGCGGATTTACGTCGAACCAATAGCAGTAATTTTGCTTATTCACCCAAATAAAAGTGCGATTCTTCTGGCATCATCAAGAAATTTAACTGGTTTTAATCATTTTCTATAGATTTATCGGCAATTTACGCACTACAAATTAAATTGCAACTATTGATCTATAATGTGTCACAACAATTTTGAAAAACAAATACATTTTTCTACAACGCACTATGAAAAATAGGTGAACCAAGATGCCTAACCTTGTAAAAAGACCAATAAAAAAAAACCCGCAAAAATCTTGAACTCGCTTTGTAATAACGATAGAGATGGTTTTTTGATTAGTGAGTGTACACTCTAAGAAATTTTTGAACACCAGCCAACACCCGCTGACACCAGCCGTTTTTCCTCAGAGGTCCTGATTTTTTGGTGTTATTTCGCACCTTCTAAAATAACACCGACGTTCAAAACTTTTCTGGTGTGTTTCATGATTTTAAAGGAGTTGATTTTTTCATATAAATAAATCAACTTTGACACTGAAGCGAGTGTGATTTCCATTCGGTTCTTTGCGACTTTGCACTTGTTTGGTGTTAAATCACACTAGAGCGGTGTGATCTCGAATGATCATCCAGTGTGTTTTGACACTGACTCAGTTATTTTTTACAATTTATTAGTGTGAAGTAATATACGAGTTAGATCGGTTTCGGTGTGAAATCGCACCGTTTCAGTCTTAATTTGCATTAGCTTAGTGAGGTTGCAATAACCTGTTCGGTGCTATTCAGCACTGACTTAGTTGAGATGAGAAATGACAAATTTATATCTGAAATTAAGAAATGCAATTCAGCTCAATCAATTTCACACTTTCGATTCATCATCACAAAGGCACATACAAGAAACTGAAGTAGATAAGAAGGTGAAACCATTGGCAAGTCCTGATTTGACTATGCTGAGGACTCTTTGTAGAGCCGCCAAGAATTGGAACTATTGCTATTAACATTGTTGCCAAAGGTATTCGATTGGAATAATCAGTTCATCAGACACCATGGTTCTAACTGTGTGACCGCTCATAATTTGGCAATATCTGGCAACCATGTAAAAATACTGAAGACAAACTAAAGTAAACGTATGGGTTTTTCATATTTTTGGTGCTTATTTTGATTCAGTTGGTGTAAATTTTGAAACATCATTTGCCCGAAAAACACTTCCAGGTGTTTTTTCTGTTTCTACAAGCTTTAGAAGTAACACCTGATCATTTCTGTGAAATTATTATTTGAAACTTCCAACATGCAGTGTATATTTTCACCCAAGAGATGATTTTCTGATTTATGGAGCAATTTGTTTGTAAGATTGGTGTTAAAGCTTGATAAACACAGTGTGTTTTCAAATATTTTTCTATTAATTCTTGATTTTGTTTCTGTTTGTGATAATATATGTCATGAATCACACCACTTAACACTATATTCTCATAATTTCGATAAAAGTGATAAAATTGTGATATAAAAAAGGAAAAATATGCTTGATAGTTTAGTATTAGCATTTACACCGGGATTTTTTTTAGAGTGTAATCGGCTTTTTTGCTTATCTTTGGTCTGAAGTTGCAATCAAGTGAGAGTGCCTCTTTATTCGATCCCAATCATTCACATCAACTCCTATTTTGCAAGTACCTCAGTTTCAGGCTGTTCATTTTCTGCCACAAATATAACATTTCTTCAGCAACTGGTTGGGGTTTCAGTCTTTTGTACATTGCGTGTTGATCAAACTGCTTCGGTATAAGCAGTATTAACTAATTATTTCAAATAATATGTACCTAACAAATGTTTTTCTAGAAATGTAAATGGAACATTCAATGCTCAGGTTCAAAATACTTAAAAGTCACGCACATAAATATAATTTGTCTGGCTTACGAATCGATTTATCACGCAAAGTAAAGGAAATCAGTCAAATGAAAGAAATCCACCATGAACCCGGGGACCAAAGAATTCTTTTGTCTCGATTACTCCACTTTTTCGGCGAGCAGAATTTTCACGTGGCACAACGAAAAGGGAATGTTCGTGTTCGTCCTATTTTCATCTCGATGAACATCAGAACTCCACGAGAATTCCACTCGAAACTCCCAACTGAATGGAGCGTATTAAGGAGGCGAGAATAAAAAACACATGCTGCTCGTTCATATACATATGTACATTATCGAAAGTCTTGACCACCTAGGTTTCTCAAGAAATAATACTTAGCTATTATTAATATATTAATCCATACTAATATTATAAATGCGAAAGTAACTCTGTCTGTCTATCTGTTACTCTTTCACGCTAAACGGCTGAACGGATTCTGATGAAATTTGGTATGGTGATAGATGATAACCTAGAAATGGTCATAGGCCATAAATAATCACGCCATCGTTCTTAGGGGGTAGGCAGTAGGCAGATAACTAAATTGAGTTAGTGATTTTTAGTCGTTTTTGTTGGGACTTTTGCTCTTTCACGTCTAAACGGCTGAACAGATTTTGATGAAATTTAGTTAGGTAATAGATGGTTACCTAAAAACGGATATAAGATCAAAATAGGCAGAAAACTGAATTGAGTTAGTGATTTTTTTATGGTTTTTGCTGGGAGTTTTGCTCTATCATGCCAAAACGGCTGAACGGATTTTGTTTTTTTTTTTAGTTAGGTGATAGTAGTATTATGAACCGATTTACATTATTTACTTTTTATATTTACTAAGGAAACATTCGGAGCTATCCATTATGTAGCTAAGGTTGCTTTTGAACGAATTTTGATGTGAAGTTGAGGACTGGAACACGATAGTGGGACATTGTTGCAGGGGGACTTACAGCCGGGAGAAAACAAAAAAACTTATGCGGACGAAGTCGCGGGTAAAAGCTAGTAGAAATATAAATAGTGTATATTTCCCAAGGTTGTCCTAGATACAACCGAGGGAAATGTATTCATATTTCCCGTATTGTAATCAATAGTTTTTTTCTGATTGAAACAATCTCTTAACATGAAAAAATAAATATTATATTGCAAACTTTTGATCGAAATTGGACTAATCCCTTCCTGAGTTATAGCTATCGCAAATTCAGGACAATGTTCATGAATCACCCTGTATCTCCGAAACTAATGGTCTTAGAATACTTGACAACCAATTTTTCTAAAAGGCCTGGATGTCCTACATTCACCATTAGGCTATGGCCAACGACTCATGGAACAACCTGCATGTCCCTTCGATACGGCGATATACGGAGGTTGTACAAAGCTTTTTGATGGAGGGCTACGATTTTTGCCGGTAAAACTGAGAAAATGAATGTCTTGGACTATTTGCAAAACCAAATCACTTGCTAATAGCTGCAAACTGATTTACTTCGAGTATATTTGCATTCTTCCGAACAAAGAAGATTTTTGCTTGTTTACTGTTTTCATTGAAGCGTAAAAATGAAGATTCTACAAACAAAACAATTGTCATGTTACATTCGGCCAGTTGAGAAGGGCAAGAGCTTTCGACAATTTGTGTGAATATAATTTGTTTGTCATACGAATCCTTCTTTAACGCAAAAACAATCAGTCAAATGAAAAAAAAACAACCATGAATCCAGAGGCCGAAAAACTCTCTAGCAATCTCAATGACTTCACTACTTCGGTTATCCAAATTTTCACGAATGTCAAAGAAAAAGGAATGTTCGCTTCGTCACATCATGAACAGTTTCATCCAAAATCCAGAAAAATTCCTCTCCAACCAAATCGAGCGTATTCAAGGAGTCAAGAATAAAAAAAGAACACGTTGCTCATCCCATATACGTCGGAGACCTGTATATCGATTTATTCGTGGAGCTTTCGACTGAAATGAAATAGCTTTTGCATGCTTCCAGCAATTTGACACTCAACCGTTGTACGAATTTGGGGAATGCAACCGTCTTCTTATGATACTGGTTGTCACAATCCGTCAATATGCCTTCAAGAAATGACTTCGAAGGAATGTTAAAGATACCGTTCGATTTTTTTGAGAAAAATTCGCGATATAAGTCATTGTGTCTTCTGATTTGTCTTGGTCGAGCCACATAAAGGCTGTCGTCGCAAAAGCCCGTAGAATGATTTATTTGATCAAGAGGTCGTTTCCGCGGTGTTCCGTTGAAATTGCGAGTGCTCTGTATACAACCTATGTACGCCCCATCATGGAATTCGCCGGACCAGTGTGGGCTCCTTCGTTGACCAGGGATCGTGATCGGCTCGAGTTGGTTCAGCGAAGTGCAACACGTATTCCGTACGGTCTCACCCGCCCCTGTTATGATGACAGACTACGTTTGTTCAGGCTTCGACCATTTCATGAGCGCCGCGAGCGGGGGGACCTTATAGTTACATATCGAGCCTTGCACGGATTTTTCGGATGCGATCTACGTCGCCTCTTCACGATCAACACAAATAGCTTACGAGGGCATCCATTCAAGTTGTACCACGAAAACTACCGTACGTCGCAGAGGCAGAACTTCTTATCCAACAGGATCTTCGACCGATGGAATTCACTGCCCGAACACGTTGTTGATGCACCCAGTGTGAATTCTTTCAAGAGCCAGCTCGATAGACTATACCAGTTGTAATCTTTTTGTTTTAGTTGTTTTTTCACATACATGCTTTTTCCTATTTATTTTGAGAGTTTATAGGCTTCGGCCTCCTCTCTTCTACTTTTGTAATAATAATAATAATAATAATAATGATCTTACGTTGCAGATGTTACTCTGCTCTACCAGGCATCGGTTTCCAGGAGAAAGGTTAATATGCACCTCACTGAAGTCCGTGAAATATCCAAACGTTGCAAAATCAGGATGTTCAACAAGGCTTCTTGATGAAGAGCTACTATTCTTGCATGGTCAAACTGAGAAATGGGATATGTCACATTCCATCAATAGGTCTCCAAAAAATGACTTCGAAGGACTGTGACAGATACCGTTCGATTCTTTTGAGTAAAATTCACGATATAATGAACTTACGTTGCAGGAGTTACTCTGGTCTACCTGGCACCGATTTCCAGGAGAAGGGTCAATATATGCACCTCACTGAAGTCCGTGAAATATTCAAACGCTTCAAAATCTGGTTGTTCAACAAAGCTTTTTGATGCAGAGCTACTATTCTTGCATGGTAAAACTGAGAAATTGGATATCCTGGCATTTTGCATGGAATTTTCTCGATAATTCAACTCTCGTTATTACCTGCAGAGTGTTACTTCGAGTACCCCTGTATTTTCCTGAACAAATTGGTAGCTGTTGAAATGTCGGAATATTCTTTAAAAGTTCCAAATAATTTGCAGCTCTCAGGTAGGTTACCGTCGATGGAAAATGGCCAAATGATGTAATTTCCCAGTATTCCGAGTTGCACCTACGATTGAATTAAGATTTCCCTTGAACAGCGCAGGTAGATAACTGACGTCACATTTGCCTATATATTGGTCAACAATGGAATAGATTGCATAGATATTTCTCGTCAAATCGGATGTATCATTCCATACTACAACACGCGACATACTTACCTTTTTTGTTGAACAATCCAGCACTTGCTATTTTTTGTATTCCCCTCTACACAGATCCATGAGAACCTTCAACTATTTATCCCAGGTTACAACTAAAGATATTTTTTCCGATACTTATCGAACATTCCGCAAAATTTTCGTTGATTATTTCCGATCTATAGGCGTTTGATACGTGTCTGGCTCGTTGAAGTTATTTGTGTTATTTTTTTGTGAACATCGTTGAAGTTATTCGCGTTTTTTATCGTGAACATTTTTGTTTCTGAAGTAGATGTATTCTTAGGCCTAATATCTTAGTTATGTTACAATGTTTGTTGATTATGTGGATACTACTTTGGCTTAGCCCCGTTTGTATCCCAAAGAAGAAGCAAATAAAATGAATAAATAAATCGTTTTCATGTAAGTCATGAGATAGTGATGATTCCATACACAAAAATTCTTATAATACATATCCATGAAGCAGAGAGTTCATACGGGGACCTAGACTGAACATGAAGAGTGTAAATTTAATTTTTCTGGTCTACAAATCCTTATATCATGCAAAAGGACAGTCGAATAAAAGAAATCCACGTTGAACCATAGGACCAAAGAATTCTTTTTTAACCTCCATTACTCCATTTAGTCAGCTAGCCAAATTTTTACGTGAGCGTGAGGTAAGGAAAAAGGAATGTTCGCTCTCGTCGCACAATCCAGAAAAATTCCTCTCCAACCAAATCGAGCGTATTCAAGGAGTCAAGAATAAAAAAAGAACACGTTGCTCATCCCATATACGTCGGAGACCTGTTTATCGATTTATTCGTGAAGCTCTCGACTGAAATGAAATAGCTTTTGCATGCTACCAGCAATTTCACATTCAACCGATGTACGTACATTTGTGCCAAGTTCCTGCGTTTATGATAAATTGCCCTCTATGATTCTGAGATAGCGGCCTTGGCAGCGCAACTGCCAATTTCCAATGGCTTATTCTCGATATACACTTAGGTCTGAAAATTCCTGAGTGTGTTTGTAGATATTTATAGCCCTGCCTTCGGATTTGGACGAAATGCTTGCTGGCTGCTGCTCTCAACTTTTAATGTAATTTATTATTATCACAGCCGTGGACCCTTTTGAGTGCAAACTTTGTCGATGTTTCCATTTTGTTAAAATTGGAACGTGATTGGAGATTATTACCCTCACTTCGTGTGCTGGAAGCAATTCGGTGTCCAAAGGGAAGAAAAGGAGTTTTTGCAACGTGATTTAGACCGCGCTGTTTGGGTTATTATTGATTTTAGCTTTTGTACCTTTGAAATATATTTTGCCTGAAACGTGAAGTGAACTTTGCTTCGTTTAATTTGAACAATTATTTTGGAATGACGTGAAATTCGATGAAAGCAGTAACATTAAGTCTTGAACGCTTTTTGGAGCTTGGTTTAGTTTTAAGTTTTCAGGAAAGTGAGAAGTCATTAGCTTCAAATGGAATGAAATATCTTGTATTGTACCTTATAATAATAAGAAGGTTTAACACGTAACCTGGTAACGTTAAGGCAGATGAACTGGCTAGGCGGGGAGCCGGATTAGCATTTGTTGAGCCTGCGCTGCCAATCTGTCGCACATCTGTCAGAAGTTTCTTCAGGAACTGGCTGAACAGGGAATTTTCCTCGGAATGGAGCGCAGGGGTGGGCCTAAGGTGGTCGAGGATTCTCATTGAGAGACCGTCCTCGCGATCTGAGGTCAATAGGCTTCTCTAGCTGGAGAGGAAACAACTCGGTCTGGTGACTGGTGCATTGACTGGTCACCTGTTTAACAAGAATTTGAAGAGAATGGGATTGACGAGTTGCTCCCTATGCCGGTGGTGTAGGAATACTGATGAAACGGTTGAGCATATTTTGTTCAACTGTGGGAACCTTAATGAGTTAAGGTCAACACACCTAGGTAATCCAACACCTTCTATCCCTATGGTGAGAGGGACCACTCCTGGCAGGCTCGCGACATTTCTGTCTTCGTGTCTGAGGAGCTGAGTCTCTATAGAACGATGCGGGTGAACAATGGGCCACTAGGCCTCAGTTCGGCCGGAAAGGCACCGCACAGAGAAGAAGAAGAAGAACATCGCCATGAATATCAATATAGCGAAAGCAGAGAATAATATAAATCGATTGAAATCAACCTTCATTGAACTCATACTTCGACAAGAATTTCGTCCTCGTTCAAGACAAAATGAAAAGAAATGATATCAAACAGAGCACCTACGGATGGCGTCCTTATTAGGACTCATAACTCTGAATGATTCAAGGTATTTCTTGGAACATACAGCGAAATGGCAACTTATTTAAGGTATTATACAGGGTGAGTCTTTGACTTGTACATATATTTTAACCGAATATTCCTGGGGTCAAAAGAAACACTTTTTTCCTCTACCATTTTTTCCGATTCGGCCTAAATAAGAAGATATAGCCCTTTTTTATTTTCAGAATGAGCTATGCCGCCACTGGCCACTGGTAAACTAACCACTGAATTTTTGCAAGTACGAGATCTAGCATTCAAACCTTTGAAATAAGCTATTGTATCAAAGAAACGAGTAGATATACCATTCGAAATTTTCAAATAAGCTGCTGTATTAAATGGAGAAATATAAACTCACTTTTTCAATACCAGTTGTATTTCTAATGCAATTATTCATTCATCCAAAATTTTGCTGGTGATAAAATGAAAGAGAATAATCTCTTCTTAAGTATACTTCATTTTTGATTATATCGGATTAACTTTTAAACCACCTATTTCATCTATAGCATTCACAGAACATAAATATAAGAAGTGCGAGCTGCCTACTAACACGGGCTTCTAAACCTACGGGCACGGTCATAGCCAAGAGCGGCAACGCTGTAGAGTCCCGACATATTACAAGCACAGCCTTCTAAATTCTAAAGTAGTCCCTATGTACAGTTGTGTTACAGGCGCAAGCGTGAGCGCTAGTAAACATCTAGTGGTAAATTAATGTTTTTTGGGTCGATTGTGGTCGTAAATGTGAAAAATAAGTGAATTATAATTAATTGTTGTGATTGTTTGAGTGCTGTGAACAGTGAAAGTATTTGTGATATCGGTGTTAGTGAATTTTCCTTGGGATAACTACTTTCGTCTTTTGTAGGTGCGTTGCGGTAGGAACGTTTTATATTTTATCGTGTAGAAGTAATATCCGTCTAAAAAACTTAAGGATATTTCAATTGTCTCAGTTTGCCGAAACATGAACAGCGTAAGCTTTCATAAATGAGGGCCATACTGCGAAATTTCTTTCCAACAAAAGTTTTGGTTGTGAAAAACATTTCGATTCCAACGATATAATTAAGTTCCATTCATTCACTAGTTCTCTTACCATTTATCATTCCAGATAACAAATTCTCGAATTATTCTTGAAATTTGTCAACGTGACAACGTAGGGAAAATGGAATTCTGTGAATATTTTCGACAGAATTGCATTCAGCCAAAGTACCCAATTTTCCGAATTTCTAAGTTTTTTTTTTCTTTCAACATCGGATTACTCGGAATTTTGTATTCGGGAAAGATCAATCATATTCAGGAAAAACTGTGTTCCAAAAATCATTTCATTTGAAGAAATCGTTTGCGAGATATTACTGAAAATTAATGCTTTTCATGGATTTTCAACAGCCTGTATCTTTTTAACCAGGTCGAATCGGAAAAAATGGTAGAGGAAAAAAGTGTTTCTTTTGACCTCAGGAATCTACGGTTAAAATATATGTACAAGTCAAAGACTCACCCTGTATATACCGAAAACGCCATCTCCAGTTCCACACGAAAACCTTCCTCCACAGCATGAACCTTGAAATGTTTACCATTTGTTAAGCCGGCTTTAGACGGCGCGCACCCGCTCGCGAGTCAAACCTCGTCACCTACTCGCGCACCAAAACTCATCCTCGCGCCAGTGTTTACACTACGCGCTGGATTTGCCTAGAAGGGTGAGCCAGGATGAAGGCGAGGTAGTAATCAGCCTAGTATGAAGTCCGAGACTCGACTAGCTCCAGAAGCTTGTTCAAACGACACAGCGAGGCATCTTTGATGCGCGACTGAAAACCGACCGGCAATGGCTCAACCCGAGGACGAGGGGCCTCACTATAACCTATGTAGTGATCGTAATGTTGACAATAGACACTTCCTAACACTGAGTATTAAACACTTTGCCAAGTTTGCGAAGTTCCTACATTTGATAAAAATTGCCTTTATGATTCTGAGAAAGCTGCCTTGGCAGCACAACTGACAATTCCAATGGCTCATTCTCGATATACACTTAGGTATGAAAATTCCTGAGTGTGTTTGCAGATATTTATAGCATTGCCTTCGGATTCGGATGAAATGCTTGCTGGCTGCTGCTCTCAACTTTTAATGTAATGTTGGGTTATTATTGATTTTGTCTTGAACGAGGACGAAATTAACTCCCAAGTATGAGTTTAATATTGGTTGATTTCAATCGATTAATATAATTCTCTGCTTTCACTATAGTGTACCTTATGTAGTGATCCTAATTTTGACAATAGACCTTTCCTAACACTGCGTATTAATCACTTTATCAAGTTTGCGAAGTCACATAAGGTCACATAAGTTTTTAAGCTTTTCGATATGTTCTTCGTAGCAGAATGAAATCATGGATTGTAGATCAGATGAAGTATTTACAGCCATATATATAGTTTCAAATATGTATCTTTAATCATATGATCATTTCAAACTTTTTGACCCATTCTCGAATGAAAGCTTTGCGAATAATTTATGTGGCAAAAACCTCGGATTCAGAAAAATTTCTTCGAGGAATCGTTGTTTTCATGCAGTGAGCTTGAAGCTTAATATATAGGAATTTTCTTTTGAGACCTATTGTAAAATGTACATGAGCAAAGTATGAGTGATACCAATAATTTATAATGAAACATGAAACGTTGCCCAAAGAGTACATGTAGTATTCCATATGTTAACTATGGATATGAACTCTTTAAATTTTCCTTTTGTTCCATAATAAATTTACCATTTTCGTGCCTTCATCTTCTTTCGGCTGCCAGTGACCGCACTATAGTACTAGACCAAATGTGGTAGAGACATAGTCTCACAGTTAGCGATTTATCAGCTGATGTTTGTCTTGTCCATTACCTGAAAAGAATGGAAAACATGTTCAATACTTAATTCCTTGAATATGGAACGAACAGTAACATTAATTCACGGAACAAGTCCGTGAAATAAGTTTTTACTCTACCAATTGACAAGATTCTAGAACGAGTTGTGAACGAGTCCTTCAAATCAGTGAGTCGAAAAAACTACTTTTGGGCTTATTGCATACAATATTTTTTGGCAGCCCTGTCAAATAACACTACGGATAAACCGAACGTCGTTCAAATGTTTGAATAACGAATTATAGTTAGAGACTGATAGGATTAAATTTGTCCAACATGCTATGAATAGAGACTGTGCGATTGCATGTGGTAAAGCTCACAAAACATCAATTGAAAAAATTTTGGAAGAACCCCGTACAGGAGCTTTTGAGCTCTCGTTCATTGGTGGAGCAATAAGACTGAAATTTTGTATGGGACTTGGAACTGATACGGAATATATAAATGCAGAATCTCAGCACAATAGGAATTATATTCTGGAAATTATTCAGAAAATGAATATGTGAAAAAAAAATAATAAAATATTAAATTACTTATATGTATGGTTTTGATGATACGATCCTCTTGAACTTTCGCATGAACATTGAACATTCAGTAGAATAAATTTCACTCGAATCGGAAACCTCGTTTATGGAAATATATGGATCTTCTTTTCAATATACTAATCAAATTTTGTATAGTTTTACTGGACCTATTTCCAAATATTTCGCACAAAATTAGGTATATGTATTCATGCACAAAAGACATTTCAACCGAATCGGATATCCTGTTATGAAAATATAAAGTTTCTTCTTTCAGATATTCCAATTGAATTTCTATGGTTCTGTACACACTATGGCCACAAAATTTTGCATGGGGCTTATTATGAGCATCTTGCATGTGGCTGCAATATTTCATTCGATTGGTTTCGTTTTGTCGGAGATCTTGAGGAACGTGAATGGCTATATTTTATGTAACACCCTGTATGATTTGGCTGGTTAACAAACTTAACCGAGGCATTTGTGAGCCGAAGTCATCCTGAAAATCTCAAGTCTCTAGGAGACTATTTGACCATGAATTCGTCATCAGGGAAACGAACCCTATCGTTTGAGACCATTTTCAGCTCAAAATTCCAAAATTGATCACATTTGTGCAAATCGTTTAAGTAGAACGAGTGCTCAAAAAATAACGAAACGAAGAAATCAAAGGAGGTAACTTTCATGTCTATTACTACAAATCCCATCAATCAATCTTCTGTTAATCTCAAAACAACCTGAGCTCACAAAATAAGATCCATCAGGATGAAGAAGTTTTGAGAACCGATTTAATCAAAAAAATATCAGATCATCGATGATTGTTAACGTTGTTTTTCTGAAAGTTTTAAGTATTTTACTAACGATTGCTGACGGATGCTGGTTGACAAGAGGCAAAAAAAATGGAAATAGCCCAAATAATTTTCAGGGTAATGTCATCTTATCTTTTCGTTTCGCATAAATATCGACTGAGCAAACAAGTATAACAATATTCAACGTATTGTCTTCATTTTTGTGTATTTCTAGCTGGCCTGAACCATCATCAGGCCAGAAATCGATCGCCAAAGGAATATAAGTATCAATATAGTGTGGTTTTCTATATTTTCTTCAATTATATTTCCCCAATTATAAGTATAACAAAATAATTCTCCAATTTTTTATTATTGCAGCTGACTAGCAGAATAAAGAATCCTTTCAGAAACCTACCGCAGTGTATTCGAATTGGTAATGCATCTTTTGTCCACTAGCGAATATAATCAGAACGTAAAAAACAGATTTCAATACGCATGGATCAATTGTTTTCTGGACTGCATTTCACCGTTTTATATTTCCGTTTTAATTGAATTTACGATTTCAATTAGGTACCTGGACTACTCTTTATCCCTGAAAGCGCCGTATCGAAAATACTCGACATTTCTATGGTCTCATAATATAAAAGATATTACGTTTGTGTGTTGGTTGCATATTGTAAATAACTTGAAAATGCAGATGCAAATTTCTAGGAAATGGAACTATCGTGAGACGATCCATCAATAATAATGCATCATGGATAGAATTTCAGGTAGAAGTTCATAGTTCATAGTTCATAGTTCATAGTTTATTCGTCTTCAAATATATTTACAAGACATGTCAATAAAAATCACAAATATAATCACGTTAAAACAAAAACAGTGAGACAAATATTCTTAAATAAAGTGAGGTAAAAAGTCTTAAATTCAGTGAGATAAACAGTTTAAAATCAAAAAAATCAAGTGAAGTCAGCTCCGATATATTCTTCAAACGTGTATATTGGTTTTCTCAGCAGTATTTTCCTTATGGCCACCTTAAAACGTTTCATGTCGAGCTCCCTGATATTGTAAGGTAATTTGTTGTAGAAAGTTACTGTGAGGCTCACGAAGGATCGTAGTGTCAGTGAAAGGCGGGTTTTTGGCATCACGTAGTTATCTTTTTTTCGTGTCTGGTATTCATGGAGCTCCCGATGTCGTAATTTATTTGCTCTGTCCCCATGAAAGTAAATCAAGCAGGCAAATATGTAGCAACCTGGAATAGTGAGTATGCCATATCTTGTATATTGAGCAAAATACAACTCTATGCGACCCTAGCGGCGTTACGTAGAACTATCCCGAAACGAGTATTCGATCGAAAACGTGGTTTGTGTTTGTGCCTAAGAAAGTGAGAAGTGATTTGTTTTTTGTGTTTATATTTGTCTAGTTAGTTTTTAATCTGACTTAAAGATGCCTAGAGAAAATACAGTGAAGAACACTAATTGCTGTGTTTATGGATGCAGCTCTAAAAAGTCTCGGAATCCTGAACTCCATTTTCATTATTTCCCCAGTAAAGACCAAAAGGTTTTCATCACCAACAAAAGAGGTATACTGGAAGAAGTTAACAGGCGTAAAGCATGGGAGAATATTTTGATGATGGGAAAACCAGTAACGAAGAATATGCGAGTATGTTCACGACATTTCAGACCTGAGGATTATAGAATGAAAACAGGTAAGAGTGAAATGATTGATGTCAATTGCAGTTCTTCATATGTCTTGAAATAATTTCAGGGACTCTTTCTATGAAAATATCTCCCCGACTGGGAAAAAATGCTGTTCCTTCCCAAAACCTACCAAGGAAAACAATTCAAGTGTCTTCGAAGTCTTCAAATTCTGTCCTATGTTCTAGAAACGATAGGTTAATGAGGCGACAGCAGTTAAGAGAGCAACAGCTGATTCCACAAAGCACTTCTTCATCAGTGCCTGAGGAAATGCCCGCACAGACATTGAATCTTACAGAACGAGAACAAGAAGCGGTTGATGGACTTTTGCAGTTATTTCAAACTCGAGAACCTTCTGAAATCACAAAGTGTGATAAGAGTTTCCAAGTTTGTAGTGGTGATTTCAGAATTGAATTTTGGCAAACTATTAAATCAGACTCAATGTTGAATTCAATTAGTGGTATACAAAATTTTAAACTTTTTAAACTGTTATGCGATCTTGTCGATCAGTATTATCCACGCAAAAGGCATACTTTGCTTTCTACTTCTGATAGTGTGTTGCTGGTTTTTATGAAACTAAAATTGGGCATCACATTCAAAGTAATTTCGTTTTTTTTTCATGTGTCAACTTCTTTATGTTCAAAAGTGTTCCATGAGTTTGTTCAAATTTTATCGAAAATTATGAAGTCGTATATTGTGTGGCCTTCTTTAGAGGAATGCAGGCAAAATATCCCTAGTTGCTTCAAGGATTTTCAGAATGTGCGAGTGATAATTGATTGTACCGAAATTCCTATCAAACAACCCAAATGTTTATGTTGTCGAGTCAAGACATACTCTTATTACAAGAAGAGAAACACTATAAAAATAATGACTGGTGTGAGCCCTGCTGGACTGCTTACTTATGTCAGCAAAGCTTATGGCGGTCGTACATCTGATAAATTTATTTTTGAAGAAAGTGGAATTGTTAATAAGTTAGAACCACATATTGATGCCATTATGGTGGATAAAGGGTTTCTTGTTGAAGAAATATGCAATCAACATTTCATAAAAATGATAAGGCCTACTTTTCTAAGAAATAAAAAACAATTCACTCAGGAAGAATCTCGACAAAATAGAGAAATTTCAAGAGCTAGGGTTCATGTTGAACGGGTCAATCAAAGATTACGCCTATTCGATATTTTCAATACACCAATGTCTTGGTCTTTGGTCAGGCACATTGATGATATCATCACTGTTTGTAGTGGGATGGTAAATTTACAGAAACCATTATTTTCTGATGATAAATTCGAGTGATTTCATAAACGTATACAGTACAGGGTGTCCCCGGACTTCTTTTTTCCTCTTGGGAATGTATAGATGCGGTCAAAATATCACCAGAACTTAATATACCTACCTTTTAACGTTTTTGTTCTAACTCATCGGGTGAAATAAAAAAGAAGTTATTTTTTAAATTTCAATTAATTATTGTCTGGCCAAGATTTTTTGTAGGCAATCCATTATTTTCATAATTTTCAAAAATTAAATTCGATATTTAGGATGAAATACCACTATTTAAATCTATGGGAGATAATTACCCTTCAGTAGGGTCCTGTAGCGTCTTAGAAGAACAAAAGATTAGAAAATCATCACCCTCCTGACCCAAGAGCAAGAATTAAGTATTTTGTATCTGAATATTGAAGGTATTTGTTCGAATAGTTTTAAGTTTCAATGTTGTAAAAACGGCGAGGCAGGGTTTTTTCTACTGAGGTTTTTCCCTGTGCTATGGTATCATACGACAGAATAGTATGGTACCCCGTTTTGCACTAACCTCAGCTAGGGACTTTTTTGTTTCATGTATTGTATTTTGTTAGCTCTTAATTCAAAAAGAATATATCTATATATATAATTTTCAATTCCAGCATTCATAATGAATCGATTCACATCGTACATTTATTGAAATGTTGAGAGTATATATATATATTTCATATGAAAATTTCTTAAATTCCTCTGAGTACATTGTAGATCAAGCAATAAAAGAATATCAATTTAATTTTCTGATAGGAAATCTATTGATTTCATTTTTTAATTCTCTCCGAAGTAATATTTTGGAAGTATGTATATGTATAATTGTATATATTACAATTGTTTTATTCAGAAGACAATGTTCTGTTTTAATCATTTGCTTTGTACTGCAACTGTAGGTATGATTCAAACTACATACTATATTTATTCCTTTGTTCTTTTAATAAAAAGCATGAAATATTTTCAAGAATTTATTGAACAACTCACACTCACCAGACAATACCAGAAGATTTTATATTGATTTGGAACATCCATTAAAAGGTATTATTTTTCACATAAAGAATGTAACATTTTCGTGAAATATTTTTCTGTAATTGATGTAATTAAATTCCGTGAAAATGAAGGGCTGAAAGGTACCTCCAAGTCTCAAAAATTTTTTTAGTAAGACTTGAATAAACTACAAAATCGCATGTTTTTAAATTGAGTAGAGATAAACCAAGTTGGATTTGTCCATAATAGGGGTGTTTTTCGTTCAATTCTAAGCCAGACGGGGTCATTTTCAAATAACGGCATGATGTCAAGAAGGAGTCTGTATCCTTGGTTTTTCCTGAAATGAAATATTATCAACATGTCAAAACAAAAATCTAGAATGAGTTCGTATCCTTGGTTTTTCCTGAAATGAAATATTATCAACTGTTCAAAAAAGAGTCAGTAAAGAAATAAGCGTTTGATAGTTTTCTGTTCTGTCTAAGGCAATCATCATATGGCTGGACTTTATCTAAAAAACTTTATTGAGAGTATTTTTAATAATCCCTAATATATCTAGTTTTTTCTATTTATTTGGGTGTGAAGAATTCAATGAAACAAAACCATTGTTTGCTTCTATGCCCAAATAAATAGAAACCACTAAAAAACTTTCCTTCGTTCCTCCTGCAATCTAGCCTGTTTCGTTTTCAAAAGCCCACCCTCTATATATTAGTAATGTTATTTTATTACCTATGAAAGGGCATTTTATTTCCACCAACTTGACAGGAACATTATTATTTATAACCACAGCATCTGGAGAAAATCCAAGCCATAAAAATTTCTTCGAAATGATAAGCCTAGATCCTCCATGACTTCCTCTTCTTCTTTGATGCTCTCTATGTACGCTTGAAGTGCATTTTTCTCTTCATCCCTACCATGCTGCACATACTCATTATTGAACGCTTTTGGGAAAAAACATTGCCTACTTTTTCTCCTCCAACACTCCTCATCATTCTCCATTCCGTAGGTGAAAATGGAATAGCAGTCACTCCCTAAAAAAAAATTATAATTAAAAAAGTACAATACATAAAACAATTGCATGCCTCATAAGAAGTAGGTAATAGAATGGCATACTGTCACTAAATTTCTAACTTGAACAAAATATTATATACAAGAGCTGAGGAATCAGTGTCAAACAAAAGTAAAAAACTTCACCTACCAGTAATTCTGAATTGCCTAAATTTATGCCAATCAACAGAGTTTTGCTTCGACATAAAGGCTTGTAGTAAATCACATTTTTCAATGGCTTTCCATTTATTCAAGCAGCATGCCTCCAACTTGAATTTTTCCACAGAGACATCTTTGGATAGCTCGTTCAAAAACTCGGATGACTCGCAATGAATTAAAATTCTATTTATCCTTGGTTTTTCAATAGCACTGCTGGTGGAAGGCAGGCATAGTTTTTTCGGCCTTCCTGAACTGGAAAAATTATTCAGTACCTCCTCTCAAATGAATGTAAATTCTACATACCAATGTTTAGCCAAGCTACTGTCTGGTACACATTCCATGCCTCGCTTTAAACAATTCTTCACTTCCTCTTCCGTCAGATCTCTTACTGCTTTCAACCTGCTCTTAGTTTTTTTCAAACATGAATAATAAGCAATTGGTTCTGGCTTGTACATTTCTTTGGCTTGAAATTTTGCCTTTTTCCAATAGCATTCAACATCAGTTGATGAAAGCATCTCAAGAGAGCTAATATCCATCCTGAAACAGAAAGAAAAAACGCCAGAGACAAAACTAAACAATAAATTTGAATTTCGGTATCATCAAAATTGCCAGGGCTCGATACTTCGCCTCTATTATTAAGTAGTAAATACAACCTTGAACAGTTCAGGAGCAGTGCTGAAATATGCTTGCACATTCCAGACAAACCTGCTTTGCATGTACATTTCATCTCTTGAATTTTCACGTCATCCACACCATCCATTGACAAAATTCCCTCAATTTGATGGGGCTGTCCTTGTAAAGCCGATGTTTGTAGGCAGAGTCCCGCAATGTTAATCTTGTCCTTTGTAATTGATTTCTTCCCACAAAGAATCAAATGATTTGCATGCAACACTTGCTCACCCTCTACAATACATCGACTATCGGGTGTTGCATGCAAATACTTGAAAATTTCACCTAATTTGAGATACATGATCTGAAAAACTAAAAATCAAATAGTTAGTTACCTCAACCTTTCACATTTCAAAATATAACCAAAAGAATAGTATTAGAGAGATACTTACAATAAAACTCAGTATGAAAAAGCTCTCGAATGAAAAATATATTTAATACACACTATAATTATAATTATAATTATAGCAAATCTCCAAAACACGTACAAATATCACTTCTAACTCCTGTCTTCCACTAATGTAAACATAAATGAATACTCGTTTCGGGAACAGCTGATTCGCGATTGCAGCGCCGCGATCGGTAATTATTTGTCCCAATAGGCTTCTGCAGCTGGTTGTATTGGGTTTCCCCGCTAGTATTCTCAAGGCCTTTTTCTGTAGCAGAAAGATTTTATTCCATGAGGATGAGGCACCCCACAAAATTATGCCGTATGTGGCCACTGAATGGAAATGGGCAAAATAGGTGAGCAGGGAAGCTTTCTCTCCCACTAAGTATCTTATCCTCCTTATCATGTAAATCCCTGTTGACAATTTCCTGGCTAAAGTTTCTATGTGCGATTTCCATGATATATTATTGTCCACTTGAAATCCCAGTACTTTAACACTTTCACTTTCCTTATACTTAGTTGACAAAATTAGCTTTTGGGTTTTTTCCACGTTGAGCTTCATTTTATTTTCTGTGTACCAGTTTTGTGCCTACAATAGTGCCTCTCCTGATTCAGTGTCCAGGTCTTCTCTAGTTTTCCCTCTACTTATGAGAGTTAAATCATCGGCAAAAGCTTTTTTTCCTCCAGTAATCTTCGCCAGCAGATCGTTGTGTAAATTATGTAGAGAATAGGCCCCAATATAGAACCCTGAGGAACTCCCGTCTTTAACTCCAGCAGTCTCGACCTATGACCATCCCACTCCACAGTTTGAAAACGACCATGCAGATAGGAAGTCATCAGTTCCAGTTCTTGGCGTAATTCAATATTTGTTGGAAGTTTGGGTTATATTGAACTTTTCTTGATTTGTGTAGTTAGGATATAATAATTATAATAATAATTTATTCGCGAAATTATACATATAAACAATAATTATAAAAAGCAGGTGAATAAATACACTATCCGCTAAAGGAAAAATCCTTGAAAGCGGAGATACATTATGCATATATAATACGAATAACCATTGGAATAATTCAAAAAATTTACAAATAAAAAGCAATAAAAAACAATTTAATTATAAAATGTGTAAATGTTAGTAAAAAATGACAAATTTTGGCTAACACAAAGAACGTCCAGGACGAATCATAAAATAACAGACAGAGAAACAAGATGAAATTATCCACAAATAGGTACACAAGGGGGACGGGCATCAATAGTTGTATAAATTACTGACATCCACATATTGATGAATCTTCAACCTGGGCTGCGAAGATAACCACTTCTTCATTCTGGATTTGAACAGTTGATTGGAATTTAAAAGAATTCACACCACTGCTGAAAGAATAGAAACGAGACAGCTTATATGGTATGGACACGTAATGAGGATGGACATCACGAGATGGCCAAAGAGAGCTCTTAATTATGCACCAATTAATAAAAGAAAGAAAGGAAGACCAGCAATAACATGGATAAAAGGCATAGAAAATACAATTAGAGACAGAGCCATTGATGAGGATGAGTGGAGAAATAGAAAACGATGGCGATCGAAATGCGGGATGCGGCAGAAGCCGTAGGACCCCCGCTTGTATATACAGGGTGAATCCTCTTGAACTGTACATACTTCACACAGAGAAAGAGGACACTTTGCTGATTTAAAAAATACCCCACATGAAAGGTCTCAAACGATTCGTTTGAATTATACAGGGTGATTTCCAGTTTTGGATCATATTTTCAAAATGCTCTAAAGGACGAACGAATAATCACAAATTCATCAAATTTGGTACGTAGGTGGACTGTATAAATCTCCATACAGCTGAGTTAACAGATTATCAGTTTCCAGGACCGGACTCTATTTTTCTGATATTATCGGAATTTATGATAAAAAACACCTGTAGATGAAAAAGTCAATAAACCTGTCATGACAGTTCAAACTACACTAAATACTCTTCAATAAAGAGTAATAAAAATCACGTGGCACACCCACAGATTCAGAGAAAAAAATTGAATATGGGTACTCGGAGATAATTTTTTTGTACGGCCTAATTCACAAAAAAAACATACCAAATGTATCAAAACTTTAATATAAATGGTTGAGATCTTCTACGCATTCAAGTATTCCAATATTCAGGGACGGACTCCCATTTTAGATTGGGGTTCTCAATAGATGATAGGTCGAAAGATTCGCCCTGAATATGGAAACCCCAAAAAACTTTTACGGGAGACCGAACAACCGGAACAACATTAAATAACTACAATCCAGGGATTATGGAATACTTCATGGGGAGTGGATATAACCTGATAATATTCGACTTTTCATGCATTTCGGTATAGTTCTTCTACTAACCTTCAGCCGCCCAAAAAAATTATCTCTGAGTACGATTATTAAATTTTTTTTGTTAAAATTTGTGTGTCCCGCGATTTCATGAAAATTTCTTGTAGGTTATTTAATATTGTTCGGTCTCCCGTAACAGTTTTTTGGTGTGTTCTAAATTCAGGGCGAATCTTTCGACCTATCATCTATTGAAAAACCCAATCTGAAATGGAGTCCGCCCTGAATATTGGAAAACTTGAATGCGTAGAGATCTTAACCATTATATTCAACTTTGATACATTTAGGTATGTTTTTTTTGTGAATTAGGCCGCACAAAAAAATTATCTTCGAGTACCTATATTCAATTTTTTTCTCTGAATCTGTACATGTGCCACGTGATTTTATTACTCTGTATTGAAGAGTATTTAGTGTAGTTGAGCTGCCATGGCAGGTTTATTTACTTTTTCATCTACAGGGTGATTTTCTTATAAATTCCGATAATATCAGAAAAATAGAGTCCGGTTCTGGAAACTGACGAAAATTACCTGAATATTGGAATATTTGAATATCGAGAGGATTTAAACGGATAATATTCTCCTGTCTTCAACTTTTGATACATTTGGGTATGGTTTTCCATGTGAATTAGGCCCGTCCAAGAAATTTATCTCCGAGTACGCATATTCAATATTTTTTTTCTCTAATTTGTAAGTGTGCACGTGATTTATTACTCTTCATTGTAGAGTTTTTAGTGTAATTTGAACTGTCATGACAGGTTCATTGACTTTTTCATCTACAGGGTGTTTTTTTTCATAAATTCCGATATTATCGGAAAAAATAGAGTCCGGTCCTGGAAACTGATAATCTGGTAACTCAGCTGTATGGAGATTGATACAGTCCTCCTACGTACCAAATTTGATGAATTTGTGATTATTCGTTCGTCCAATAGAGCATTTTGAAAATATGACCCAAAACTGGAAATCACCACAATGAAGTAGAGTTCGATCCGTTATGCAAAATCTCCTCCTGAAAGTATCTCATTTGTATACTTATAAGTTGATTAAGCTTGTTCCTATATTTAGTGTATGCTTGTCCATTTTCATCAGTTGGATATGGACTGAGTGAAGAGGCGTTGCGTGAATAAAAATGGTAACATGAAAATTTGAGGCAGGAAATGAAACGTCATGAAATTTCGTTCGAAGCTTATGCAATAAACGTTGCGAGAAAGAGAAATGTCAACTTTCAAGAACATTGACGAGCGATGAGCTTAGTGTTGTATGATGAATTCACACAGACACCAAATAGTCGTAACGTCGATATTTCGGATGTATTGTAGTAAGCACTGTACTGGTGAGCCAAATTCCCATCAGTCAATCTGCTGTGATCTCAAAACAATCAGAGCCCGAAAAATAAGATCCAGAATGAATAAGAACCAATGAATGTTCACATACGCCAAGGAACAGAGCTACAAATGATTAGTTTTTGACAAAAATACTACCTGGAAGCCACTGTGCCATTCCGTGCAGGACAGTCCGTAGTTTATTCCCACCATGTTTTAAACACGAAAATGCCATTTTTTTATTGTTATTAACGAAAAACAACAAAAATACGCGTTCTTTTAGTTTTTTCGTTGCAAAATGGAAACTATTGATGCAGTGATAACGTGGCAATGGGATGAATTGTAGAGAATTACATTGTGAAGAGAATGGTGGGTCAAATGATCCGATCGAATTATTGAAACTGGAGAAAAGCGGAAAAACCGTTAAATTGCGTGTTTTTCTTTCAACTCATAACTCTGCCATTTTGCAATATTAAGAACTGAAACTTCACACGATAGTAGCTATTGACGTGCAATTCATGTGTGCCAAAATTGGATTCGGTCGGATAAATAGTTTTCACATAATTCCCATTTGAATTTTTTTTTGGACATATTTTCGCGGAGAGCTGGATGCGTTTGAGATCGTCGATTGAAATTAAAAAAATTGATTTGGAAAGAAGACGTGATCAGTAACAAAACGCCTATTCTGATTTTTCAATAAAACGCGTTAAGGTGTCAAAAAACTAGTGAGAACATGAGGGAAACCGACCGACCAAGCGAGACTAGTCGAATGGTGAGGGATGAGCGAATCGAGGGGGAACGCCGCGGAAGCCAACGGTCGCCGAGTATAAGAATTGTTGCGCGGAGAGAGCACCAAATTTTCCCCTCGATTCGCTTATTCCTCTCCACTCGACCGCTCTCGCTCGGTCGGCCGTTTTCCCTCATGTGGTCACTAGTTTTTAACACACTTAAACGCGTTTTATTAAAAAATCAGAATGGACGTTTGTTACTGATCACGTCTTCTTTCCAAATTAATTTTTTTATTTCAATCGGACGACCTCAAACGCATCCAGCTCTCCGCGAAAATATGTCCCAAAAAAATTCCAATGAGAATTATGTGAAAAATTTATCCGACCGAATCCAATTTTGGCACACATGAATTGCAGGTCAATAGCTAATATCGTGTGAAGTTTCAGTTCTCTTAATATTGCAAAATGGCAGAGTCGAGTTATGAGTTAAAAAAAACACGCAATTTCCGGTTTTTTCCGCTTTCTCCAGTTTCAATAATTCGATCGGATCATTTGACCCACCATTCTCTTCACAATGTAATTCTCTACAATTCATCCCATTGCAACGTTATCACTGCATCAATAGTTTCCATTTGCAACGAAAAAACTAAAAAAGAACGCGTATTTTTGTTATTTTTCGTTTATAACAAATAAAAAAATGGCATTTTCGTGTTTAAAACATGGTGGGAATAAACTACGGACTGTCCTGCTCGGAATGGCACAGGTGGCTTCCAGGTAGTATTTTTGTCAAGGAAATATCTCTATTGCTTGGCCTAACAACCGATTAGATTAATGATGGTTGGAGTTATTATTCTAAAAATGGCAAGTTTTAGTTTTTACTAACGATAGCTGAAGAATGCTGGTTGAAACGTTGAATTAAGAAAAAAAATTGTAAATACCCAAATAATTTCCAAAAATTTTCAGGGTAATATCATCTTACTTTTCCTTTCGAATAAGTATCGATGAAGCAAACAAGTATAACAAAATGAATCGCTGCTTTTTCTTTCATATTTGCCTTAAACTTTACAGCATACCAGCAGAATACAGCACCAATTCAGAAAACCCACTACAGTGTATTCAAATTGGTATGGATCTTTTCACCACAAGCGAATATAATCAGAACGTAAAAAACAGATTTCAATACGCACGGATCAATTGTTTTTTGGACTGCATTTCGGCGCTTTATATTCCCTTACTAGCTTTTACCCGCGACTTCGTCGCATTGTTTTTTTTGTTCTCCCGGGCAGATCAATAGTTTTGGCGAAATGTGATTCTAGACAGAGTTTTAATGTTGTAGATAGGTAGCTGTGTATATGTTTCTGTGAGAATGAGATAGTTTCCGAAGTAAAAAATAGTCTGAATTTTGGTACCTTCCTACCCTATAAGTTAAGTAGTGTGATGAATGTCGCTAAGTTCGATCCAAGTAAAACTGTTAAATAAAGACAGTTGCATCAAAAATCATAAATTACCTAAATTATGGCGCCTACCGACCCTATAAGCTAGAAAAGTGATCAAATACTAACTTGAAGTCTTAGTACCACTCAGTTAAAAAGAACATCAAAATCATTTCAGTAGCTATGGCGTCATGCGCTTCTTGACACGATAACGCTAGATTGCGCGGGAATGAGGTATTTTCCCGCCGCCGTAAAAAGTAGCCTGTGTCCGTGCCTAGGATCCTATCTTATATTAACCAAGTCTTATAAAAATCCGTTCAGACGTTGAGGCGTGAATGAGGTAAACTTTTGAAACAAACGAATAAAAATCACTAACTTAATTAGTTTTCGTCTACTGCCTACGCGTTCAGTACGATAGCATGAATATTATAGCCCATATCCTCTTCTGAGTTACTATCTAACTAAATTTCATCAAAATCCGTTCAGCCGTTTAGGCATGATAGAGCAAAACTCCCAGCAAAAACCATAAAAGAAATCACTAACTCAATTCAGTTTTCTGTCTACTTCCTACCCCCTAAGTACAAGGACGTGATCATTTTGATCTTAAATCCATTTTTAGGTAACCGTCTATTACCTCACTGAATTTCATCAAAATCTGTTCAGCCGTTTATACGTGAAAGAGCAAAAGTCCCAACAAAAACGACTAAAAATCACTAACTCAATTTAGTTATCTGCCTACTGCCTACCCCCTAAGAACGATGGCGTGATTATTTATTGCCTATGACCATTTCTAGGTTATCATCTATCACCATACCAAATTTCATCAAAATCCGTTCAGCCGTTTAGGCGTGTGAAGAGTAACAGACAGACAGAGTTACTTTCGCATTTAGAATATTAGTATGGATTAATTGATTTCACGATTTCAATTACCTGGACTGCTGTTTATCCCTGACAGCGCGTGTCGAAAATACCAACTCGATATTTCTATGGGTCTCATAATATACAAGATATTACCTTTGTGTGTTCGTGCGCATATTGTAAATAACTTGAAAATGCAAACGCGAATTTCTAGGAAATGGAAATAGCGTAAGACGATCCATCAATAATAATGCATCATGGAGAGAATCTCAGGTAAAAGTTCTTGGCGTATTTCAATATTTGCTGGGAGTTTGGGTTATATTGAACTTCTTGATGTGTAGTTAGGACATGGATTGAGTGAAGAAGCGTTGCGTGAATAAAATGGAAACATAAAATTTTGAGGGCAGGAAATGGACGCCATGAAATTTCGTTCTAAGCTTATGCAGTATCTGTTGAAATGATCAATTTCAAGAACGTTGACGAGCGATGTGCTTATGTTAATGAAGTCTTAAGCCGGTCCCAGACAATGCGTGTATTTGACGAATGTTCGGCATTGGCGGTGCTTCGCATAGTGCCTGGGCCATGGTGTTCGGGCCGAAGTTGAGCTCCCACACACTACGCGAAGCCTCCAATGCCGAACATTCGTCAAATACACGCATTGTCTGGGACCGCGGCTTTACAGACACAAATAGCCGCAACTTCGATATTTTCGGATGTAAGCACTGTACTGGATGAGTTAAATCCCATCAATCAATCTTCTCTGATCTATAACAATCTGAACTCGAAAATTAAGATCCCAAAATGAACAAGAACAAATAAATTGTTTGACGACCGATTTAATCAATGATTACTAGAGTATTTTAAGATAAAGAAAAAATGACAAACAAAAAATTCTTTGCCTTTAAGGAGGCTAACCCAACAAATTTTTGAAACATAGATATGGGACACTGACGAGGCCTAATAAGGCCGAAACCGGTCTGTCTCTCCCCTCATTGACAACATCTTGAATACATCATCCCAGTCCGCATGAAGAAGGTTCTGTGAGCCTATAAATTGAAGATTGTATTCATTTCGATGATTACTATTTCAATTTATCTATGTTTCAAAAATTTGTTAGGTTAGCCACCTTAAAGGCAAAGAATTTTTGTTTGTCATTTTTTTTATCTTAAAATCACTTGGCTTCACAGCCGCCAAAAATTGGGTGTTTCCATCACTCGGAGAAACTTGCATGAAGGCCCTGATGTAGGACCACTGCTAACATCTCAAAGAGTGAAGAGGAAGTAATCAGTTGCTTTCAGCATGCGATCTGTGATGATTGAACTTCTCATTTGACACTACTCACTACTAGATGTCACCATCTGTAGGATAATACTCGATAGAGTCTTACAAGTGGTCGTAAATGTAGAAGTTTTCAATAGGATGTTGTCTCTGAGGGATATGGGACACTGACGAGTCCTAATAAGGCCGAGGACCGGTCTGTCTCTTCCCTCATTGACAACATCTTGAATAAATCATCCCAGTCCGCATGAAGAAGGTTCTGCGAGCCTATAAATTGAAGATTGTATTCATTTCGATTATTACTATTTTCAATTTATCTATGTTCCAAAAAATTTGTTAGGTTAGCCTCCTTAAAGGCAAAGAATTTTTGTTTGTTTCATCAAAAAAATGTGATTGCTGCATTTTTTTTTAGGATTTAGTGTCAGTTGCAGGAACGTCCATTAAAATTTAAAGGTCCATTAAACTCTTAATCCTCCATTATTACAAGGAACTAATGGAGGATTAAGGGTTTAATGAACCTTTAAATTTAATGGACGTTCCTGCAACTGAGCAAAAGAGTTTATTTATTTAATTCGAATTACAGTGACCCACCTAAATACTTTGGAAGTAATTCAAAGCAAGATCCTACGTCAAATAACAGACTCCCCTTGGTTTATCAGGAATAGAAATATCAGGAATGATCTTCAGATTAGCAAGATAATCAATCAAATCCGATTTCGAAACAGAAAAAATAATAGAAAAAAGCCGAAAACCATACCAATCAACTATCGCAGAAGTAATGCAATATCATCCAGATGACCCAACAACAATAAAGAGACCGCGAATGTCTCTTATCTCAACTGGTAGCCAGATTTGAAACCGGTTCTTGAAGCGTCACAAAGAAGAACGCCACATTTTAAAACATAGAAAAAAAAACATACAGGACGAGGGAAAAAGTGCCATGCATTATCCCAATACAAAACAGAGGTTCTCAGTCTCTTCCCTCATTGACAACATCTTGAATAAGTCATCCCAGTCCGCATGAAGAAGGTTCTGTGAGCCTATAAATTGAAGATTGTATTCATTTCGATGATTACTTTTTTCAATTTCTATATTTCAATTATTAGAGTAGTTTATCTGTAAGTTGTAATTTTTAAATATTTTACTAATGACAACTGACGAATTCTGTTTGAAACGTTGAATACAAGAAGAAAAAGCAATATTGGAAATAGCCCAAATAATTTTTTAATGATTTTCAGGGTAATGTCATCTTACTTTTTCTTTTGAGTAAGTGCCGATAAAGCAAACAAGTATAACAAAATGAATCGCTGCTTTTTCATATTTGCCTTAATATTTCACAGCTGACCATCAAAATAAACCACTATTTCAGAAACCCACCACAGTGTATTCAACTTTAAAATGTCTCTTTCCGCCTCTATCGAATATAATCAGAACGTAAAAAGCAGATTTCAATAGGCACAGATCAATTGTTTCTGGACTGCATTCGCTTGTTTTATATTCCCGTTTTAATTGAATTTACGATTTCAATTTACCTGGACTGCTCTTCATCCCTAGAAGCGCCGCATCGAAAAGAGTCCCCGATATTTCTATGGGTCTCATTATACAGGGTGATTTTTTTAAGTGTTTCATTAGACGTTTTCGAGGAAGGAATTGTAATACAGATTCAAGATTTTGGAGTTTCGTTTTAAAGTACATGAACTTTAATTGTAAAATATTTTCAAGAGGAATCTACTTCCGGTTTCACCGGAAACGAATGTAACTTCGTTATTTCAAATGTAACACCCTGTATATTTATACATATTCGAATTCTTCGTTCAATTTTACACTGATTTGATGTATGATATGTGCAACCACTCAAGCGGTTCTTGAATTTTAGCCTGATTATCAAATTTTTTGAAAAAAAGATTGTCACAAATTATGGTCCATATCTTCAAAATCCATCATTACAAGAATTTCTTTTTGCGAAAGTGGAACAAAAGAAAAGTACGCTGATACTGTTTCTTGTATAACTTATGAGGAAATATTATACAGGATGTCTGAAAAGGGGCCCCAAAGTGAGCCTCAATAAAACTATAAAATCTCACTTTTTCAAATGGCAACCCCATAATTTTGTAATTCCAATCGATGGCTCGTCAAAAACTAGTTAGGGTGTCCCAAACATTTCATGCCTCTAAAATCAGTAGTTTTGCCGTTATTGAATAAAATTCGAATTTCAGGATTGAATCAAGGTTGCTTAGTCTAACCATGCATTTATTAGGATAGAAATTTTCAAGAAGGCTGTGTCTGTTGATTTATAATGCATTTTAGATAACTGTCATTTATACTTTTTTGATCCATCGGGCACTATGCAAAATATGAGTTACAGTAACAGTGATGTATTGAATATATCCTTCATTTATGGTGATTGTAACAAAATATTAGAAAGGGCAGTCAGAACTTTTAACGAAAGAAATCCACATTTACCAGCTTTAACAAAATCGAAGTTCAGGAAGTATCAAAACAATTTTCTCCGTAGTGGAAGCATTAACCTAAAACGGAATCGTGTGAATACAGTAACAGATCATTCATTATCTATTACTGTATTCACTCGTGTCCATTTAGGGCTAAGGCTTCCAGTACGGAGAAAATTGTTTTGATACCTCCTGAACTTGATTCCGTTAAAGTCAGTAAATGTGAATTTCGTTCGTTGAATTTCTAATTACCTGTTCTACGAATTTGTTACATTTGCCGCAAATAAAAAACATACCCTTGATATATCATTCCAGTGAAATTATTATTGCATGTTATGCTTAGTGCTTGATCTGTAAGAATAAGTAAGAATGACAGTTCCTAACATAGCCTACTTCAAAAATGCAAGCTTACAAACTGTGCGAAACCTGAAATTCGAATTTTATTGAATAACGGCCAAAATACTGATTTTAGAGGCATGAAACGTTCGGGACACTATAACTGGTTTTTGAAGAGCAATCGATTGGAATTACAAAATTATAGGTTTGCCATTTGAAAAAAGTGAGATTTCATAGTTTTATTGAGGCTCACTTTGAGGCCTTTTTCAGACACCCTGTATAATATTTCCTCATAAGTTATACAAGAAACAGCATCAGCGTACTTTCTTTTGTTCTACTTTCGCAAAAAGAAATTCTTATAATGGGGCATTTTGAAGATATGGACACTAATTTGTGATAACCTTTTTTTCAAAAAATTTGATAATCAAGCTATAATTCAAGAACCGCTTGAGTGGTTGCACATATCATACATCAACTCAGTGTAGAATTGAACGAAGAATTCTAATATGTATAAATATACAGGGTGTTGCATTTGAAATAACGAAGTTACATTCGTTTCCGGTGAAACCGGAAGTAGATCCCTCTTGAAAATATTTTACAATTAAAGTTCATGTACTCTAAAACGAACATCCAAAATCTTGAATCTGTATTACAATTCCTTCCTCGGAAACGTCTAATGAAACACTTAATAAAATCACCCTGTATACCTAAAAAATATTACGTGTGTGTTCGTTGCATATTGTGAATAACTTGAAAATGCAGATGCGAATTTCTAAGAAATGAAAATAGCGTGAGACGATCCATCAATAATGCATCATGGGGAGAATCTCAGGTAGAAGTTCTTGGCGTATTTCAATATTTGTTGGAGTTTGGGTTATATTGAACTTTTCTTGATTTGTGTAGTTAGGATATGGACTGAGCGAAGAAGCGTTGCGTGAATAAAATGGAAACATGAAATCCTAAAATCTAGTTCCCAGTTCATACAATAAATTGTTGCGAGAAGTGTTGAATCCTTGAGAACGATGATGAGTGGATGTTGATGTAGTTTTACGCACACCCTCAGCCCTAGGTTCGCTATTTTCGGGAGCAAGGGGGTAGAAAACGTAATAAAACCGGCCGAACTGTATGCCTCTGAGATATGGGGCATCAATGCGGAACGTGGATTACAAAGAAGTCAGAAAGACCACTGCTGCTCTTTTTATCAACAGACCATACGCGACGACACCTAGAAATCCTAGTATAGAGGGCATACCACCTTGGTGGGTAGAGGTGGAACATACATATACATGTCAACTGGGCAGAGAACAAAAAACTAATACAGGACGAAAGAATGAAAATCAAAGGACGGCCACTCCTTTCGTTGAACACAAACACATCAGCGAATACGGACAGGAAAAAAAGACGCACACAAAGCAAAAAGAAGCATTATGACTGGCAACGAATATTAAAAAACTGAAACTTAGAAATCAAAGGAAGTAGCCTTCATGTCGAATTCCTTCAGTCGATCTTTTGTTGATCTCAAAACAATCTGGCATCGAATAATAAGATCCAGAATGAAAAAGGTCAAGTGAATTGTTTTACAACCGATTCAATCAAAACTAGATCCAAGTCATCAATTGATTGTTTAAGTAGATTTTCTAATAGTTGCAAGTTTTGAGTACAGGGTGGGCATATTCGATGTTTTAGCACTACAACTTTTAAACCAGAGGAGATAGACAAAATCTGATACCCACTTCTCGATCTCTTTTTTTAAAGGGCCCACTCACTGAGCGCGAAGACTTGAATGCGCGTTGTACGGGGGTACAGTTAAAACAGTGTGTGTATGGCGCGTAAATTTGGAATGCGCAATCATCTCCGTCGTGTGGCGTGTGCATTCTTCACCGTACGTGGAAGAATGACCAAAAACGACTGTGTATGGGCAACAAGTCTCTGCACGTTTCATATGTTTAGCAACACAGTGTCGGGTTCGATATTTATACCTTGGACATTTTTTCCTTAATAACAACACACGCCACTGCCATTAACATCAGATCTTTTTTCGACGTCATCTCACGCTTGTCGCACATCCAAAACAACACGCAAAGTGTATTGTGTGTGGGAAATATGAATGCACACGTTTGCGTTACAGCAAACGTGCAGATACTTAACTGCGCATTCTTCCTTCTCAGTGAGTGGGCCCCTTTAGAAACTAACAACAGTAGTATTCATTTTTGGCTACCTTCTTTTGTTTTCGAATTATTAGCGAAAATTGGAAAAAGTGGCAATAAAAAAAAAAACTCATATCTCCGCTAATACTGATGATAGAGCTCTGAAATTAAAACATTATACAGGCACTTTTTTACGTAGAATCCAGTGGCGTACTCGCCTTTTTTTGCACCATTTGTAATTACGGAGCTATGACCCAAAGTTATGTTTTTTTTAATGGAAATACTAAATTTTTGTGGCATTTTCTTAAAGCTTAATTTTTTCTGATTTCAAAAATATATAACATTGTATGGTTTGTATCAATATGAGTATAGAAAATGGTCAAAAACCTATTTTCATTTGAGTCTCAATATTTTCTATGGTTGACGAGCACACACAAATGGGGCTTCCTATAACAAGAGCAGTCTCCTTCCGTCAATCATTATTTCTATGCTTTCAACTTATTTCTCCAAAATTCGAACATGGATATATTTCATAAAAACTTATATCTTGAAATGGATTTGGAAATGACAAAAAGATCCACATGATCCTCCGTTTCAATCGATATACTTAGTTATAATGAGATGGATGCAAGAGAATATTTTTATTGCACTCCAGAATAAATACGCACAAGTGCTTAGTAGCATTGAGTTTAAAAATTTATTTTTAAACTCAATGTTAGTAGTCTATTTCAAAACGCTTATGAAATAACGCATATAGATATGATTGAAGTTATCAATTCAATCAGAAAAGTAATAAAGGAAAAATATTTTTCAATACCTAATAGTGATTACAATAAAAGGTCAGTGGTTATAATAACTAAGATGTCTAAAATAAGACATCTTAGTTATAACTTAGAATGAGGGATCAAGTTTCACAGCAGTTCATCTTGGAGAAATTGAGTTAAGAGCATAGAAATGAAAAAAATACTGAA
The DNA here is from genome assembly GCA_013421045.1 of Propylea japonica. Taxonomy (NCBI): domain Eukaryota; kingdom Metazoa; phylum Arthropoda; class Insecta; order Coleoptera; family Coccinellidae; genus Propylea; species Propylea japonica. The sequence continues at coordinate 95,813,378 of CM024239.1, forward strand.
AGATATTGTGGTAATTATACGATGCTAAATTCTTCTGTGCTCATCAACAGTTTAAACCATAGAAAATATTGAGACTCAGATGAAAATAGGTTTTTGATCATTTTCTATACTCATATTGATACAAACCATACAATGTTATATATTTTGAAATCAGAAAAAATTAAGCTTTCAGAAAATGCCACAAAATAGTATTTCCATTTAAAAAACATAACTTTGGGTCATAGCTCCGTAATTAGAAATGGTGCAAAAAAGGCGAGTACGCCACTGGATTCTACGTAAAAAAGTGCCTGTATAATGTTTTAATTTCAAAGCTCTATCATCAGTATTAGCGGAGATATGAATTTTTTTCGATATTGCCACTTTTCCAATTTTCGCTTATTCCTCGAAAACAAAAGAAGGTAGCCAAAAATGAATTCTACTCTCGTTAGTTTCTCAGAAAAAGAGATCGAGAAGTGGGTATCAGATTTTGTCTATCTCCTCTGGTTTAAAAGTTGTAGTGCTAAAACATCGAAATATGCCCACCCTGTACAGGGTGCAGCAAAATAAACATTGCAGTTCTGATGGAATATTAATAAAATTTGCACAACCTACGAAAAAGTGGTTTATTCTGTTTGCATCATGACTACACCCCATTTTTCACTTCAGTTTTAAGGATCATATCTTCAAGATTATGTCCTCCAGAAGCGATGCACTGATATAGGTAATTTCTGAAGTTTTCAACTGCGTTCTGGCCTTAGAGTAAGAAATAATAATAGAGATGCCCTTACGCGTGAATAGCATTGTAATATACGAGAACCAAGCATTAGAGTGAGATGGAAAGCATTTCACTGCAGCACTGGGGCGAAGTAAACAATATGTGACATTTTCATTTCTACAATTCTACTAATTCTACTAATAAACATTTTCGTACTTTTGCCTTAGCCTTAATTACCGAATAGCTTTTAGCAACAATAAATTGCCACTATACATCAGTAAAATTATTCAGTTTATGAACCTCAATTCGAAATAAAAATGTGAACACATCGCATCCAGAAACTAAACACTAACATACGATGTTGCTAAACTGACAGAATTGTCTGTAACAGACGCAAGCCGTTAGTATCAGAGTAGGGGAGCGGTAAACCAATTATCCCAATATGAAATAAACCTACAGCACGAGAACACAACGCCGGAATATCGTTCGCGTGCATAAACAGATTCTTCTTGGTTGCATAACAAATGCGCGAAGGCACCTGAAGGTTTGCTTTTTACTCATAGGTTCTCTCACATATCGATCAGAATGGTGGATTTTCTCTCTAACACGGTACTTTTGTTCTTCCAAATGGTAAAGACAGTTGAATACTTTAGAAATCGCCCGCATCAGTGCATCGCTTCTGAAGGACATCATCTTGATGATGTGATCTAACTGAAAAAATGGGGTGTAGTACTGATTCAAACAAAATCAACCACTTTTTCGTAGGTTGTGCCAATTTTCTGATAGCCCATCAAACTGACCTGTTTGTTTTCTCGCACCCTGTATTTTACTGATGACGGCTGATGAATGCTGATTGAAACGTTGCATATTTTTAAAATATTCGAAATAGCCCAAAGGACCCCGCACATTTTGTATGAGAATTGGCTCCCGGTGGATTTGGCTGAAAATTTTATTCATCTGTCAAATTCGACAGACAACAATGTTCCGACTGATTTTTTATTGTTGTTTTAGCCAATGAGCATACAATTAGGCGATAATTTGCACTAGTGCAAATTATCGATAATTCGCACTTGTGCAAAATTATCAGGTCCTTTAAAATAAATGCAGACGTAATTATGAACGTTTATTACTTATTAGAGTAACGGCAATGTGACAGCAACTTACAGCGACACAATACGATTTGATGGATTCACAAAATTTTCTTATTAAATTTAACACTTGCAATGAAAATGAATCGATAATTTCATTGCACTAGTTAAATTACAACTGAAAATTTTATTCATCTGTCAAATCGACAGACAACAATGTTTCGACTGATTTTTTATTGTTGTTTTAGCCAATGAGCATACAATTAGGCGATAATTTTGCATTAGTGCAAATTATCGATAATTCGCACTTGTGCAAAATTATCAGGTCCTTTAAAATAAATGGAGACGTAATTATGAACGTTTATTACTTATTAGAGTAACATGAAAACTGTTGAACAACTTACAGCGACACAATACGATTTGATGGATTCACAAAATTTTCGTATTAAATTTAACTCTTGCAATGAAAATGAATCGATAATTTTGACAAATCTGCTCTCATGCAAGTTAAACTGTAAAAGGCACTCGAGCGCTCCGCGCACTCGTGCTCTTTTTCAACTTAACTTGCATTCGAGCATATTTCCCAAAAATTATCGATAATTTCATTGCACTAGTTAAATTACAACTGAAAATTTGATATGATTTTTGCTTTCAAAAATCACGAAATCATAGATTATAGAGTATACTATATAATCTTTGCACGAAATATTCTCAAACATTTCTGTGTGAACGGTAATACGTAAGTCATAATAAATACAAAAAATCGCTAAAAACTCCTAGAAGTTGCATTTTCAGCTTCGTGCTGTAGAGACATTGATCAGAAGGATTAGTAGAACATCATATCATTTTCAGCCAAATACAACGGGAGCCAATTCTCAAACAAAATGTGCGGGGTCCCTTATCATTGGTTTTCAGTGTAATGTCACCCTCACTCTTCTTCGAATATGTATCGATAAGCAAACGAGTAAATCAGAATAAATTGCCACTTTTTTATAATTGTCCTGTTCAGAAACCCACCGCAGTGTATTCAAATTGGAAATGGCTCTTTCCTCCACTGGCGAATATAATCAGAACATAAAAAACCAGATTCCGATACGTATACGGATCAATTGTTTTCTGGACTGCATTCCGCCGTTTTATATTCCCGTTTTAATTGAATTTACGATTTCAATTACCTGGACTGCTCTTTATCCCTGGAAGCGTCGTAACGAAAATACTCCTAAAAATGGCCGATAATTCTATGGGTTTCATAACATACAAGATAATATTACGTTTGTGTGTTCGTTTGATATTGTAAATAACTCGAAAATGTAAATGTAAGTGCAATCTCTAGGAAAGGAGAATATGGTGGACGCTCTATAAATAATGCATCATGAAGTGATTCTCAGGTAGAAGTTCTTGGCGTATTTCAATATTGGTTGGGAGTTTGGGTTAATATTGACCTTTTCTCGATTTGTGTAGTTAGGTTATGGATTGAGTGAAGTACCGTTGTGTGAACAAAATGGAAATATGAAATTTTGAAGCAGATAATGAATGAACATCCTGAAATTTAGTTCGAAGTTCTGGAATAAACTGGTGCATGAAATTTTCAATTCTTAAGAATGATGACGATGTTGCTAGATTCTCAATGCGTGCATTCAGCAGAGGGAAATATTGAGGAACAGTTTACGATATTTTATGATCTTTCTGCTGAACGCATAGCGACCTGTCATGTTGGGGAGCAGACGCCATTTTTGGTAGCTGTCAAAAATTATGCTCACTTTTTGATAACAGTTGCGTGAAAGTTCCCTCTAGCTGAATGCGGCGAATGCGTCCAATGACACTCTTAGCCACAGCTTTGATATTTTTGGATGTACGAACTGTACACCGTACAGGGTGCGACAAAGTCGATATTTTGCAATGAAAGTCCTTTTTCTGGATGTTGGAGTCTGAGGTCTAATGTTCATGAAAAAGTCAATTGAGAAAATGCACATGAATATTTATCAGAGTTGCTTCCGGCGAAATCACTCTCAAAATGGCTAATTTTTTTACAGGTTCGTTTGTTATTGAGAATAACTTGAAAATATAAAAGTGAGTGCAGAATTAGGAAATGGAAATAGTGTGAGACGATCAATTAATAATGCATTATGCAATGGACCTCAGGTAGAAATTTTTGGCTTACTTCAATATTTGTTGAGAGTTTGGATTATATTGAACTTTTCTTGAATTGTCTAGTGAGGTTATGGATTGACTGTGGAAGCATTGCGTGGATAAAACCAGTCAATTTTGAAGCAGAGAATGAACGTCACATAATTTGGTTCGAAGTTCAAGTAATTGAATTTTGAATCTTGAGAACGATGACAATTTGATTTTGAAGGACTCTCTCACGCACGTTTTCCAGCCACTCCTTATTTGAAATAGCGTTAAGCCGGTCCCAGACAATGCGTGTATTTGACGAATGTTCGGCATTGGCGGTGCTTCCCGTAGTGTGTGGGAGCTCAACTTCGGGTATCATTCGGCATTGGCCTGCTATCCGAAGTCTTGTCGGTACGGACGGCACGAACCAAAGGAAGACGAAGTAAATTCGCCCTCATTCGTGCTAGCTCCCAGACAATGTGTTTATCTACGCATACTATATGGCCTATTCTGTCTTCAGTCAGAGTCTTGCGACGTGATTTCACGGTGTTTTTAGGTATTATTTGTTAAGCCATCATGGAATGGTCTAATAAATTAATAATGGAGTTCTTGGATCTCTACGAATCATATCCTAGAACAAATATTGAAATATGAAACTTTTCAATTATCGAGAGTAATTCCGAATATTTTTTGATTTCTGACACAGCAATGAGATCAAGTTACAACTAGGTGTTGTGATTTGTATTGTAATTGTGAATGATTACTGTCTGATTTGTCTAGTTCTGAACATATTTTCCTATAGCTCCACAGTTTTTAAAATAGATAAATATGAAATAACGGTACAGACATCTGCCACAGAACATAATGCTCTGTTCTACTTTTATAGATTATGAGATTTCAAAGATCACTATTTTGGGAAATATGCTCATCTTTTAACGATACTTTCACCCTTTTCGTAGCTTTTCAGTAAAATCTCAATTGAATAATTAGGTGCAAAGGCACTGAATGCAAAGGAAACGAGGAATGCAATATCCCTTACTGGTCGTTCAATACGGCGATAGTTGTACCGAAAGATCCTAATTAATTAATTACACGAAAAAGAAACGAGAAAGCTATATCTCCCCCTGCCCATTCATAACTACGATAGCTATATCGAAAAATTTCAATATAATAATTAAGGTTTTAATGAATAAATGAAAACAGAAGAATAAAAGTGTTAGAATTTTTCAATCTATCGGTTGTCAGATCAGGAAACTCAACATAAAACATAAAAATATATAAAAAAACATAAAACTCAATGAATAAAATCGCTTTGCTCCGTCGAAATAGACCAAGCGAAAAGATCGACGTCCGATCGCTCAGATTTTTATGACGAACGCTCCAGATGTCTACGCCCATCAAGCCGGATGTAATAAACGAACGGTTCAGATCGATTCGACACGTCTGATGTCGATGCCGAACGCCCCTACTACTGACTGCTCTCCGCTACTGTTCTATACTGAGGCCGTTTGGCGAACGTTTGTGAACAGAGAAACGAATGTCGAACATTTCGCGATTGCCGCAGTGTGTGGGAGGGTACTCGAAGGCGAACTACGAAGGCACATTCGCCGAATGCACGCATTGTCTGGGACCGGCTTTAGACAATCCATCAATAATGAATCATTCAGCGGAACTCAGGTAGAAGAATTCCAATTTTTTTAAGAATTTGTGATATAGAAGTATTCTTGATTTGTGTAGTTAGGATAGGGATTGATTGAAAAAGCGTTGCGTGAAGAAATATGAAATTTGAAGCAGAGAATGAACGTCTTGATATTTCGTTCGAAATTCATGCGATAAACTAACTGTTAAATTCTTGAGAACGATGACGAGTTGATGTTGATGTATTCTCAAGCACACTCTCAGCCACAGCTTCGATATTTTCAGGTGTATGTGCTGTACAGGGTGATCCAGTTATTTGAACTTCAGAATGTCCTGAATGTCCTTTTTCTGACAAAGATAGACAATAATGGATGTCGGTGTCTGAGAGTAAATGTTATAAAAACCGTAGGTGAATATTTATCAGGGGTGTTTGCAGCGAAAACACTAGCAAAATGGCCGATTTTTCTATGAGTTTCATAAAAAACATGATATTACCATTGTTCAAGAAGACTTCTTAAACAATGATATTACGTTTGTGTGTTTGTTTGATATTGTAAATAACTTGAAAAAAAATACAAATGCGAGTGCACTTTCTAGGAAATGGAAAAAGCGTGAGACGATCCATCAATAATGCATCATGCAGTGATTCTCAGGTAGAAGTTCTTGGCGTCTTTCAATATTTGTTGGGAGTTTGGGTTGATATTGACCGTCTCTTGTTTTGTGTAGTCAGGATATGAATTAGTAGAGAAGCGTGCGTGAATAAAATGGATAAAATAAAAATATGTCAATATACATTTTTTTCCGCCGACCTCGAAATAAAAGGTGATTTTAATGTGTACGAAATTGAACATTAATGACCCATTTTAATGCTCAATTTATGTTATACTTTAATGTACAATCCTCAATCAAATATATCGACCATTAGTCACTGTATCCAATAACCTAGTTGATAAAATATCTATTAATAGGTCAATTGACTGATTTAATTAGTGAATTAACACTTTCAAATCTCTCAATTGACAGACCTAATCTGTTTATTCACACTTTTGAATCTGTCAATTAGCAGGTTTTTACATGGCAATTCAACAGGCTCCATATTTTGATTTCGCACTGGTTGACTTAATTGTATGGAGTCTGTGAAGTTAGCAAAAGTTATGTCTAACAAGTGCCTATTAGGGCCCCTCCTATCAAACTTCATATAGACAATCTGAGTTTCTTGAACATTGTACCAATTTTTAGTGCCTTATTAGTGCATCTTGATAATATCAGATATTATTTACTTTTCTGCTGACTTCACAGTGTGCAGCAACATTATTCGAATTTTATGAAAATAGTTTGAATTTTCAATTGGATTAAAATTATAGGTATTCAAATGTGAGTTCAAAAGGAAAAAGATCGGTCATTCTCGTAGGCCGAGACAGAGAAAGAAGATTGCGGGTAATCAAACACCAGCATTATTTGCAACATCTTGCACGCCTATGCCATTCATTTTCTTTTGAAACGCCACTGGTATTCATAGAATGCACATTGACGGACTGTCAACTTTGTGTTAGGTTATTTCCATTCTATGATCTTCGAATCTGACTGATGTAAGGAAATTTATTTGGCTTGCTTTTCCGGCTTTCCTCTGAAGGACAAAACGTCTATCGTATATCATACTATCGTGAAGAATTTTTATTTGAATTCATCGAATATTTCCTGCGGAATTTCTTAGTTTCAGTTTGCGAGATAAATAAAATTTATTCCTTGACTTAGGCCACATTCTTTGGGCTGGAGCAAATTCTTAGCTGTGGACCACATTTTTTGAATTGAAATACAATCATTGGCTGAAGCTTGACTTTGAACTGAAATATAATCATTGGCTGAAGCTGAAGTAATTTTTGGCTGGTACACTTGCCTGTTCCTACATTTGCTTGGAAGATAAGGTATGCTAGAGAGCTGGAAGCATACATGAAGACTATCGAAGCCGACTTGAGGGAATATCACGTTACCGCGAACATCTGGCACTACAGAAGAAAACATAGTGCATTGGAAGTGAAACCACTATTTGGACCTTTCTTTTAAGATGAGTAGTCACAGTTTTGTAATTTGAGATATTGTGATTGGAACTTTAAATTCATATTTATACATTTTATTCTTTTCATAATACATTGTTGAAAACCTGACTAGGAATATTGTTGCTGGGGTAATGAACCCTCCTCTGAAAAATTACTATTAGAATCTCCTGCTCAAATACCCTTCAGGTAAAAGCTAACGTTACATGTTGAATTTCCAGATTAAATCTGTCAATTGACAGATTAATATACGCCATCGAAGTGTTGAGTCCTGACCTGCTCGTTTTTCCCCTTAGTCCTGAATAACTTTATATCCATACCGAAGAGGACGTCATATCATGCCTGTCAAGTTCAATCAACTTTCCCAAGGACATTCAACTGAACTTTGAGTTGTCGATGTTGAAGTTAGCGCTTTGATAGCCCCTTGGCTGTCCGAGAGTTTTGATGTCACATCCCAAAAGTCCTCTTCGGCAACTAAACTGAGCACAACTTTCAATTGCGTAAATTTCTACTTGAAGAGCGCTCGAATAAGAAAACAATGATTCCGAACCCTAGTTTAAGGTACTTCTATCTCTTTACTGGCGGTTGCGAGTAATATAGGTCATCCACTTAAAATTCTCTTTATACTGAAGGACTGGCAAGTGGTGAAGAGAATTGTTGCAGTTAGGAAACCTTTATGCTGATTAAAACATTCCATGCGAATTTCTAGTAAAACGCAAAATACTAAATTGAGTTCAAGTGTTAATTTATCTTAAGCTACGGTTTCCTCGGACAGATCGTCGACCGTCGCGTCCAGGCCGTCAGCCGCCGAGAATAGCGATTTCCGTCGAAAGTGGTTTGCTCGAATTATTAGTGGATCGCCTACATGCGCACGTGAAATACCTACTTATTGTGGTTGTAAGAAGAAATTATCGAAAATGGACCCGACAGAATTAATAGTTCTGTTATTAATGAAGGAAGAAGAAGACGAGGAGCTGATAATGGCAACTCTTAAAGATCCAAGCAAGCCAGTGGATGAATTATTTTTGAGACGTCATACAGAAGGTGCCTTCAATGTTACCGTGCAAAGAAGGTTCTTTGGAAATGAAATGAAATTTAGGGAGTATTTCGGACTTTCCACTGAACTTTTTGAACAAGTTTAGACTTATATTAAATGTGACAGCACCAAGAAAGGTACCAATAGGATAAAATGTCCAATTTCTGCTGAAGAGAAGCTTTGTATAACATTGAGATAGGTTCCGTTTCCGAATTAACTAACGTAAACAATAATTTTACTCTCTTTAACACTGGAAGTTGAACTGCACTTCAGCGCTCGAATCTAAACTCGGCTGATCAGAACCGTCGGTCGCGACGTCCAACTTCAACGTTCAGGCGCCGTCCAGCTAAGCGATTGCTAGAAAAGCGGTACCACTGAAATACATTGGTTAGATAAAACCGCCACAACGCAGCGACTGGCGGCCTGGACGCGACGGTCGACGATCTGTCCGAGGAAACCGTAGCTTTATCTGATTGAATTCATACAATGTTACGCCAAACATAACATAATGAAAATTTATTAACTGAAATAGGTATCACCAATTGAAAATACAGATTTATTTCATAAATAATATCTAATCTGAGACGTTTTCAAGATGACGTAAGGTTATACATACTTTCTGTATTACGAAATTATCCGCTGATCGCTCTTATACATACTACACTATCCTCCCATTTGCAAAGAGAAATAATAAAAGTAAATATCATGGAAACGCAAAACGAAGAACCAAAAAAAATAATATATCATATGAAAAACGTCCAAGCCCATCAGCGCAAACATGTGAACGAAATCGTCCTCTCGCCTGGATTCCGAAAAAAATGTTAATTTCACGCAGGAGGCTTCTGAATAATGAACATATCCGGCTTCCCGTCTTCCCTAGCAACATCCAGGTCCGAAAAAAATCAACCCAGTTAATTCCACGCTTTTTCCAGAATTATTCCAGCCAGATATTGTGCAAACGAGATTATTCGGAATTATTAATATTCGCAATTTAATCATAACATGTGCCCAACGCGTTGCTGATTAAAAACAAATATATACGTAAATTGTTACTGAAATGAAATGACAACAGGCGTAGACGTATAAATCGTATTTATTCGAGTATTCCTATTTACGTTGACGAAACTTCCTAGTTTGTAAATACTCGGGAAAATTGACAAGGGAGTGATACGTACAGATTTGGATGCGCCCTCGAATGTTCGGTGGGCTGAACAATCGTTTAAGTGTTTTCGATTGAGGTTGTTTACGGAATCGGTTGAAACCGTACGTATACTTTGACTGAAACAACATAGATGTATCGCAGAGCTGTGCCGAGAACTGGAGAAAAGTGATTTGTGCACAAAGCACTGAAGCCTTGTTCGCACTATGCTAGTAGTTTAGTCGAGTAGCTAAAAATTTAGTTACTAAACGTGTGTGAACACCAAAAATTCAGTCGAGTAGATTAGTGTTAAGTCGAGTCGATCCATTTCGAAACGAATACGAACTTCATATTTCATGAGAAATCAACAGTTGACCGTTGATACACTTATGAAGGAACATCCTGTATAATGCAGACTGCAGTTCGAGGAGAAGATATTCATCTCATTTCCAAAAGAAATATTATTTTCCATCGACCTCAAAATAAAAAGTCATTCAAATGTGTACGAAATTGATCATTAATGGTCCATTTTAATACTTAATTTATGTTATTTTAATGTGGAATCCTCATGGCAACCGTACACAAAGTATTCAGAAGCACTCAATAAATGTCGAAACTCTACTGGAACATAGATACATAGATACAGTGAGTTTCATAAAGCTTGATCGGGCAATCAAATCATAGATTTTGAATTGAGTCGATGGTTTACGTCAAAAATGAACTGAAATTTGCGCAAAAATGATGACATTTCCATAATCAAGGTGATCGGAGTTTTATGAAACCCGTGCAAAATGAGCAGGTATTTCAATCAAGAATTCATACATAATTCATATCGACATCGTCGGAAAAATCTTGTAATCAACTCGGTTATTAATCGAGCGACTAATGGTCTCGAGCTGTCTTGACTATTAGTCGCTGTTTTAATTAACCTAGTTGATTAAATAACTATCATTACTAGAAAAAACTATGGGTGCCAAGAGAAAAAATTTCTTCTATGTGGCACTCCTAAAACCAACTACAACGAAACTTCTGGCAACATTTTTGTTAAATCCAAGTTTTTGCGACTAGAACCGATCTTACAAAATGTGTCCAAAACAATGTATAAACCACCCATCTATGTAATGATTTCACAACTCGTTGGCTGCATTTTCATGAATACGATATGGAAAATGTATTACAGTCTGGATAGGAAAAACATACTCTCTAGAATTTCAGTGTCATATTCCGGATTGGAAGTTCGTTGAAAATGTTCCATATCGAATTCTCCGGTGAATAGCCTGCTCGTGTAAAACTACATCTGACGTGGGTCAAGTTCCAACGGAAAATGGAGCAACGGAAGTCTAACAAGGCTACTAGGTTTTGTCCCGGTTCGCGTGCCTTCAGCTTCTATTATGAGAGTTATGTAAGGCTTTCTGCATTCAGTTGGATAGAGAACGAAGAGATAGGAAACTGCAATAGGATTGGAAATTCACATCGGAAACATACGATATACAATGCATCAGACAGATGTATACACGAGATATTTACGTGCGCGTAACCAACAGTATATACAGGGTGTCCCTAAAACAATGGATAAGCCTGCAACTATAGATAGACAGTGTCGTGGTCTAACTTATTCCTAATTTTGACCTTAATGAAATTTCACGGTTTCGGAGATATTCATGGTTTTCGAATTTTTAGAAAAATTTCCAAGTGCGATTAGTTTTTCTAGTGCCATTTATACAAATGAAGAGGTATTTCGATATGGTTTTTTTAATTTCACATGAGATAGTTCAGCTATCGGAAACAAGACTAAATTCATCAAATAGTGTAAAAAGTTAACTCGTGAATTACAAAGAAAAATTGAAAACTAAATGAAATTTCCTTCAAGTTTGATGAGCTACAGTGTAAAAAAAATGTAGGACGCCCCTGGTACACATAATCTTAAAAACTTGCTCAGCTATTGCAGATTCCAAAAAGGTATCATAAGCCAGAGCTGTGCCGAGCACTGAAGAAAAGTGCTCCGAGCACAAAGCACTAAGCCCCATTGAAAAATGCTCCGGAATCTCGAGCACTAAGCCCTTATTTTTTTAAGAATGCTCGCGATTACTAAGCACTTTTGGGAAAGTAATTCGTTTACACGAGCACCGAGCACTAAGCACTTCTCCAAATCAAACTTAATATTTTCCATCCAAATATCTCAGTTTGGAATTTTAATTTTTTTTTTTTTAATGTTATCGTGTTTTGAACTGGACATAATTGAAATTGACCATAGGTTTTTTCAGCGAGTCGGTTAAAAGATATTTAATCAACTAGGTTATTAAGAGAGCGACTAATGGTCAAGATATTTCAAAGCGTTCGCTCCGCAGACGCATTAGTCGCTAGATTAATAACTGGGTTGATTAGGTACAAGATTTTTCCGACGACATCAATATGAATTGTATATGAATTCTTCTATTTTGACACAAACCTACATTTGACATATTTTAATTTCTATATTTCTATGATACTGTTGAGTTCTGACATTACTCTATCACTTCTGAATGCTTTATGTTCGTTTGTTCATGTAAATAGCACACTGAAACAACATCAATTGAACATTAAATTGGTTATTTATATTCAATTTTTGACATATTAAAATCACGGTTTAAGGTCGACGAAATAATAATTATTTTTAATAAGTTCCGGATATACAGACAGGTTACCATGAGGACATACCAAAAAAGTTATAGAGAAAGAGTGACATCTTGTCAACAAATTAGATGGAAATGTTTCTTATGGTTTTCTGAGATCTATATGGCATTCATTCAGTTAACAACTGTAACTAAAATATTCGCAATAAATTACTTGAAATCATGATAAAAGATACCTGAATCGTATGTGGAAAAAAAGGTGGCATTGCTTCATAGAGCTTCCCTGAAACAATTCCGCCATAACATCATAACAATCTATTTTTCTTGTCAAAATAATGAAAACGTAAAAACCACAAAGTCCATAACATACAGCGATATTTGTTTTTTTTAACACCAGTGTTTGTAATGCAAGAAAAAATGAACGAATTTTTATGTATAGAAGTGAAACGAAAAAAATATTTTAGTTCTTTGTCTATTTGAAGCACGCGAAAGTCTTTCATTTCCATGTTCCAACAAGTCTATAAAGGCCTTAGTGCTTGGTAATTTCTGAAAGTGCTTGGGAGCACTATTTCGAATTACTAAGCACTAAGCCCTTCCAAAAAATTCGCGAAGCACTAAGCACTAAGCACTGCTTCAATCAAGTGCTCGCGAGCACAGTGCTTACGAGCACAAAAGTGCTTCGAGTGCTTTCACGAGCACTAAGCCTGATGGATTTTAGTCTTTGTTTCCGATAGCTGAACTATCTAATGTGAAATTAAAAAAAAAAACATATCGAAATACCTCTCCATTCGTAGAAATGGCACTAGAAAAACTAATCGCACTTGAAAATTTTCTGTTATTTATTTTCTTGTCAGATTGATACGCAATGTTGTCAATAATGCATAAAGTTTTCTGATAGTTACAAGCTCGTCGGACGAGACCAGGTACATTCTGCAACGTTGACTTTATTCCACGTTATGACAGCAAATACTGCCGACTTACAATAAATAAACAAACGCCTACTATGCGCTCAAAATTTAGTGAATGGACTATACTCACATGCAATTATTCAATGAGTCAGGCAGACCAGTTATTTTCGATTCAAGTACTCTCGGTTGCCTACCATACTGCTTGAATTAAGCCACTTAAAAAAATAAAAGAGAGACAGCACTACACTTTTTCAATCGGTCATATTTATACTGTCAGTTAAGTAGCACGTAAATCTACCGAGTATACATCTGTTTCACTGGACGGAAAAATTCTCTGTCTGATGCATCGTATATCGTTTGTTTTCGATGCGAATATCCCAACCGTAAGATAATATACAGAGATTAAAAAAATGGAGAAAAGCCCTGAGCAGGAGCTTTACATTTAGTATATCAGTCTACATTCAAAAAATGAATTTTACTCGTATCGGTTGTCCTGCTTTTGAAATATAGATTCTGCCTTTACATATTCCAATTGAATTTTTTATGGTTCTGTTAACACAATGGCCATAACATTTTGCATGAACATTCAGTAAATCAATCTTTATACACACAAAAATTTCACAAGATTCGAATATTTTTTTGTGGAAATATTAAGTTTCTTCTTTTTGAGCGCTCGTTCTATTTAAACGACTGCTATATAGTTTTTCCCCAATGTCTGTTATTTTCGAATTTTGAGTCGAAAATGGTCTCAAACGATAGGATTCTACTCCCTGAAGACGAACTCGTGGTCAAATTCCTTGGGGTCATCCGTCCGACCGTCAGCACATTACTTTTCCAAGAAAATTTCCCAGAGACTTAAAATTTTCAGGGTGAGTTCGGTTCCGAAATGGCTCGGTTAAGTATGTTAACCTGCCAAATAATACAATTCTACCATAAAATATGGTCATTCAAAAATTTTGTTCCTCTATTTCTTAGACAAAACGGAAACAATCGGATTGAAATGTTGGGGCCACGTGCTAGATTCTCATGATAAGCCCTATGCATGTTTAGTTTTTCGATGTATCGTGTTTACATCTTCGTTTAAGTTATATGTTCATAAACTAAATAATTTTACTGATACGTTCTTTTCGAAAATGTCGTATTATATTCAGAAATTGTACAAATGAAAATCTTATCTATTGTTTACTTCACCCCAGTGTGGCAGTAAAATTCCATGTCACTCTTGAGCTTGGTTGTGAAAAATGCGGTAATAATCACGCGTGGGGATATCTTTATTTAATTTCTTACTCTGAGGTTTCACCCCATTTCATGGAGAAAGGAGAAATATACTACAGACATATGTCCTCAGGCTCACAAGTTAATGATAATCGACAGGAATAGAGGAATACAAAAAACAATGTTATTTTTATGATTGTTTTTTTTCATTTCATTTACTTCATATACGCCACGTTTATTCAGTTGATTTATCTCTGCAATTTATCTGTGTTTCCATCGATAATTGCCATTTGTATTTACCACCGCTTTAGCAATGGCTATATGAGAGAGTGATGATGAAAATCGTACTCTATTTGTCATGTACTTTCATATTATTCCTTGTACGGGTGATACATCATTTCCGATATCCAAAATTTCATCCTTTGCAATCGAACAATAAAAAAATACAGATGTACTCCCACATACATTGAGAGTTTATCATGGAAAGCAATTGAAATATATCAGAGTGTACTGCAATTATTTCACTTGTCTATTTATTTTATCTGAAACCCTTAGGCTTGAATCAATTTTATATGAAATTTTTACATCTGAATAGATTTTATGTGAATACGTAAATTGGAACTAACGTATTTAATTTGGCAGTTATACCGGGTGGCCCACCACTGACGCGATGGTCATTTTGAGGGTGTAAATGATGATATTTTGAAATTCTTTTTTATGGTGATTGTAGGGTAACCAAAAGCACCATTTAAAATTATTTCCCTATATAGAGAGTGTTCCAATACAAAGGAACATACGAAAGTTATACTTTTTAAAATGGGACACTCTATATATGACTTCGAAAAAGGAAAGGCAAGCTCAAATTACGATGAGTTTCTTCAGATCACTATGAACATTTAATGCACCATTTACGAGAATATCGCGAAAGATTTAAAATATGGAGTAATTTTGAATAGTAACCAGTTACGCAAGCGATACAGACCAGGTTTTTTTGAGTAGACATAATAGCTAGTCCCATAAAGAGAAAAAAAATTGAACTGTACAGAGTGATCATTATTAATTCTCAAAGATCTACTACGAATAATGGTCAAAACTTTCTTATTTCAACTCGTTGAACGCAAAAATTAATTTCGAGAATTTTTTTCATTAGGTTTTCCTATACCTGAATCTCATAGTTTTTCATATATTCTCGATTTTCAATTTACTAAACATTGAACAGGTTTTTGATCAATTAATTCTCAGAGATTCATTCTGCAACTGTCAAATCACTAATCATAGAAAATTTTTCTATGATTATCACTACACTAAATTGTTGGTTTACTAGTTTTGAATGAAAATCGAGGTATTACAAAACCTTATGAAATCAATTTTTATGTTCAACGAGATGAAAAAATAACGGGCGTGCCATTTGAAATAGGGAAGTTCCTCACTATTATTGGTAGCAGATGTTTGAGAATTAATTATAATCACTCTGTACATTTCAGATTAAATTTTATTTCTCCTTATGGGACTAGCTAATATATCTACTCAAAAAAACATTGTTGGTATCACTTGCTTAACTGGTTCCTCCATAAATTATAATTCAAAATGACTCCATATTTAAAAATGTTCGCAATTTTCTCGTGAATCGTTCAGTTTATAGTGGAGTGATCTGAAGAAACTCATCATAATTTGAGCTTGCCTTTTCTTTTTTGAACTCATATATAGGGTGTCACATTTAAAAAAGTGTTACTTTGGTCTGTACCTTTGTATTGGAACACATTGTATATATGGAAATAATTGTGCTTTTGGTTAGTCTACACTCACCACAAAGAGTATTTTCAAAATATCATCATTTGCACCCTCAAAATGACCATCGCGTCAGTGGTGGGCCACCCGGTATACATATGTTTCAGAGAGAATTTTCCAAACCTGTTTAAAAAAGTAGTTTCGTGATTTGAACTTCATAAGCACAATTAATAGTTATTTAATCAACTTGATTATTGAAGACAGCGACTAATGGTCAAGAAATTTTAACGCGTGAAAGGAGCGAACGCGTAAATAGTTCAAGACCATTAGTCGCTAGATTAATAACCGAGGTGCTTACAAAATTTTTCCGACATCTGAACATGAATTGTGAATAAATTCTTGATTGAAATACATTCTCATTTGACATAATGAAATTTCTATGTTCCAGTAGAGTTTTGACATTTCTCGTAGTGCTTCTGAATCCTTTGTGTACGGTTGCCATGAGAATTGCACATTAAAATGGGTCATTAATGTTCAATTTCGTACAAATTAAAATAGCCTCTCATTTCGAGGTCGTCGAAACAGATTTTTATCGATGAAACAATTGGAAGATGGGATTTATTTTCTAACTTCAAAATCATGACATTCATACCCTTTCCACTCCGCAATATCAATATTTGGTACGAAAAACGTCATATCTTGTAAAAAATTCAATGGCGATTCCTGATAAGTTGTCGAATTTTATGAGGCATCAAGAACTTGAAATATTTCGATTTTGAAACTTGGCAAATGATGATTTTTTTGGTTGTATATTTGACAACTATTATTCAAAAGCAGATCAATATTTAATGACTTGCTGAATTTCTGAGCGAACTAAAGTCATTTTCGTAACATGCCAATTTGATCTCAAATTTCGAAAAATAATTAATAACTCAAAAACCGTTAAAGATAGGTTTAAAAACAGAGTTAATAGAGTGAATATTTTATGGGGTATCATAAAAAAGAAATACCAGATGTCCCATTTCAAATAACAAGGTTGTTGCCAAATTGTCGTACATCCAGGAACACTGAAAATGTGCATTTATTTAAAAATTTAAGTTTCATAGTCAAATGACGATCTACAAAATTTGAAATCTTAACCAGCAATAGTTTCCATAATAATCTAATAGGCCACCACTCAATTTGGGACACCCGATATTATGCTTTTCAAGTTTTAGGATTTCTAATAGTTTTCGATTTATTGCATAAAAAGGGGAAGTAATTTTCGATGTATTTTAAGCAGTTGGCCACTCTGGTACTGATCTATTGGAAATCCTTCATTTCCTCAAAGGCAAGTAAATCTACCCTACTATTTATAGCTCGCCGAACTAACACGTTTGGTGATGAGCCAATTTCAGAGGATGTTAAATGCATTACACGTCGTAATATACTTCGAATTGAACGTAACCCCATTGCATATCTTTCAACGCTTCCCAAGCCCATACTTCAAGAAGATAATGCCAGTCTACATCTAGTTAGAGTGCCTATTTTTGGATATTATAATTGGAATGAGACACGAAGTGCAGTTTGCGTGAGATGAGGTGTCTGAATTGATCGGTTTATCGAATTTATGACATGCTACATGCTCTTCATAATATGAGGGGTTTGGTTCTACAGTGCAAGCCAAAATTATGGAATAAATTCAGTTTTTCTACGACCGTGCGTTTTTACCCTCTTTTCCTCACTGGTTTTATTTAAGAATGTGTCACTTTCCCGCACTAGTGCGGGAAAGTATGAGATTGCTACCTACTTAGGCCTACCTAACACAGAACGTTACACAGGTCACAGTTTTAGACTATCCTCAGCAATGTTTCTAGCATATTCAGGCGAAGGGATAACCAAGATAAAACGTCTTGGAGGCTGGAAGTCAACTGCTGTTGCTGAGAGTTATTCGGAGCTCTCCGTAGAACAGAAGAAAATGATCTCGAATAAAATTCATTCATGTACTGGCAACTTGCAAACCGATGCCGTCTCCGTCATCTTCATACACTTTTCAATCTACGAGTGTTACTCTTAACAGCCAGTTACCATCAACTAACTACTCTGGACCGGATATTTTGACGCATTTGCAGAATTCAACAAATTGTGTTTTCAATATTAATATTAATAATGAAAAGTGGATTCTCATGGAATGTTTTGTATGTTGAAATAAAATAAATATTTTCAATGTGTTTTTTGAATCTTTATGCGGTCGTAGAAAAAAGAATGTTCCTAATTCATGCGTAAGGGGTCTTTTCCGCCCATTGACTGCTTGCCCAAACTCCGCTTCGCGTGCGAAAAAGTAACACTTCCACACTAGTTAGGGAAATAACTTCTCAGAAGAAAAATATTTTGTAACAAAATCCGGGAGGTCAATTTTTGTTTCACTTTTACCAAATTTTTATGCATTTTGAAGGATTTGTGTTGCACCCTGTACCATCCTCATCAACCCTCTAAATTTTTTGAAAAGGGAAAGTGGGTCATGTGGTACTTATTTAAAAAGGTCTTCGTACCTTCTTTACAGGCGTGCAGAATTATTCGAGAATTTTTTTTTCAAATTAGTTCAAAGAGGTTTTCATCATAAAATTTGTCACCGAATGAATGCCTACCATAATAGTTTTCTTCATGCATACCTTTAACCCCTTTCAAACCCCTCACGTGAAAAATTTGAATGTGTGAAACACTGCGCTTCAGTTATGATCTTAGTTAAGTGTGTCATTAGTAAGTTGAAACTCTCCGATAAAATGTTTTATTTCAAAGAAAGATTGATGACAACGCAATTTCATCAATGTTCTAATTATTCACGTTAGGGGGTTGAAAGTTGTGCATAAACAAAACTGTTATGGTCGGCTTTCATTCGGTGACAAATTTCATCAGCTACCATCGTATCAAAGTAAATAAGCCATGACAAAGTGCATATACTGAAAACCTCCTTAAACTCCCTAAATTACCCTCCAAATTTGGTGATGATTCTCAGGGCCCCCGTAAGGGCATGGCGCATGTGTGCAATAAAGAATTTTGGCACACCTTAAGGCATTTAAATTTTTCTTATTTATTAGGTGGGTAGGTAGCTAGATGCTTGAAATAAAGCAAAAAACTGAACTTTAGAAGTCAAAAACTAGATATTTCCTAGTAGACTAAAATATAAAACAAACAAAACACAACAGAATTTGGGCTGCCCTAAAAGGATGGCGTCCGTATGCATTGCACACTTTGCACACATGGTAGTAGAGGCCCTGATGATTCTGTGTACAGTTCTTGACATATTTTATTAAGGAAGCTGCCTCCCATTTCAGAGACGATGATTGGGTAGACCAACTAACGAAAATTTGCCCACTGTGCATTGAAGGTTTAGAAAATCGATTGTGGAAGGGGGTGGTATTTTGCGATTCAATGTTTTTTTTTTCCCGAAAGCATTGAAAATAATTGGAAATTGTGTGGTGACACCTACTCTTTTAATCCGGCATAGCCAAATCAACACACTCTTGTAACTAAGCAAAATAATTTCTATCATTATTTAGTTTCGTTCAATTGAAGTTGACGGAAATCAGGAATTTTTATCTCCGCGCTGAAGATGTACGGCAAATAAGATTGCGATTTCTCGATACCGCACACGTGGGGTGGAGCCAACTGTTACCGGCCACACGTGTCCAAAAGGTTTAAAATGCGGGATTGTCCGCTGAATAAATCAGTCGAATTAAACATAACGTCCTGACCACTACTCAAGAAAGTACTAGCCGACCAGTCCGTCCAGAAGTAAGTGCCACCAGAGGGTTCTGCAGGGGCAAGTTCAGTTTAGGTATGATTGTTTTAATTCTTATTTGCTGGCTTTGATATTTATAATGTATTTCTCCTGTTGTATTTTCCCGTCCTTCCGCCGCTCGAATTCGCAGAGGTTGTATAGTAGCTTCAAACGACCTGCATGACTTGTGAGAATTCCGAGATGCGAGATGGTATATGTTAGCTTGAAACGGCACATATATTGTCTTGTATTATCCTCTCTGGTATTACTCGAGTTCCTGGACGTTGTGTAGTAGCTTCAAACGGCCTGCATGACACCCTGCAATACTGAATCGGCAAGAGGGTGTATGTTAGCTTTAAACGGCCCATACACTGTCTTGTTGTGCCCTTCCGCCACCGTTCGAGTTTCTGAGGGTTGTGTAGTAGCTTGAAACGGCCTGCATGACACCCTGAAATTCTGAACTTGCAAGAGGTTGTATGTTAGCTTGAAACGGCCCATACACCGTCTTGTTGTGCCCTTCTGGCATTATTAGAACCCCCGGAGGTTGTGTAGTAGCTTGAAACGGCCTGCATGACATCCTGGAGTTCTGATGTGCAGAACGCGTATGTTTAGTGAGACGGCCTATATGCAGTCTTGTAAATGCCTCCCTTGATCCTCCCTCACCGTGTGCCGCTCCGGAATATCGAGGTGCATGCCCTAGCTTCAAAAGGCGTGCATGGGCCTCGTGGTTCAGAGCATTAGGGTGGGTGTATGCTAGCTTGAAACGGCGCATATGCTTTCCTTGGTACCGCACTAATTTCTTTTCATCGTCTGTCCGTAAAACCGATTGTTGTTAATAAAGCCTGTAGTTGTTATTTTGAACCGATGTATGCCGGTAAATAAGGATGTCATTTTTGGGAATTTTTTGTTAGGAACTTGCTCATGTTAGAACCTTCGCTTCCGTACCGTTACTTACCATTGCTTGATTAATTTTCCGCTTGCACTCTTATTCGACTATCATTACCGCTTTTTAATACCGCTTGTGAATATTGCATTGCTTATTTTTCTGAGAGCTCTCACCGCCGACATAATGCTGCATGTTACATACCGCTTCGATCTTCTCACCGCCCGACCACCCTCTTTCCTCACATTGTATTTATGATATCATGGTGTATTTTGATGACTGCCGTTATTTACCGTTTACCAAATAAATATTTTATTATAACTGTGTGTTTTATTTTCCTTAGGAATATTTAAGTATTTTTCATAGTTAGGGAACTTTTAGTTAGGTACAAACAACTGACCCCTGGACATAACCTTCTCTGGCTAGTAGCTCCCGGACCCCATAGGACACCGCCTATGGGTACCCTAGTGTCCTCAACACTTTAAACTAGAGGTGGCGCCCGAGATCTCTACTTCCGAAGGTAAACGATGGCAACAGAATTTGGTGGAGACGGGAGCACGTCACACTCTTCAGGATTACACGGCATTTGTTATCATTGTGTATGATGTGCTCATATCTACAGAATTTCATGAAAATCGCATTATCACACGATTCATTGAAAAATATACTCATAATCAACAAAAATTCCGAAAAAATATTATGATTCTTTCGAAACGGATAAAAGTGAAAAGGCTTGTGACTCGTATGTTAACTTCTCTGAATAAATTTCTGTTGTGGTCATCAGATGACCACAACAGAAATTTATTCAGAGAAGTTAACTAATAATATCATCGTCACACTGTCATAGTAAGTTTTGATGATTCGATTCTGACGAAATGTAGGACAAATATGCTATGATATGATATTTTGAAACTTCCATTCATATTTTATGACAATTTTTTGGAAACATGTATTCCAATTGAAATTTCTCCAACTTTTCTGAGATTTTGCCTAATGCTTCCAAAATTTTTCCGCCTGCCTTAAACTGCGTCGAAAATTTATCAGCGGCTTTGAGAATTTGTCAACTCTGATCAATATTGAGCACGCCTCTAGACCAACTCCATTGGCATCTGTCCAACTGCTTAAAAATTTCATTCAAATTGTTTTGAAATTTTTTCAACTGCTCCGAAATGTTCCCAACTGTATCGAAATTTGGTCAACTTCTTCGAAAAACTATCAACTACTTTGAAAAATTGCCAACTTTGATCAACATTTGTACCGTCCCAGTATCCACTCCATAGAAATTCCTCAAATTGTTTCAGAATTTTTGCGACTGCATTGACAATTTTTCCAACAGCTAACTCTGATCAAAATTTGGGCACGCCCTATACCAACTCCATCGGCATTGGTCCAACTGCTTCACAATTTCACCAACTGTTTTGAAAATTTTTTATTTGCTTTCAGAATTTTTCCAACTGTTTCGACGTTTTGCCAACTGCTTCGAAAAACTACCAACTGCTTTGAAAAATTGCCAACTCTGCAGATCAACATTAGGCCCGTCCCCGTGTTGAAATTTTTCAAACCGCTTTGAAAATTTTCCAACAGCTTTGACAGTTTTTCAAACTGTTTCAAAAATTTAACAACTGCTTTAAAAATTTCCCAACTCTGGAATTACCGTAAGAAAACGTTTGCATTAGACAAATTCAAGGGCTAGAATCTTTTTAGAGTAGCTCGGCTACCACCAAGCCAATACCTGTTAGCAATAAACAAGGCTGGACACTACAAAGACTGGTACGAGTCACCATTCACTGCACAAAAAGATATTCGAAGACAAATAGTAGGAGAGCTGGCACGAATTTTAGGGTAGGTATTTGAGGCAAGCTGAAAACTTGTCAGATACCTCTCCTATTATATCCCAACTCGGGATTGCAGACCTGGCTGGTGAGTAGCGGGGCTAAATCAACCCCTACATTTTTAAAAATATTTATTTTTTCTTCAGATAGAAAGCCCTACTGAAATGATCTGGCTTTTTGGGAATCCTATTTTCAAGTTATAAATCACACTCCATTAAAATTTCAAGCTGCCTCAAAAACATTTTTTGCAAAATATTTTTGCACGCGTTTGGCAATGTTAAAACCCCGATTAAATTATCTGGCTTGTTTTTTTAGTATTTATAAAGCATTACACTGCAACATATATAAATTGCGTATTGCCTCAAATATATTTTTGGGAAAAATGTAGGGGTTGATTCAGCCCCGCTACTCACCAGCCAGGTCTACAATCCCGAGTTGGGAAATAATAGGAGAGGTATCTGACAAGTTTTCAGCTTGCCTCAAATACCTACCCTAAAATTCGTGCCAGCTCTCGGACTAAAATGGTTTTAACCCATTTTTACCCGCTGTTCCTATATTGGACGTCGCCGTCTCATTCCCAGTGTTCCAATAATGGACATACCTCTTTTTCTCCCCAAACTATTTAACACTCGATCGCATATGGCCATAAGTTTGCTAGATGTGTTCTTTACGAATGTTCGCATGTTGTGACTAGTTTCGATCGCTTCGGATTATAATTACGTGCTTTGTGATTTCATAAATAGTCCGCTTGGAAAATGGCTTCCAAAAAGTAAGTATTTTTTTATTACCTCGTTTTTATTTTCAAAAGGAACTGAGTTTTCCTCTCGAAGTGATCCATATTCTGATAATACTAGTATTCTATTCTGCAGAAAATCATTATTTTCTATAACAGCACTGCTTTTTTGAATGTTCCAAAATTGGAACAATGGGAATGAATGGTATGGATATTCATTTTTCTATTTACAGATATTATACAACAGCAGACCTCATCGATCTCGTTGAAAATGAGGATTTTTGGAAGGCAGGCATTTTTATAACGCCTTCTAATTGCCCAATACCATCAAATTCGGAGGTGAAGAAGACACCCAGAGGTTCATATGCTCATATGACGGATAGAACTACGGGAATAACTGTAACCTCATGGAACGATAACCGTCCCGTGAGTTCCTGTGATGCTGTGAATCCTGTTGTTCAGGTTAGCAGATGGGTGTCAACAGAAAAAAAAGATACCAATATGCCAACCATTCGTCATTGGTCAGTATAATAAAAACATGGGGGGAGTTGATCGAATGGACCAGAACATCAACAATTACCGCATCAGTGTTAAATTTAAGAAATGGTGGTGGCCAGTATTCGCGTTCTCTTTAGATTCAGCATTTCATAATGCCTGGCAAATATACCGATGCCAACCTAACAATGAAAAAATTGATTTCTTGAAATTCAGGAGGGGAATCACCACTGTATATTTGAAGAAATACGGAAATCCTTTAGTCGGAGGGGGACGGCCTAAATCTTCTAAAACATTAATAACCAGAATACATCCAGTAATAAGGTTTGATGGTTTACATCATGGATGATTCCTTCTGCAAAACAGGGACGCTGTGCAATTTGTCATAAGAACACAACTAAAATGTGTGAAAAATTTTGTGTAAATCTGCATGAACAATGTTTCAAAATGTTTCATATTGAATAAAAATCTTAAATAATATGCAAGATAAATGAATTTTATATGTCTTTGATCATCTCATATTGAAACAAGACCCTTACCTTCCATTCCCAGTGTTCCATTATTGGAACGAAATTATTTTCGAAAATAATGATCACTTTTTCACATGATGAGAGCAAAGTATTGTGTTTATGGTATATGTGAATGCTTAATCAAATGAAAAAATCTAATTTCAATGAAATAAAAATTTCGGGCACAGAGTCTCCTAAAAATTCCGATAATTCGGGCAAAAACGGGTTAATGTCCAGTGGCCGTACTCGTATCTTCATTGAACGAACAATAACTGATCGAAAAATTTGGTTTTTTCTGTGACGGGAAAAAAATGTGACATTTTATATCTCTTGACAGGTCACAAAATATGACTTTTTACGAAATTGCTTTTTTCCCTGTCAAAAAATTGATTCTCTATGTAGCCGGGAAAACAGTACTCACTTTTTTCCCGGGGAAAAAAGTAACTTCGTGAGAAGTTATATTTCTTTCACTCTTACATCGTTGTTTTTCTTGTCACAGAAAAAAATAGTGTATTATACACGGAAAAATAGTAGATTTTAGCTCTCGGTTTTTTGTCTCCCTCCGCTTCGCGTCGGGAAACAATATAACCTCGAGGTAAAATCTAATACTTTTTTCCCTTGTATAATAAATAACTATTTTTTTCATTTTTTCTATTTTTTTGTCCTGCATTGCTTAAAGCAAGGAGTACCAAAAATAATGTCACAATTAAAATGAAGGAAAATTTTAATGCTGTTTCTAGAATGAAGAATGTTAATTTCCTGAGAAACCTAGGGGGCTAAGACGCTTCACGATGTGTATATATCGGAATTTGATTTCAATTCACATAAAAATAGAAAATATTGAATCCAATTCTTTCGTATCGATTTGCTCAAACGAAAAAAAAATGAGAAACGAAGGTACCCAGGAAGTTTCCTTCGATATCCACGTCACGTTGCTGTTTTGATAACACTTGATAAACTACGCTTGTTCAGGGCGACGGGAACGTGAGTATCTCAGGGATCGAGTTTCCGTACAGGGATATATGTATTAAATTACCTCATTCAGAAAACTGAAGATGATTCAGCTTTCTCAGGAAGCTCTGTTCCATACTTCGTCTCCCGGAGAGCAAAATATCTACGAAAAAGTTGATGATCGAATAAATTAATCATTAATTGCAATTGAAACTTTTTTTTATACGCATCTCTCGGGAAAAGACTGAGCTTATAGCGCCCTTTCAAGCGCCCCGAGATGAATTTAGAAGAAATCGGTTTGTGCGTGTCTTAAACTGCTGTAAGTTGTAACCAAGGAGGAATACATCTTGAGGTAGGGTATTCCATAGCCTTGCAGTTCGGTAAAGAAAAGCCTTCTAATACACCGATGTCCTAGCTGTAGAAAGATGCACGGCAAACTGGTGACTATTATCGGCTAGCCTTGTTTGTCGATCAAATTTAGCCCCTGGTGGAATTATGGAGGCAATGGCAGCAGAACACCTTCCGTGGTAGGTCTGTAAAAAAGGCATAAGTCTCCAACCTTCCTACGGTGATCGAGACTATGAAGATTGGCAGTTAACGTTGGATCATCTATTAGGCGCACTGCTCTTTTTTGAATGGAATCAATTAGGAGTAACGAGTGCTTAGGAGCTGAACCCAAAGCATGAGAGCAATATTCCATAGCTGGACGTACTTGAGCCTTGTAAAGTAATAAAAGCTGCTTTGGAGTGAACAATTTCCTCGCACGTAATAGATAGCTAAGCTTCTGTGCAGCTGACTTGGCAACTGAGCTGACGTGCTCATGCCAGGTTGCATTTGGACTGATATTGACCCCTAGAAGCTTAAGTCCATTAGTTGGTTTTATTGTTTTATTGTCCATTATTAGTTGGGGTGCGACTGTCGATGCTTCTTGTGAGCACAGTAGCCTGGGTCTTAGAGGCATTGAATTCAACCAGATTGTCAGAACCCCATTGTAGAATAACTTCTAGATCTTTGTTGATTGTCACAGCTTGAGCGATTCTTTGGGAACTGGATGTTGGAGCTGATACAGGCTTCTTGTTTGTCGTGGACGCTATAAGAGTGCTGTCATCTGCAAAGCTTAAAATCTAATTCTTGGTTGAATTTAAAAGGTCATTAATATGCATTAGGAACAGAGTCGGGGACAAGATTGAGCCCCGAGGTACACCGGCGTTGACGGAATGAAGTGCAGACTCCGCACCATCGACCACAACACAAAGTTGTTTCTCGTGGAGGAAACTTCCGAGCCAGCTGCAAAGTCCTTCCGGGAGACCGTAAGATGGAAGCTTAGATAGTAATGCTCTGTGCCATACACGATCGAAGGCCTTGGATACGTCTAGGGCAACTGCAATTGATTCCCCATGCTTTTCTATAACGTTTGTCCAAAGATGAGTGACATAAGTGAGCAAGTCACCTTCCGAACGACAGCGCCGAAAACCGTATTGATTGTCGCTAATGAGATTGTTTTCCTCTAGGTGTTTTACTATCTGCAAATTAATAGCAATCTCCATTACTTTGGACGAAATGGGTAGTAAAGATATCGGACGATAATTTCGAGGCATGCACTTTTTCCCTTTTTTTGGTATTGGCTGAACTCTAGCGACCTTCCAGATGTTTGGGAAAGTTTTCTGCTCGTAGGACAGCTTAAACAGCCGACACAACAGAGGTGCGAGCTCGGGTGCGCACTTTTTCAGAACAATAGCTGGTATTCCGTCGGGTCCTGTTGACTTTCTGCTGTTCAGCTGTTTCAGGATTTGGCAGATGCTCTTTGTACGGAATTTAACTTCTGGCATCGAAGCCTGAACCTTGGGAATATTGGGGGGTTCTTTCGGGCCTGCTTCTAGAGTAGAATTTTTGGCAAATATAGCTGCAAAAAGATCAGCCTTTTCTTTGGAGCTAGTTGCCAGAGTACCGTCGTCTTTGAGAAGTGGTGGAAAAGTCGAATGGCAAAAATTATTGCTAATCACCCTAGCGAGTGACCAAAATGGGCGCGAACCACTTGGGCAATCTAAAAGCTTTTTTGTTACTCTGTTGTTAAATGCTTGTTTTGCGGCTTGAATAGTTATATTGCAGTTGTTTCTATCAAGTATATACGCTGCCCTCTTCTCGTCTGTCGGGTTTGAGCTCCATTCGAGGAAGGCTTTATTTTTATTGTCGCAGGCTCGCTTACAATCTTTGTTAAACCATGGCTTTGCAGATGGAGGTTTCTTTGTGTGTGTGGGATGTAAAGTTCCATACCCAAAAGAATCATCTCAGTGACAGCCTCTGCACACTGGCTGACATCTTCAATATTGAAGCAGGTGGCGTGCCATGGATATTCCGCGTAAAACTCTTTCAGTTCATCCCACTTGGCCTTCCCAGATACAGCTTTTGGAGGGCGAAGGCAGTTTTTATTTTTTTTACGGGATTTAAAAAACAGTCATAAAACTCAATATGATATGAAGCACTAAGTAGATGTTCTCACACAATTGTTTTAGATCTCGTAACTTTATTATTAGGGTTAGAAAATATCAACCCCCTATGAGTTTCGTTCAAAAATTGTGTTCGTGGATGGATTTTCTAAAAATAAAATTCGCTTATGGTTTCCATTCAATTCTAGAGAAAAAAGTCTACCTCAAAATTTCGATACAGTCGATAGAGAGACAACTACCCCTGCTTATTTTCATCGATGAATCATCTCCCTAATTTCCTCGCATTTGTTTACAGACACCCTGTATAAAAATCAATTGCTGTTCGTTAGTCTCGCTCCAACTCGAGAATGGCTGAACGGATGTCTCTTATCTTGGTCTTGAAATGTTCTTTGAGGTCTAGGAAAGGTTTGAAAAGTGATAAAAATTATGATAATTGCTGGGAGAACTGTAAAAACGTTATGCCATTCTCGATCAGATACTAGAGAAATCTCACTCAAGATATTTTGGCAACTAATCTACAAAATAATACGGTGATCGTAAATGCATCTAATTATTTGACAAAATTAATAAAGCAAGTTCCTTCCTGGCTCTATTCTCAGAAATGTTCATGAATTTTTCATTTTTGGAGATCTTGCAGGTGATGCAAATTGTTGATTTGAAAGATATTTCCTCACGAAATTGATCAATAACGGCAAACAAAAAAACCAAATGATTCAAACGTGGAGGTCAACTTGACATATGGAAAGTCTCTTTTGATGACATCATTGTTTTGAATTTGCTTCATTTTTGAGACAGATGAATTAATGACGTCAAATTGAATGAGTTTTTAAAACGCCGTCGAATACGGAACGTCAAAAACAGCTCAATTTTGACGGTTTGAATAACTATTATTGTTAAATTTGCAATTCAGAACTCTCTTGAATAAACCGTAGATAAAGTAAAGTATAGAAGCAATCGTAAATAAAGTTCAAATACAAATATCAGGCGAACAATTCCAAAAGGAAAATGCATAGGGGAAGTGTGCCCATGTTGGCACCCTTAACGAATTATTCACATATTTCATTAAAGAAATATTTTTCTATGTCATCGATTGTACAGATTTACTGCTACTCGTATGTAGTATGCATTTTATACATATATATATAAATTTTCAAAAATTTGGATTATAGCACTTTTTAAAATTTGGCCACGGGTGCCATCATAAGATCACGGTTGTCCTTTGATGGCATATAACTGAAAATAAAATGATATTATTTATTGAAATATTTTATTGAAGAAAATAGCAGTCCTATTTCATAAAAATGAAAATATAAGTGTATTCTTGTTCTTGTATGATTTTCGATGATCTCGATACTTCACTCGAAATATTTTTCATTATTTTCGGATACCTCTAATATTTCTTGCGAAGTACCACGCTTTGGAGGAATCGTCTCTTGATCTTGATTTTTTTCTACGATGGCACCCTATGCTATCATAGGAACACTCTGGCTATGCCATCATAAGCATAAGTAACATATATTTTTCAACAAAGCGAAAAAGGTACTAAAAAGACGAAAAAACCTGAAACTTTCACACTTAAAGAATTGTTATAGAGTGATTAAAGGAAAGTAAAATCATTTTTTAAACAGATTTTTTGAATATCTAAATAAAACAAAAAGAATAAAATAACTATCATACATCAACACCTACCGAAAGGATTGAACTCTTATAAAAGTCACAAATTGCCATGTATTCAAGGTGTAACTACGTATATCAAGCGTAAATGCCATCTGGCTTACAAACTCAGTAAATATAAGTTTGTTTCAGTTGATGTTAACAGACTTCTTTGAAGTGTGCCATCATAAGCAGAATGCCATCATAGGCATGCCATCATAGGCATACTTCCCCTATGTGCGTGTTAACATGGGGCAATTACGTGAAACACAATCGCAGGGGGCAAGAAATGAAAGGAATCAACGAAGAACATTTGAGCAAAAAGAAGGTCGCAGATTTGTAGTCGACAGACGCAGACCATTAAAACAAGAAAAACAACAAATGTTTCTTACAAATTATGTAGATTAATGGCAAAACACCGTTAGAACGAACTCAACCGCGGTATTTAATAACCGAATCTACCCTCCAAATTTCAAATCCTTCAAATAACACTCAGCAACAGCAGTTGACATCCAACTTCCAAGACGTTTTATGTTGGTTATCCCTTCGCCTGAATCTGCTATAAACATTGCCGAGGATCGTCTAAAACTGTGACCTGTGTAACGTTCGGGGTTAGTTAGGCCCTTAGGCAAAGGAAAGTTTCCTTGGCCTAAGTAGGTAGCGATCTCTTACTTTCCCGCACTAATGTTAACTGAAATGCATGCGGGAAAGTGGGTAAAAACGCACGGTCGTAGAAAATAAATCGGTTTGGATCAGATATTATTTTTCGTTTTTTTACAGCTCCCTCAAATGTGGAAGAAATGCTTTCATAAGCAACCGTTCATATACCTTCATTCAATATTCAAACAACTGCATCGTAATCGATTTTTCCCAGTTTCCCCAAGATGAAGAAAGAATTATATGTTTTTTCCGCCTGTTTCTGTCGGACCGAGTGTATTAAGAACTATTTAAATCCGCATCGAAATGTACTTCAAATCCAAGTTTCGCGAATTATCCCAAGTTCTCGTAGCCTCGTACAAAGAAAAGCCAATTACTCAAACAGAATGCGAACAAGGGACTCTCAGACCGAAACCAAACTTTATCTCTTCTGCTGCTTGTTTTCTGGTTCGGAGCCCAGCCGCTTCAAGCCATCAATGTCGGTTCCACTTCCTGGAGACCGAGTTGGAACTACAACTAACTTCGATTCGTTGTTTTTTTGATGGAAAAGGCCATAAAATACACGGAATATTTATAAGGGGGATGTTGGATGAAGGGTTATTTCTGCTTGTTAATTTATGACGATGAATTAATGTTTCTGGAAGTGAGTGACAACAGGTTTAAGAATCACCGATTCACAATTTTGATGGAACGAGTGTAAATCTGCGTTTGATATCGTTAGTTGAAATTCTTGAGGCTCCCTTGTTTTTTCAAATCAATTAAATAAGCTGATTTACATTAGAATGGTTTCATTGAAATTTACTTATTAAAATTTATTGTTGATTGGCAAAGCCGTAGCGAGGGGAGGTCCGATGGGGTCCGGAGCCCCTCCGAAATTTTTCAGTAGTACAGGATTACAACATTTCCTTCAAAAACTGTCCTTGTCTTCGGTCGACCACCCCCTCCTCCCGAAATTTTATTCTTGCTGCGGCCTTATTTATTGGTGGCCACTCATGTAATTGGTTTCCTGCACGTTCGACAACTGACAGCACACCGGAGGTATAACAAGCCCACTTTTATTGTGCAAATATGGAAGAACCACGAGACATTTTGATGTTTTTCGAGTGTTCCCATTAATTTATTTCTTCTTTGGACTAAACAATCGTGAAAATGGACCTATTTAATTATTAATTAAATTCAGATCATATTCATCGAGGACGGTATGTAGAAAAATATCAGTTTTGGGCATTCACCCTTATCTACTGCAGAATACTTATCTTTTTTTTTATATATCGTTCTCGATGAATATGACCAGAATTCAATAAATAATTTGACAGGTCCATTTCACTATTTTTTTGGCCAAAGAAGAAATGAATCAACTGAAACACTCAAAAATCATCAAAATCTTTCGTGGTTTTGCTACATTTGCATAGGAAAAGTGCGGTGTGCTGTCTGTTGTCAAACGTGCATGAAACCAATTTTGTGGATTTTTAATTCGTACAAGATGGCCGCAGTTGGTAACCTCTGAACTACAACTTCCTGATCCTATGAGATAGAGAAATATGAATAGCACATTGCAGAGTCATCTTTTTTGAGCGCTCGTTCTTCTTAAATGAGTGCTATATCGTTATGCCCAAATGTCTGTGATTTTCTAATTTTGAGCCGAAAATGGACTCAAACGATAGGGTTAGAATCCCTGATGATGAATTCGTGGTTAAATTCAATTCTGGGTGAGTTCGGTTCCCAAATCGGCTCAGCAAATTTCGTTAAGCAGCCAAATCGTTCCATAAAATATGGACATTCAAAATTTTTGTTCCTCAATGTCTCAGACAAAACGATAACCATCGAAATAAAATGTTGCGGCCATATTATGCAAAATGTTCATAATAAGCTTCATGCAAATTTTTGTGGCCATAGTTTACACAGAAACATAGAGAATTCAATTGGAATATTGAAAAGAAGAAACTTTATATTACCTTGAAGAAATATCCGATTCGGATGAAATTCATTTCATAAATGAAGATGGATACACTGAATTTTCATGCAGAATTTTGTGGAAATAATTTCAACAGAACCATAGAAAATTAAATTGGAATATTGAAAAGAAGAATCCTTATATTTTCCTAACAGGGTAACCGAGTCAAGTGAAATATCTTTAGTGAATTAAAACTGATACACTGA
This sequence comes from Propylea japonica, assembly GCA_013421045.1. Lineage (NCBI taxonomy): Eukaryota > Metazoa > Arthropoda > Insecta > Coleoptera > Coccinellidae > Propylea > Propylea japonica. The sequence continues at coordinate 95,845,684 of CM024239.1, forward strand.
ATGTTCATGCAAAATTTCAAGAGGATCTCATCAATTTTTGAATAATTTCCAGAATATAATTCCGATTAAGCTGAGATACTGCATCTATATATTTAAAAATGATTTCCTTTCCTTTCTGTGCTATAAACTTGAAACAAAAACATTATACCATCATTTTTTGATAGAAATTCAATAGTTCGTTCTAATTCTTGCTGGGGGTTTTCTTCCCAATTATTACATGAAATTTTGTTTTTTTTCGGAATCAATTATTTATTTTCACTTAAAAGTATTAATTTTTTATTTCTGGTTTCAAAATATTCAACATGTCATACGTTGCTCTTAGATCAGTAGCGACGCTACGGGGAAGGGCAGAGGTGGCCCAGAATTTTCAGTGGGGCAGTGATGAATGAATTGCTAAATTTTTTTGAACAAAGGCTATCAACAGCATGGGCCATAAACAGAGGTTTGGGTGTGAAAGGGTAAAACCTGCCCTCCTGATATTCATGGCTATGTTACGCGTTAAACATCTTCTTTATATTTACTACGGGGTCAACTGACGGTACGCTGAGCACACCGCGTCGTGGACTGAAGACGTTAAATTTGCGAAATGCTAGTACGCTATGGTCAATGCGACAAATGGTAAACATCTCGCTACTTTGTTCGAGGTTCATGCTATGGAAGAAGGTTTTCGTATGGAACTAGGGATGTCGTCTTCGGTATATTCATACCCAAAAGAAGGTGTCATTTCGCTGTAGGGTCCAAGAAACACTTTGTATCATTCAGAGCTATCCTGTGCTGATGAGTCCTAATAGGGACGAAATGGTCATTCATAGGTGCTCTGTTTGATACCACTTCCTTGCATTTTGTCTTGAACGAGGACGAGATTAGCTCCGAAGTATGAGTTTAACATTGGTTGATCTCAATCGATTAACATTATTTTCTGCTTTCACTATTTTTATATTCATGATGATGTTACGCTTTATACCTCTTATTATTACACTATAAATATTTCCAATAGAAATTAAAATGATGATATTTTTCTTGACCAATGCTCTTTCGAATTCCCATTGTTAACAAAAGTAAGCTTTGAATTAGTTATAAAATGGGCCTTTAAAGTTAAAATGGTAGTGAGAACAAAAGAGATCAGTCAGACCAACAAAATGATATGTCAATAATAGTTATTTATACAACAAGTGAGTTAAATGAATGTTTATTCATGAGAAGAAAGTTTAACCCACGAGCCCGGGGCTCGTGGGTTAATTTCTTCGAGTGAATAAACATTTTTAACTCACGTGTTGTATATGTTACGGGCAATGTAAATAATTGGGCATTGTTTATAATGCCCGGGCAATTTGAAAAGTGCCCAAAAGGATATGACAAAATGATAAATTATGCTGCAAATATCACATTGCCCGGTCATTTTGGATAATGCTAAAAGTCAAGTGGGCAATTTAAGAATAATTTTTATTCATATTTCTTATAAAAAATAACAAATTTCTACATATCTAACTGACAAAGTAAGAAACAAAAATAACAAATAAAATTTCCAATGCTGACAAACAAACCGGTGGCGATGAAATAAGTACCAACAGAAGTTAAGTCTAAATAAAAATAAAGTATTAGATATGTACGTACTTACAAATTTATATTTACACAAAATGTCAATAATAATATCTATTTATTAGAGCAGCTACCACTTTGGTGACATTTTGAGTTACATAACTTTTTTTCTTTACGACACTTGCACTTGTCGGATTTACAGCCACCTTTACAGCTACATCGCCTATAGCCTTGGCCCCCTGTCTTGGATGACAATCTTGCACATTCTCTTAGTGAAATCTCTCTCTGTGGAATATCTTCATCATATATAAACTTCTCATTACATATTGTAAATTGGTTCCTGGCATAAAGTTGATTTAGAATTCCGTGTTTCGTGCCTAATTTATACATATTAGCATCTGTTAGTTCAAGAACAAATGCCAAAATATTTCTTCCATCGGCGCGACCTCTGTCGACATCTGGGACTCGAACTCTAACTGTGTCACCTTTTTTAGCATCAGGGAATTTTGAGGTAGAAGCTTGAATCATTTTTTCAGCTTGTTTTTTTAGATTTCTTGCTGAAATCTGCCTAATTTTTAATATGTCGGCTTTCCTTTTTTTCACATAGGGTTCTTCCGGAGAATCTTCATGTCCGAAAGGTTCTTGAAATTCTTTATTATGTAAATCAGTTTGAACATAACTATCAAGAGAAAGTAGTTCCTCCTCATCATGTTTACTTGGACCTGGGAGCTCCGCTAACACATGTGACTCAGTTTTATTTTGCAGAGGACCTTCTTCTACAGACTGTACATTATTTTGATCTCTTACTAAAACTTCTAAGTCCTCTTCACAATTTATATTATTCAGAACATCTGTGGGTAGAAAACTTTTTAGACCAACTTTCAACTTTGTCCCAAACATGGCCTCATACGGAGTACAGTTGATGCCACTATGATGAGCTCTGTTCTTCATTAGCTGTACAAAACGTAAACCTTGTGACCATTTCCTGGTGCTATTGTCTTCTAGCCACGAACAAAGCATATTTTCCACGTCCTGATTCGCACGTTCTACGGAACCCTGACTTTGAGAGTGTCTGGGCTTCCCATGCACCATCTTCAACTCGGGCCACATGCTACATAGTTCGCTAATAGTACTGTTAGCAAATTCTCTCCCATTATCACTTTGCAAAATACTGGGCGCACCAAAAATTGCAAAAATATCCAAAAGCACATAAGCTACTTCTTCTGCTCTTTTGCTTTTAAGAGGTCGAAGTTGAATAAATTTAGTAAGATGGTCTTGGTATACAAGTATGAATTTATATTGATCATCGGCTTGTGACTGCATGTCAATTAAATCGACTTGACATCTTGAATTCATACTCTTACTTAGTATCGGTCTAACAACTAAACCTTTTTTTGGCACACTGTGTTTTTTTTCGCAGGTCATACATAAATTTAGATATGTGACAATCATTTCCCTTGTAATGTTTTTATACTTTGAATTTACCTCTTTTTCCATACGGTTTCGACCACCGTGCCCAATTGCTATATGTGCATCATGTAAGAGTTGAAATATCTCTTCCCGATGTACGTAAAATCTTATCTGCTCTTTACCTTCCTCTACAGGAACTATTAACTTTTCCTTCTCTCCAATAGTCATTACATCAAACCTACGTAAACGCTGATAATCCTCAGGTTTTTTATTTACCACTTTGCTTCTAGATGTTTTAACCTTTTCTATTAAATCCAAATATTGAGGCTTTGTGAGAATTTGTGTATTCTGAGCTTTTGAGGAACATAATTCATCCAGACGTTCATTAAAACGATGCTTCATGTCACTGACATCAGTTATTGACTGTTCCTGCATTTTATTTTATAGAAAAATCACTAACACTAAATAGACAGAATTTAAGAGATATATCAATAAGCATTTGTCGCACATAAGCTAAATAACATCCAAAGGCAACGAGAAAACGTAAATAATGCGACGCAAGCCACAGGTACGGACACAGGCGGCGAGCGACAAAGAATGAATGCTGATTGGCCAGCCAAAATCACATCACACGCACGTGGTTGTCCCATTGCTGTCAATTAATCAAAGTGCCCAAATAAATAATAGCAGTATTCATAATGACCGGGCAATGTGAGAAGTTATTGTAAAGTAATTGAAATTTATCAAATTGCCCAATTTTAATGGTCATTATTCATAATAACCAAGCATTATGAATTCTGACCTAAATAATTACATTGCCCGTAACATATACAAAATTTTATCCCATTTTGATAAAAATTCAAATAATGAATACTTTTTAGAGGAAATATTTGGTATAATTCAAATTCATAACGAGATTTCCCTTCGATCGATGGTTGCTAGGGCACTATGTAATTAATTGTTTGCAAGTGTCAATGAAAATTATAGAACAGTCAAAGAATTTTTGTTTCGAAAAAATGTTGAGCGGTGATGACGAGGTTGTAGTTCCTGAGGACATTATACAAAAAGCAAATGAGGCAGCAGAAGCAGTAATTCCATTAAAATCAAAAATATTGTACGAAAAGCAATATACGGCATTTTGTGCATGGAGAAATAATAAAAAAGCCAAAGGTGTCAACGAAAAAATAAATTTGGCGTATATTTCCGAACAATCCAAGAAAGTGAAGTCGTCGTCTTTATGGTCCTACTATTCGCAACTTAAGAAAATGTTGGCTCTGAAAGAAAAAATAGACATCGGCAGATTTCACCAAGTCACCGCCTTTTTAAAGCAACATTTAGGGGATACGTAGCGAAGAAGTCGAAGGTATTCACAAGATAGGAGTTAGAATACTTTTTAGATGCCGCTCCTGATGAGCAATATTTATTGATAAAGGTAGTTAATGATAGAAATGACTGTTAATGTAAAGTTTTTTTTTAATAAACATACTTTAAAATGAGTTTCAGGTGCATTGTGTGAGGAAAGAATTATTTCCAGAAAGTGAGTGGTGAACATTTTATTCCACTAGTGAATTAAAAAAATTTTAATTCACTCAGTGGATAAACGTCAACTTACCCTAGTTACCATGGGTTGAATATTGTCGTCTTTAAACGTCAAAATGGGATAAAAAAATATAACTATAAAATGATAAACGAAACCACTCGATTATTCTCGCATTTACTATAATGAAAAGGAAAATCGAGCATCTGGGGATATAATTACTTCCTTAAGACTTTTCGATTTCACTTTTATTTATCAGTCTGCCTCCCAATTCAGCAGACCTCTCCCGCTAGGAATATATATAATGGGAAAATTTCAGAGCACGCAGCACTTGGTGACATAACGAAACAACTTCTGAGCAGTAAAAACTTTTAATTGTCTCGTTAATTATTTCTTAAGGGGGTATCATTTGAGAAATTTTCATAAGAACTTTGTGAACAGAGGAGTTTCATAAATATATATTACGGATCTTCATGCAAGGGACGTCCATTAAAATCGCGACTCCTTTCCCGAAAATAAGTGGTTTGGTTCTGCGGGAATGAAGAATATACAGGGTTTTCCTTTCAAGTTGGCCTATTAGACGTTTTTGGAGAACTAGTATACAGGGTTTTCCTTTTAAGTTGGCCTATTAGACGTTTTAGGAGAACTAGTGAATATTTCGTTCTGAAATTTTAAATGCAGCCTTGAGGGTGAAGAAACTCTTCGCCTAAAATATTTTCAAGTCGACAGTGTTGCCACGTCTATCTCCAACACATATCTACTTTCTTATTTCAAATGGAACTACCTATATTTTCATTTATGTATCGATTCAATACCAAATTCGCAGTATAACCCACTAAAAAAATTTCTCTCCTATGCACTGTTGCCAAGTTATTCACAAATTCCTGAAACTTTTGGCATTTGCATTGCCAGTTTGGAAATGCTATATCTCAATTATTTTTTATGCGAACGGAACCAAAATCAGCAGTCTCCTAGTAAAGACTTCATGCATTTATGTGGTATATTCAGTACTTTGTTACATCGTGAGGTTTTTCGCGTGAATTGTGAAACTGCCCGAATCGTGTTTGAATAATATGGGTAAACTTTTTTCTTTGACATCCATGATCATCGAATACTTTTTATGATTTCAACCATAGAATCTACTTCAACAATTCACGCCATAATCATAGAACCATTTCATCTTAAACAGGACCATAGATCATGAACTATAAATACTGAAACATTTCAGTATTTTTCATCTCATTCGAAAACTATCCAAAATAAATTATTAGTGTAAAAGGAGACTGCCATTCATTTTTTATTTCGAATCGAATGCTGTAAAATAAATATGGGGTTGCCATTCGAAAATCTCGAAATATTTTAATTTTGAGTTTCACATTTTCGGAGCTATATCTTCGAAAAACCTCACGATGTATCAAAATACTGAAAATACCACATGAATGCATGGAGTCTTTACTATGAGACTGCTGAGTTTGGTTCCGTTCGCATAAAAAATAACCGAGATATTGCATTTCCAAACTGGCAATGCAAATGTCAAAGTTTCAGGAATTTGTGAATAACTTGGCAACAGTGCATAGCAGAGAAATTTTTTTTAGTGGGTTATACTGCGAATTTGGTATTGAATCGATACATAAATGAAAATATAGGTAGTTCCATTTGAAATACGAAAGTAGATATGTGTTTGAGATAGACGTGGCAACACTGTCGACTTGAAAATATTTTAGGCGAAGAGTTCCTTCACCCTCAAGGCTGCACCTAAAATTTCAGAACGAAATATTCACTGGTTCTCCTAAAATGTCTAATAGGCCAACTTAAAAGGAAAACCCTGTATATTTCTTTCTGAAATTTTAGGAAAAGCCTTGAGGATGAAGGAGGAAGGAACTCTTCGCCTAAAATAGTTTCAAGTCCACAGTGTTGTCACGTCTATCTCAAACGCATATCTACTTTGTTATTTCAAATGCAACTACCTATATATTTTTATTTATGTATCGATTCAAAAATAAATTCGCAGTATAACCAATTTAAGAATTTTTTTCGGCCATGCACTGTTGCCAAATAATGCACAAATTCTCGAAATTTCTTACATTTGCAATGGCAGTTTGGAAATGCCATATCTCGATTATTTTGTATGCAAACGGAACCAAACTCAGCAGTCTCATAGTAGAGAATCCATTCATTTATGTGGTACATTCAGTATTCCGATACATCGTGAGGTTCTTCGAATATTTTTCTACGAAAATATGGAACTCAAAATTGAAATATTAGATTAGATTAGATAGTGGTCGATCGGCACGTTGATTACCCTTCTGCACTGCGACCAATAAGGTCTTTTGTGCGTTACCATACTAAAACTACGTTTTTCCCAGGAACCTAACCTCCTTAGCAAAGCTGGTTACTTCCTTAGGAGACTTCGCTCTTATGTCGGCTGGCGTTAATAACTCGCCACCTAGTAAAAAAAGTCTGGTTTGCGCCAGCGCAGTGCATTGGCATAGTATGTGCTCGGTTGTTTCAGTGGCCGATTCACATAACCTACAAATGTCGGAGTTTTCTTTACCGATCTTGTGTAGGCGATATCTCACGGGACAATGCCCTGTGAGAAGGCCGATTAGCAGCCTTAACTCGTTTTTTGACAAGGATAGAGCTTGTTGAGCCTTCTCTTTGGAAGGTTCGATTAGTCTCTTTGCTTGTCTTTGACCGGATGTGTTTATTCAGCAAGAGTGTTTCTCCCTTTTTTCCCAAACACAGACCTCTGCCCTAATCAGTGTAGATTATACCCAACAGGAGGGCACGGGTCCGGTGAAGGGTGTGTTTGCTCCTCTTTTTGCAGAGGCATCAGCTCCCTCATTTCCCTCAATGTTCTGGTAGGCAAGTTCATAAGCTAAAACTAGCTTGTTGTACTCCGCCAGTGTTTTGAGGGACTGTTTGCAGTTCCAAATGGTCCTTGATCTACAATCAACGGCCATAAGCTGCCTCAGTGCCATCTGACTATCAGAGGCAATGCAAATTCTGGCTCCCTTGTACTGTCTGGACAGACAGACTTGGGCGCATCTTTCTATGGCCAAAATTTCAGTTTAGAGCGTTGTTATTGGCTTTCCCAAAGGCACCGATTCCCTGTATTTGGGACCGTATATGCCTATGCCTGCTCCTCGTTCCCTTAGGGACCCATCTGTGTACCAGATGAGATGGTTTTTACGAAGTCGAGACAAACCTCCCACACTTTCTTGGCGATCACCAATGATCACTTCGTAGTTGGCGTCAAGGTCATACTCGATTGGCATGGAATCCTTCGGTAGTAAAGGGAGTTCACCACAGAGTGATCTTAAAATATTTCCGTGTCCCTTGCCAGGCACTATTTGATCCATTCTTAGGGCACTCATGAGACCTTCTTTCTTAACATAAATGTGCAGCGGGGTGAGATTGAAATATTTCGAGATTTTCAGATGACAACCCCATATTTAATTTACCGTTTTCGATACTAAATGAAAAATGAATGGTAGAGTCCTTCAACACTTATTATTTATCTTGGATAGTTCTCGAATAAGAAAAAAAATACTGAAATTCTTCAGTATTTAAGTCATGATCTATGGACATAATGCAGTGTGATTATAAGGTGAAATATTGAATAAATTCTATGGTTGAGACCGTGAACATTGGACCAGGATTACCAAAAGCCAAAACAGTTTTCGGAATTTATTCTTGCTAAATGTTAATAACGATTGTTGAAAGTCCTAGAGGTCTTTTCAAAAATTTGTTCGCATTCTCCGTGAATTGTGAAACAACCTGAATCGTGATTAAGAAATGAAAAATAAAATAAAACACACTATTATTGTTTATTAAAATCTTCGGCTATCGATTTCGGAATTATTCCATCATCAGGCCAGCTGAAAGTATACAAATGTAAAACATGTATTTATTCAGACGAGAGTATGCAACTTACTGTCTTGAATTAAAATGAACACAAACTGTTTAAAAACATTAAAAGTGGTCCTTCTCTGTCAGAATTGTTAAAATTTTTTAAAAATCTAGTCAACCTTTACTACGAATATATCTTTTCTGTTGGAATGTCAACTGAATATGAAATTAGGATATGTGCGAAATGTGATATCTAATATGTTAACATATGTGGTCTATTGGTAGCGGGAATTTTTGAATTTTATATTTATTGTTGTTTTTTAGGAATCTATGAGTTTGAAAATGCTTCTTCTGTCGAATTCTATATTATCATTAAGTAAAAATTGGTTGTCTTTATTTTTCGAAATTTCTAGTTGTTCGAGTAATATAATTTTATGGTAGTTATTTTCTTTATGAAGTATTTTCAGATTATCTAATGTGATATGATGTCCGGTATCGTTAGATAATCTGAAAATACTTTATAAAGAAAATAACTATCATAAAATTATATTACTCGAACAACTAGAAATTTTGAAAAATAAAGACAACCAATTTTTACTTAATGATAATATAGAATTCGACAGAAGAAGCATTTTCAAACTCATAGATTCCTAAAAAACAACAATAAATATAAAATTCAAAAATTCCCGCTACCAATAGACCACATATGTTAACATATTAGATATCACATTTCGCACATATCCTAGTTTCATATTCAGTTGACATTCCCACATTTTAACAATTCTGACAGAGGAGGACCACTTTTAATGTTTTTAAACAGTTTGTGTTCATTTTAATTCAAGACAGTAAGTTGCATACTCTCGCCTGAATAAATACATGTTCTACATTTGTATACTTTCAGCTGGCCTGATGATGGAATAATTCCGAAATCGATAGCCGAAGATTTTAATAAACAATAATAGTGTGTTTTATTTTATTTTTCATTTCTTAATCTCGGAAGAACATACTATGGAAGAATTCATTTGTAAAACCTGAATCGTGTTTGAATAGCATGGGTTAACTTTTTTCATGACATCTATGATCATCGAACACTTTTTATTAATAACGAAAGCCTTCTCACCGACTTAACATTTAACCTAAAGTTGCTCCAAGTCTTCATTGGGTTGAGCAAACATTGAAAGAGAATTTATGCAACTTCTTACATACAGTGTAGAACAGCCAAATGGAATAAATTCGATAACGAATAAATGAAAGCGTGTTGGAAAACGCTTGTACACGTCGATTTGTATTTTCAGATGCGCATTAAAAAAATAATTATATAAGGTGTGTCATGTGCCAGTGGTCGATACCAACTTTTTATTTTGAATACAACCCCTGTGTATTGTTAGTTGTTCGGATTCTTCAGAAAATTCTAGACATAATTCAGGTACAATGTCCCAAGCCTATCTTCAACTGTTTCAGAAGTATTGAGTGTTTTCAGATATATTACAAAAATTCACATTGAACAGAGAAAATTATTTTATTTCACAAATAATGTAAAAAAACAAAAAATTAATTTCAATGTAAGATATGTATTGAGTGTAATGTAGAGAATTTGTGGAATAAAATATTATTTTTAATGTTAATTTCTGTAATACATCTGAAAACACTTAAACTTTTAATATTTTCGAAACAGTTGACGATAGGTATGGGACATTTTACATGTATTATGTCTAAAATTTTCTGAAGAATCCAAACAACTGATAATATACAGGGGGTTGTACTCAAAATAAGAGTGTTGGCATCGGCCATTGTCACATGACACACCCTATATCATTATTTTTTTTAATGCGTATCTGAAAATACAAATCGACGTGTCCAATCGTTTTTTTCCAACACGCTCTCATTTATTCGTTATCGAATTTATTCCGTTTGGCTGTCCCACACTGTATAAACCCACTCCACCTACCCTAGAATTTCTATCGCAGCGATAAAATTTGAATTCCCCCAAATCCACATTATTATCAGGCACAAAATCAATCAGCCAAGTTTTCGTTACACCCGCTATAGAATAAGCATTAGAACTAATTAAATCAGACAATAGTGAGCGTACATTTAGAGTTGCTACTCTGAAAACAGTCATGAAATCAAAACAAACAATATTTATGAATTGTGAGTGGAAGAAATTGATCAGTAGGTAATCAGTGGCGGCTTTTCAGGTGAAGGGAGTGCTCTTCACCTAAAAATTCCTAGGGTCAAGGTCACCTAAAATGTTCATTGAGGATGATAATTATTATTCACTATTTATACAATAATTTAATCGTTTCATTAGCTCCATGTCAGAACTCAGGAGACGTTTATTATCGAGATTATTATCGAATCACGAAACTCATTATAAATATCTTGTCGCTTGCCGCATCGAGTGAAGAGGTTTGTCATGGAACTTGCACCTCGATAGCTCAAGCAGACTGCGTTGCTATGGTAACGGGTGACGTCACCGGGGCTTTCTATTACGTTTTCTCGCTGTACTGAAGAGCTCCAGTAACCCTCTGCAGTCTGCACCTGTTAAGTCCGCGCGTCGCCTCTAACTGTGTCGCTCCAGTGAGAACGTCTGACCGTTGTTTACTTTAAGTGCTTCGGCTTCGATATTGAAAATGAACCCCATTAATGACATTGTATGCAGTTTAATAGAAACTCCGTTTCATCGTTGGAAAGACGAAGACAAAAAGGACATCTTAAATGAAGGTCGGCCTACTGTTAACTTGGAAATTTCTACAAGAAAAGAAATGAAAAATGGCATATTATTTTCAATTCATCTTGGTTTTCGGAATACAATTGGTTATTTAAGAAATTCTGTATCTCAACAAATTTCCTCTTTGGCCAATATTTCCATTCAAAAAGAACTTTTAATTCAACTAACAAACAAACGACCATTTTATGAAGACATTACGGACAAATTTGCTAGTTCAAAGGACCGAAGATTGGACCTGATATACAAAAAATAGGTGAGTTTACATAAAAAAGATGTTATTCTAGATTTTTCTGCTTGTTTAGCTATTCACCTCTCTTTTCACCCACGAGCCGCCACTGTCAGTAATAACAGATATATCTCAGTTCATATATTTTGGCACCTAAATCCTTTTGAATTTTCACTCTTCAATTCGAAAATACAGAATAAGACCTAAATATTTGCGCTCACGTATCATAAAAAACGTAGAAATTGAGGACAACCATATCATTCCGTTTAGCTCATATCGAAAATATCATTTTTTCAATATTTCCATATGAAGGATGTCTGCATCGGTTATTTTCCGATTAATTTGAGTCGTTAGGGAAATTTCTATCCAATCTAAACCCCAGTCGCTGCGAACGAGCAATCATGTATAGAATGCAACATCGCTCGAATGAGCAAAATAATCTCCAGGGTTCTGTTCCCGGATTCACTTTGACTTTTTTATCCAGGTTGTAACAATTTGGGCACAAGCCAAGTTCGCTCCTGATATTGAATGAACCTTTTCGTCAGACACTTGCAAATTCTCATGGGCCTCACACTGGAATTAGCTTCTTCAACATCCAAGAATTCTACAATCTCAACAATAACCTGGCTAAAGTTTTTTGGCGACACAACACAACACCTTTCGTCTAAGATTTTGAGAGCAAACTGAAATGAATGAATGAAAACTTTAGCCCTCAAGAAATTTACATTTTATTATCGATAATTATTAGTGACGACAGTGTAGGTAAGTGGAACAATACGAACCGGCGCATTCGCCATTTTGCAACACCACCTTTTTCTATCATTATATTCAGTACTATTCTTTATACGATGACTTTATTGGATTTGTATTATTTTCTAACTCAGTCATCAAAATTCTCTGAAATATATTGTTCGAGATTGTTAAAGTCGGTTAAAGTCAATATGACAGTATAAAATTTCATGAATATCATTTTCATGTAGCTTTGATTCGCCTAATATTTCTGAGAACAAACCTAAAAGGTGCCATCAAATATGAACCCAATGCAATATTAGAATTTAATAAAATCATTTATGAAGGATTATTATAATTCAACGTTGTCGAATTAGTATGACTGTAAGTTGGTACATAGTAAAACACTGTATTACGAAGTACAGTTTTTTTACGCAACAACTCGAAATTAAGGGTAATACATTCATAGTGTGTTCTTCAACTGCTAAACTTACGCGTATTATTTTAATTTTGTTTCAGATAACTGATATCTACTTCAAATAATTTGGCCAATTGTTCTGTTGGAATAGATCGTATTTGGATTGATTCATTGAGGAAGGAAGTGACATCAGGAAATTTCAAAATCAAATAAATCAACATCTCTATAGATTGACAACTACAGGGTTTCTATAAATGATTATAACAACGCAGTTGGCGTTGGACTATTATTAATATGTATATTCTGGTGTAAACTTCAATTTAAACAAATGATACTGTGAGTTTAGGTTGGTCATTCCGTTAGAAATTGAATAATGTGACTGGAATTATAAATTTGTAGACTTTGTATGAGAAACGACAAGATAAAAACATTTCAAAGCACACTACGATGTTACAATCATTTATAAAGACCCCGTATAAATGTCACTCAGATTACAAATGAGAAAATACACAGTTCTGAAGATTTTTAGAGTTTGTCTGAAGAAGGTGTCTGATATAGCCACCGAAACGTTACAATATCCTTTCAATGTGTTTCATTTTTCTGTTTTACTGTTAGGCAACAATTTTTTTCAAGACCAATTTTCTCCTGACAAATAAGTGCAAAGATTTTCGGAGGAGCACTTCACCTTAATCAAACTTTTTTTAATTATTTATGTTTCAGAGATTTTCTCTCGTTGAGTAATAAACAAAGTAATAAACGAAGAGAATTTGCAGAAATTGATTTCTGCTTTTGATATCAGATCGGAATATCTCTCGATTTTTTACACTATTCGAATAATTACAACATACAGAGTTCACTTTGACTTTTCAATTCAGGTTGTAACAATTTGTGGCCCAAGCCAACTTCGTTCCTGAATGAACCTGCACGTTAGACACTTGTATATTCTCATGGGCTATACACTGGAATTAGCTTGTTCAACATACAAGAATTCTTCAATTTCAGCTATAACCTGGGTGAACTTGTTCGGCGAAATATACCCCGCGGTAGTTTGTTATTATTTCCAAGGATTCAATCGATACACTTATTCAATGTATACACGGTTCAGATATCAAACAGTATGAAGCATAATACATTTTCTCCTGTAGAGGATAAACAAAGGAAATTTTGCAGAAATCGATTTCTCCTTATGATGTCAGATCGAATCTCTGAGTTTTTCACTCTGTTTATCCGAATATTTACAATATCTAGAGTTCGCAGAGCTTCGACGATAAGTTTGAAGAATTGATTTATTTATATGGAAATTCAAGTTATTAGTGAAAAAATGTTTTTATAGGTATTATAAATAGAGTCGTTAAAGGGAGAAATCGAAATGTATGGGAAGCTCTAGCTGGCTGAGTGTGTAAAATTAGAGTGGTCCGGATAAGAACTGCACCAAGAAAAACGCGGTTAAAACTTGTACCAAAACATTAATATAATAGAGGGAATTCGAGGCGGTTTTGTAAAAGAAATTAAAGCTTTTACGTTGAGTTATTTGTTCTGAAAAGATTAATGTTACCAGATGTGATGATTCTTTGAACTCACTCAGTGTGTGGCAAGGAAGACGTTTTTTCACACGGCGATTTTCATTGGTACAAGTTCCTACCACCGAACTTGGGTCATTTCAAGAATGGACCAATGAGATGAGATTAGATAGGAATTTAAGGTGAAAAGTGCGCCCTCGTCTTCAGTAGGGAAGGGGGTTGAATCAACGATGTGACAACAAGAGTGAGAAGAAGGCGGGTCACACAGTGGACTCTACAGTGCATAGATAAATAAACTTTTATTTATCTATGCTACAGTGACAGTGCGAAAACCGCAGATATCAAAGTAGCATCGAGAGATTCGAGTTACAGCAAAGACGAAAAAGAGAGACGATAAGTATAGTTTACAGTTGAGAGAAATCAATCGACATACAGAGATAGAGACGAGAGTTAAACTTCGAAATATCAGTTATATGAAACAAAATTATAATAATACTCTAAATTTCAGCATAGTTGGAGAATACACTCTGAATGTATCACCCTTAATTCCAAGTTGTTGTGTGAATAAACTGTATCGGGTTTTTCATTATAATATGACCCCCCTTTTAACTTTGTTACTGAAGGAGATACAAAAAAATGTTTCATACAAAAGTTTCACGAAATCAACTGAGGTTTTTATATTAGTCCAGAAACTGAAATATATACAGGGTGACCAATATATTGATGCCAACATCATTTTTTCAAATGGAACACCCTGTATATTTTTCCATATTTGGTTAACTCTTTTTCCCCTGATTTAGAATATGTAACATATGTTGGTCTATCTTTCTTATTCTGAGCACCACAGAGTTTCAAATTTCAATAATGTGATATTTGTGATATTCTATGTTATTGCAGGCATGCGCTATAAAATAATTGATATGAAAGATGATAAGAATAAATATGGTAACGGAAGCATCGTTGTAATTTTGAAAAACGAATAAAGAATTGTTATTAAACGAATATTAGAAAATCGTGACTTTAATCTATCCCTGGACACCTCATAAATGGCGACGAGGATAAAACATTGTCACACAGCGGGTTTTTGAAAACAATGGATTATCGTTATGAAATTCATGTCGTTCGTGATGAAAAACACTCGAGCACATGGCAACGGTAGGAGAGAAAAGCAGAGATATCAGCCCAAGACCAAGAAGCAAAGTTTCTTGGATATATGAATTAACTAAGCAAGAGCTTATAGAACAATTAAAATTATTGAACGTGGAAGTGTCATCGAAAGAGACGGTTGAAAATCTAAGAAAACTGCTCGTGAGAAAATGGCGAAACTTGCACGGTGAAGAATCGGAAAGTGTAACCGGGAGTGACAGTGAAGGTACTGTAGTGAAATTAGTGCAAAGAGAAATAATCAAAACAATGACGGACAACAAGATTAGTTTCACATTAGGAAAAGACAATTGGGAAGTGTTCGTGGAAAGACTCGAGCTGTACTTCGATGCGCACGATATTAAGACTGAAAAATATCCAGCAGAACTTTTAACAAGGGTATGTCAAGACACGTATATATTATGTCGGAACCTCACGGCACCTAAAAAGACTAAAGATTACAGTTACGACGAATTAGTGAAATTAATCGGCGCTCATTTAAACCCAAAACCGTCAGTCATAGCGGAACGGAACAAATTTTACGAAACAAACAACAGTGTACGGAATCGATAGCCGATTACGTTTCAAAATTAAAAAGTTTATCTATGAACTGTGACTTTAAAGATCTCGACACGGCATTACGAGATCAACTAGTATGCGGATTATCCAACCAAGAAAGTAAAGTGGAACTTTTCAGACAAGAAACCTTAGATTTCCAGCAAGCGGGTGAAAATTGTAGAAGCACGGGAAGCAGCAGTAAAAAATTCGCTCCTAGTGAAGAACGATAACGACACAGGATCAAATTTGCATTATGTAAACATTGGGGAACAGGACGAATTCAACGAAATCGCAATGGAGATAGAAGCTACACCGAAGGGCGCATGCGTGGTAAGCAACGTTCTACGCATAGGCTACAGGAGACTAGAACTACTAGAAGACAAGGACAGGAACTTAGAAGGGGACAAGAAAACTCAGGATATAGCGGTAGTTCTAAATATCAAACTGGTAGTTCAAATTCTGTTAACTATAAGGTAACCTCAAATTATTCCTGTTATTGTTGCGGTAAACCAGGTCATTTTGCCCGGGAATGTAGATATCGTTGGGAAGTTTGTAAAAATTGTAACAAAAAAGGGCACTTAGAAAGGGCTTGTAGAGAAAAAGCAGGTAAAATTAATTTAATGGAAAATGAGGAAACTTATTATTCAGACAGCGATACAGACTTTGATTTCAATAATATAGAAGAGGAAGATTTGTATGAAAAGTATTCGGTTAAAAACATTGTTGCAGATCCGCTCGCTCTGAAAGTTCTTGTTGAAAACAATTTAATAGATTTTGAAGTTGATACAGGATCATATGTAACCGTTTTGTCACAAAACGTGGTGAAAACCTACCTTCAGAGGAAGCAAATCTGCAAATCAGATATTAAGTTGTCAAGTTATGATAAAACTAAATTAAATGTTGTAGGGGTGATTAAAGATCTTGAGGTAACATATAATGACAGACTGTTTACAATGTCAGCTTATGTTTTACCTGGTAAAGGAAAAAATTTGATAGGAAGAAGCTGGTTAAAAATATTTGGTTTATGGCCAATAGTATTGAAGCCTGAGCAATCGTTAAATATCATAAATAACCATGAAGATATTCTTAAGTCTTTATCGTGTAAATATCCCGAATTATTTTCAGAAAGTCAAGGTCAATACAAAGGAAAAATGATAAAACTCGCCTTTAAACCGGATTTTAAACCTATTCAAGTTAAACCATATCATGTACCATTTGCGCTCAAGGAAAAAGTTAAGGAAGAAATAGAAAGGTTGGTGAACATTGGAAATTTGGAACCGATTGAGGTAAGTGAGTGGGCTACACCCATAATACCAGTGATTAAAGGCCGTGGTGTGCGTCTATGTGGTAACTTTAAATTAACGGTGAATCCCCACTCATAATTAAACGACATCACGTGCCTGTTTAGAGAGAAGGTTTTTCAAACACTAAAAATTGGAAACCGATGGTCGCAAATAGATCTTAAGCATGCTTTCATGCAGTTTGTAGTTGATCCAAGTTGCCGGGATGCTTTGACAGTTACCACTGAACATGGTCTGTTTCGGTATAAGAAATTACCTGAAGGTTATCGCATCAAGTCCGGCGGAGTGTCAAGAAATAGTCACTGAAATTTTAAAAGGTATACCTAATACAGAGGTTTACATAGATAATATATATTGTACCGGTAGGAATGATTGCGAACATCTAGAAATTTTAGATACCATACTTCAACGCTTATCTGATGCTGGTCTGCGAGTAAACAAAAAGAAATGCGAGTTTTTTAGAGATTTACTGGTTTTTTGTTAGATGAGGAAGGGGTGAAACCTTCCAAGAATAAGATTAAAGCAATTTGAACATTGCAGTTCCTAAAAATAAAAAAGAACTGCAAGCTTTTCTTGGTTTGGTAAATTTTTATGAAATGTTTCTTCAAAATCGAGCTGATAAATTAAAGGTATTATATGATATTTGAAGTCCAAAGAGTTTAAATGGGGCACTGAAGCTGCCGTAGCTTTTGATTGGGTTAAAACTGAGATTTCATCTAATAAAGTGCTGGTTCCTTATCAGCCAGGTGTTCCATTAGTGTTAGCTTGCGATGCAAGTTTTGTGGGATTATCAAGTATATTGTCACATAGATTTGACAATAAGGAAGAAAGGCCAATAGCATTCGCATCTAAAATCATACCTAATAATGAACTGCATCGATCTATTTTGGATAAAGAAGCTGCTGCCATAGTATTCGGATTAAGAAATTTTTTCAGTATGTTGTTGGAAATGAGATAATACTAAAAACTGATAATCAAGCATTGAAATATTTTCGGAAATTCAAAAAAGTGACTATGTTGGTTCAAATCGATTGATACGTTGGTCATATTTTTTATCAGGTTTTAAGTATAAAATAGAATTGGTGACCTCTAAAAAAAATAGCAATTGCGATGCATTATCTAGGCTTCCCATCAGAGACTATACTAAAGTGTTTGACACTGAGTTGGATTATATAAATTTCACTGAAAGTAATTGTAATTTAATTAGTATAGAATTGATTCAAAAAGAGACAAAAAGGGATAAGGTATTAAGTAGTATTAAGAGGAAGCTGTTGTATGGATGGTCAGAGAGTCCTATTGATGATGAGAAAATGTATTTTCATAAACGCAATGAATTAAACATTGAAAAAGATTGTGTGATGCTGGGCATACGAGTAGTTATACCAGAGGTATTACGTAGCAGAATTCTAGAGCAGTTACATGAATCGCATTTTGGCATAGTACGCATGAAGCAAGTAGCTAGATCATTCTTTTGGTGGCCTAACGTAGATAGCGATATAGAGACGTTGGTAAATAGTTGTGAAATTTGTGCCAAGAATAGGAAAAGCCCTAACAAAGTTAATGTCATGAAATGGCCTTTTCCAAGTAAGGTTGGTCGCGTTTGCATACGGATTTTTTGGGCCCATTGTATGGGAACATGTTCATAATCATACTGGATGCTCACAGCAAATGGCCAGAGGTAGTTAATATGAAAAATAATACAACGGCGGATAAAACCATAGAAGTATTTGAAAGCCTTTTCGCCAGATTCGGTTTATGTGACCATTTAGTATCGGATAATGGCACACAATTTGCTAGCGAGAGATTCAATGATTTTTTAAAATCCCTTGGAATACAACATAGTTACTCACCTACATATCATCCTGCAACAAATGGGGCTGCGGAAAATTTTGTAGGGACGTTCAAAGATAAAATTACTAAAATTGTACAGTCAGGCAAATCATTGAGTACTGCCATTAATCTTTTTTTGTTCGATTACCGTAACATGAAACATCCTATGACAAACAGATCACCATCAGAAATCATTTTTCAGAGAG
Organism: Propylea japonica; assembly: GCA_013421045.1. Lineage (NCBI taxonomy): Eukaryota > Metazoa > Arthropoda > Insecta > Coleoptera > Coccinellidae > Propylea > Propylea japonica. The sequence continues at coordinate 95,864,684 of CM024239.1, forward strand.
AAATAAAAACTCGATTCACTTACTGAGAACAAATTTTTGGCTGAAGCAAATTATAATAACTATTGTAAGGTTGATAATGCTAAAATATCACGTGATGTGAATTTTCAAATTGGTGAAGTCGTCATGGTAGATATCCATCATTACAATAAGATTTCTAGGGTTAAAGCTGAAGTTGTAAGTCGGTCATCTCCAGTTACTTATAAGGTGGACTTTTGGATAATAATAATGTTATAAAAAGACATGTCAATCAGATAGTAAGATTTATTGAGGCGAAGGAAGACAATAAATTAGAGCTAAGAAGATCTGAAAGAATAAGGGGACATTGTAAACAGTAGGTTCATATCACATGATTGTTAATGTAAGCTATGAATTTTCTAGTTGTTTAAGTAATAAGAAATTGTTAAAAAAAAAAAAAAAATAAAAAAAAAAAAATTTTGAATTTATAGAATGATTGAACGTTGTTTTGTGAGATAGTTAAGTTGGTTGTAAGACATTTCATAGGATTTTCACGAGGGGAGAAATGTGATATTTGTGATATTCTATGTTATTGCAGGCATGCGCTATAAAATAATTGATATGAAAGATGATAAGAATAAATATGGTAACGGAAGCATCGTTGTAATTTTGAAAAACGAATAAAGAATTGTTATTAAACGAATATTAGAAAATCGTGACTTTAATCTATCCCTGGACACCTCAAATAACCATCTGGCATAGCGTTTTGGAAGTTCGTAAATATTCAAGAGGCCGATTTGATCGTTGGATTGGTAATGGCGCACCCATTTTATGGCCACCAAATAGTCCCGATTAAACACCGTTGGACACGTTTTTATAGCCGTTCCTGAAGGAAAAAAATTACTTCAGCAATAATGACAATCAATGAAAGCGGAGAATAATTTTATGATATAAAATCAACCAATATTAAACCCATAATTCGGAATTAATCCCGTCAACGCACAATGAATAATGATAATATTGTTATGATTAGAAACAAATTTTGGAGCTTTAATTTCTGACATGAATCAGAGCCATAATAATGCTATCAAAAATAGTCTGAACACTTTGAGACAACTATAATATGAACTATGTGTATTGAATGAAGGTGGTCATTTTGAGCAATTTCTTTAGTTGATGTTATTCTTACCGTACTACCATAGTTTATCATTTTTAATTGATTAAGTAATTGTTAAGTATTCATTCTAAAATAAAACTTTTAAGTAGATTGTTTGGATATAAAGAATTTCGTAGGTATTTCACATATTTTTTTATTCGGTGTCATCATTTCAAAACTTTGAAACTCTGTGGTTCTCAGAATAAAAGGGATAGACCAACATATGTTACATATTCAAAATCAGGGAAAAAATAGTTAGCCAACATGGAAAATATACAGGGTGTTCCATTTGAAAAAATGAAGTTGCCATCAATATGTTGACCACCCTGTATATACTTCAGTTTCTGGACTCATATCAAAAAACCTCAGTTGATTTCGTGAAACTTTTATACGAAACATTTTTTTGTATCACCTTTAGTAACAAAGTTAAAGGAGGGGTCAAATTATAGTGAAAAACCCGGTACTTCGTAATACACTGTTTTACTGTGTACAACATCCAATCATACTCATGCGACAACGTTGAATGATAAAAATCCTTCATAAATAATTTTATTGAATTCTAATAATGCATTAGCATCATATTTGATTGCTCCTTTTAGATTAGTTTTTATATGTAGATAGATATTATGCCGAATCAGAACTACATGAAAATGAGATTGATGAAATTACTGAGTTCGAAAATAATGCACATCTAATTAAGTTATCGTATAAAAAATGGTACTTTATATGAGGACATCCGGAAGGTGTTGTTTCTCCAAACAACTTCAGGCAGGTTATGGCTGAGATTGTAGAATTCTTGGATGTTGAACAAGCTAATTCCAGTGTGAACCCCATGAGAGTATACAAGTGTCTGACGAAAAGGTTCATTCCGTATCAGGAGCAAACTTGGCTTGGGCCCAAATTGTTACAACCTGATGAATAAAAAAGTCAAAGTGAATCTGGGAACAGAACTCTGGAGATTATTTTGCTCATTCGAGCGATTTTGCATTTTATACATGATTGCTCGTTCGGAGCGACTGCGTTTTAGATTAGATAGAAATTTCCCTAACGACTCAAATTAATCGGAAAATAACCGATGCAGACATCCTACGTATGGAAATATCATTAAAAAATTATATTTTCAATAGAAGCTTAACGGAATAATTGAATGATATGGTCCTAAATTTATACCTTTTTTATGATACGTGAGCGCAAATATTTGGGTTGTATTTTGTATAGCTCATTTTGAATAAAGTGTAAAAATTCAAAAGGGTCAAGGTGCCAAAATATCCGAACTGAGATATAAAATAAAATACCAAGATCGTCAAAAGAAGAAGAAAAAACGCTCATTTTTTCGCAAAACCTCATCATTCATTATAATATTCAAACAGATTTAATTCTGAACAAAACTGCTAGTCTCGACTCACGGTTTTCCCTATGCTGGGCATAAACATGATGACTTTTACAAGGAACTACTACAAAACTTGAAATATTCATGCTCCGTCTAAGATTTCAAGAGAAAATTGAGAAGAATCAATGAAAAAAATGAAAACTTAGCCCTCAGGATATTTAAATTTGATTATCGATAATTATAGTGACGGCAGTGAAGTTAGTAGCACAATAAGAACCGACGCCTTCGCCATTTTGCAACGCTATCTCCTATAGGGGAAAGGTACCTGATATGGAATATATGCCTAATTTGGAATACCATCGTTTTTCAGTAACGACATGCTGCAATCTATAGTTTGCACTCATAACTGATTAATTAATGAATCTGTGATTTTTGTTTAGTTTTGGTAGAAATACAGGGTGGGGCCGAAAAACCTATCCGATTTCAAAACGTTATAAAATTAAAACCACTCAGCTTGTCAAAAATTTTTTTTTATTAACATATTGCAAATTTTATGCCATTTTTAGATTTAAGTTTTGAAAAGCACATCACTCAAATGTCGTCCTTGGGAGCGGATACACTTATTTAGGCGCTCGCGGTAGCTTTCCATGACTTTCACCGTCATTTCCACAGGAATTTCTTCAATTGCCCGAGCAATTTCCCTTCGTAAAGCAAGAAGGGTCCTTGGTCGATGCTGGTAAACCTTCGATTTGAGGTAACCCCAAAGGAAGAAGTCACATGGAGTGAGATCCGGTGAGCGCGGCGGCCAGCCAACATCACCTCTCAGAGAAATGAGGCGACCGGGAAACAGTTCCCTGAGAATGTCCATTGATCGTCGCGATGTGTGGGCGGTTGCACCATCCTGTTGAAACCACACATTTTCCACGCCATTTTCTTCCATTTTGGGTCTAAGAAAAATTTCCAGCATGAAACAATAGCGCTCGCTGTTGACCGTTACGGTTTGCCCATTTTCTTCAAAAAAGTAGGGCCCCCAGACGCCTAGGCGGGAAAGAGCACACCACACAGTCACTTTTGGGCTATGGAGGGGTTCCTGATGGATTTCTCGAGGATTTTCGTCACTCCAATATCGAAAATTCTGCCTGTTTACGGCGCCACAAAGGTGAAAATGGGCTTGTGTAGCAATTATCGAACCGCCGCATTCGATAAACCGCTCAATAACAAAAGCACGATGTTCACCAGACCAAGGCATGTTGACTTCTGACAAATGGAATAAAACTAGCTTTCTAACGGTTTTTACCCCACTACTCTACCTGCTCTCTCTTCTGAGAAAAAGGGATTTGAAATCGGATAGGTTTTTCTGCCCCACCCTGTATAAGCGTTTCATGATAGAAACATACCTATTCCATTTTGGGAGCACTATGCTCCTAATATGGAATTTTGAGAGTGTAAATTTGAGTGGTTGTTTCTGTTTTATTTGTTATGTTACATGTTTGATTCATTTCTGTATTGAAGAAGAATATATTTTCTGTTCATAAGTTCACTCATTATTGATATACCTTTACTAAATGCAAAACAAATAAATGAATTCCCTTAAGTATTCCATAATCGGTACATTTCCCCTATGTATATCATCATACTGAATATTCATACAAAATTTCAAGAGGATCGCATCATCAGAACAAAAGAAACTAATGTTTGTAATCATTTATTTTTTATAGATTTCATTTTCTGAATAATTTTCAGAATATACAGGGTGTCCCAAAAATACTACGCGAAAGTGACACTGAAGATAGATTGGCATTAGGTCTATCAGATAGCATCAACATGACCCCAGTAAAAGTCCGCTGGTTTTCGAGATATCACCACTTTTGTGTATTTTTTAAAAAAACTCCAGTTTTCGGTCTTTTATCGCCTAGAATTACTAGAAATTACTTCAAACTCATTTTTTTACCTAGGCTATCCTGTATAGTTGATTTAAACAATGAAGTAATAACTTCACCGATAACTAGAACAAAATCCTTCAAAAAATGTCTAACTTGTTGTATTTTAAGTTAAAACGTTAACTTAAATTTGAATGACTGCTGTGAAAAAAAATTATATCAGACTGAATTGACAAATAATCGTAAAAACTGGTCCATTTCATGCCCTTTTCAAAATGAAGGGCACATCTTTCGTGACAAAATTAGAATTTCTAAGGTTCTGATCAAAAAGAAATTGTAGTGTTGAAAAATTATTTATTTGTCAATTCATTCTGATAACATTTTTTTTCACAACAGTCTGTCAAACTCAAGTTAACGTTTTAACTTCTGCATGAAATACAACAAGTTAGACATTTTTTGAAGGATTTTGTTCTAGTTCTCGGTGAAGTTATTACTTCATTGTTCAAAGCAACTATTCAGGATCGCCTAGGTAAAAAAAACATGAGTTTGAAGTGATTTCTAGCAATGCTGGGCGATAAAAGACCGAAAGCTGGAGATTTTTAAAAAATACACAAAAGTGGTGATATCTCGAAAACCAGCGGACTTATACTGAGGTCATGTTGATGCTATCTGATAGACCTAATGCCAATCTATCTCCAGTGTCACTTTCGCGTGGTATTTTTGGGACAGCCTGTATAAACACTAAAAGCAGAGAATAATATTAATTGAATAAAACCAACCAATATTAAACTCATACTTCGGAACTTATCCTGTCAACGCACAAAGAGAATATAATTTCAGAATATATTGCCGATTGTGCTGACATTCTGCATTTATACAGGGTGTCCCATTACTCGACGTCAACCCGGAACCGGGTGAAAAGGCAAGTAATGCTGGTAGTCAGAAAAATATAAAAAAAAATCTAAGTTGCATGATTTCAAAATAATGCGCATTTAAAAAAACACGCAAAATTCCACACCCTGTGACAGTCTTTTCGCTCCTGTTGCCACAAATATCAACTTTTTCCAACATTTTTTCTTTGCTGTGTAACCTTGAATAATGCTTGTCTAAACTGTAATCAAAATTTTGATACCAGCTGCTCTAGGTTTCATAAAAATAGGGCTCACTTCTCAGAAAAAAAATTCGAAATAAACAATTGCCTAGTTTCAACTGACTGTATTGAAAAAAAAATGTACTACGTAGGTTTGGCATGTTTTTTCAAAAGTTGGCGCATTTAGTAAGGATTCCAAATGGTATAATACTTGTTTAGTTGTAGCTGCCGTAGTTCAAATTTATTTTCGATTGCCTTTGAATACACTTTTTCGTTAACTGCTTCCCAGTGATAAGTCCAATGGATTCAAGTCCGGTGAACGGGCCGGCCACGAGATTGGACCAGAACGTCTGATCCATCTTCCGGGAAAAAATGTTATCAGAAAAAAAATATCCAGAGAAAATAATTTTTCCAGAAAAAATTTTTCCGGAGAAATTCCTCTGAAAATTTTTTTTCTGGTAACATTTTTTCCCGGAAGATGGATCGGACGTTCTGGTCCAATCTCGTGGCCGGCCCGTTCACAGGACTTGAATCCATTGGACTTTATTACTTGGAAGCAGTTAACGAAAAAGTGTATTCAAAGGCAATCGAAAATAAATTTGAACTACGGCAGCTACAATTGAACAAGTATTATACCATTTTGGAATCCTTACTAAATGCGCCAACTTTTGAAAAAACATGCCAAACCTACGTAGTACATTTTTTTTCAATACAGTCAGTTGAAACTAGGCAATTGTTTATTTCGAATTTTTTTTTCTGAGAAGTGAGCCCTATTTTTATGAAACCCAGAGCAGCTGTCGTCCAAATTTTGATAACAGTTCAGACAAGCATTATTCAAGGTTACACAGCAAAGAAAAAAGTTAGAAAAAGTTGATATTTGTGGCAGCGAAAAGCGAAAGGACTGTCAAAGGGTGTGGAATTTTGCGTGTTTTTTAAATGCGCATTATTTTAAAATCATGCAACTTAGATTTTTGTTTATATTTTTCTGACAACCAGCATTACTTGCCTTTTCACCTGGTTCCGGGTTGACGTCTCAAATCCCATATAAAATTCTAAGGTACCTAATATTCTTTTTACTCCACCAAAGGACGAGCGCTAAAAAGCTCCTGTTCAGGGCTGTTCTCAAATTTTTTCAATGTTTCATTCGAACTGCTCAATATAAAATATTTTTTATTGCAATTCCACTCTGGGAAACTATAGAGAACTGATAAAATATACCGAACAAAACACTTGAATAACTCTTTGAACCAGTATGGTCATCGATACACTCTATTCGATAAGCCTAAGTCGATAAAATCCGAGACATAATACATAGAAAAGCAGTAAACATTCAATGGCCTCATGAATAATGCACTCACCTACGATAAACTTTGCTTGTGGTAAATCGATTGGGAAAACCTATAGTGAAACTTGTTGGCTTTTTCATTTATTGTATATTTATTTATTAGAAGTGCAATGACTATGGCACTTATTCTTCATTTTGTAGATTACGATCAACTAAAAATGCTCGTGAAAAGACATTCGAAGAATTATTTTACTTTGGTCCGAGAGGTCGCGATTTTTTTGTGCAGTTTTCACTTAAGGTATGGTCTGTATATATCAAATTCCTGAAAAAGCGGTAACTATTCCTGAAATTTCGGTGAATTATCTGCCACCAGATCAACCGTACTTTAATTTTTGGAGTTCGGTAACAACTCCCATTTGGTTGTTATTCGTTATTTCATTGTTGTATTTACTCATCAATTATGATGGTTGTGGGATGTTTTTTAAAATTTTTGATGATGCGGTGGAGATAATTAATTAACTAAAGAATAAATATATAATATTTATGGGTTCCGTGCAATCAGTTAAGTTCCAAATTTCTGTAGAGGAGAATATCAAATTATGTTATCAAGAATGACAAGTGACCAGTATATACGGTGTCTACTTTTTAGGTGGTCAAACTTCAAGGGTTGATTATACGAGTGATTTCCAACGAAAAATGTCATATAACGAATGGTCGAAATGTTGACGGTTTTTCTTCATTTTAACATTTCTTGATTTCACGAAATATTTCAAATTTTTCCACAAAAATGAGTTTTCCGTGTAGCCTCATCAAATTTGACCATATTCGACAAGGGAAAAGAATTTGCTACAAGATAAGTTAGTATGTAGTATGTAGTGGAAACTTTTATTGTGGGCTTGGTAAGAAGATGGATATCACGATTCTGATGTCAACAAAACTATTTTTATTTTTCCAATGGTTTTTTCGATGAAATAGTAATCATTTGCACTTGTTGTTTTCTCAGTAAAAATTACCTCATTTAGTGTACTTTCGAATGACTTATCAGCTTTTGTGCAAGCTAATATCATAGATAACATGATAGCGACGAAAAAATCTAAAAATTCCGAACCTCCATTTGCTCTATTTTGAAGCTCCTATTGATTGAATCCAAATATTATTCAATAAAATCATCAATTCATCTGTAACCTGTAGATGCTGAGAGCAGACGTATATTTTGTAGGTGGTAGCAGACTAATTTAAGAGAGTGGAGAACCACAGGATATTATGGACTGATAAGGTCACCTACACGAAATCAGGTGTGGTTTATTTACGAAATAACCATGTATGAAAGAGGAAAAATCCTCATGCAACTATTGTTTAATTCTCATTTCCAATATGAGTTAAGTATGAACGTGAGGTTGTGAGTCGTGAGAGGAGAACTTTTCGGACCAGTTAAACTTATTGATCGTTTAATTCTGAAGAATTCATTAGATTAATCCAAAGCAACTTGAGAGACATATTGTATGAAATGCACCTGTCTAACAGATAAAACGTCTGGTTTCAAACGAATGGCTGCCGATCTTATAAATATCGTAATGTCAAGATCTATTGAATGGATATATCGCCATACAATGGATTGAAATATAGGTACGGTAAGATGACCTTCAGGGAGCCCCGACCATACGCCTTTGAATTTTTATCTCTAGAATACTTTGAAAAAAAAAAGTTTATCTTATTTGCTTTTAGACTCGGAAGGATCTGACAGAATAAAATTGTATTGTGCAGAAATGCGACAGAAACGAAATGAACTTTGTATCATTCAGAGCTATCCTCTGCTTATGAAAACTAAAATTGGCCATCCATAGGTGCTCTGTTTGATACCACTTCCTTGCATTTTACCTTGAACGAGGGCGAGTTACCCCCGAAGTATGAGTTTAATATTGGTTGATTCCAATAGATTAATATCATTCTCTGCTTTCATTATTTTTGTATTCATGGCGATATTACGCGATAAACCTCTGCTTATGATATTAATAAATATATAATTTTTCTGACGAACACCCACATAATTTTCATGCAACCATTTATATACTCTTCGTATCTAATGTAGCACATTCTATTTCGCTCTGTTAATTCGTATCGTGAGCATGAAAGTTACATCCAACTAATAAAACTGAAACGAATTAATCAAGTGATCCCGTCAATTCTGAGAATCCATTTTAGTTCCTCCTACGTTGTACATCCAAGCTCCAGTTCCTTGAAAGCCTGTTGGAAGGATAATTGGAATAGATGCAAATGGTTCATAGCAGTATTGCACACATAGTAAACATCAGGTCACGGTATTTCAGGTCTTTTGTTATTGCAGAGTTGAACATCCCATTCAGGGTTTGAATCTATAGATGTTGTGCTCTGATAGTCTCTTTCCCGTAATAGATAATTGTATTTCCTCGTGTAATACAAGCACTTCAGCTAACAGAATAATGCGACATCTTCCGTTCAATTAACCCATTGTTTAAAGCGCTCAACATATAATAGCTCCGGCATTTCTAGTGCATTATCCCCTGAACCGTGAAACCTTTCAGGTTGCACTGCTATTCAATAGCCCCCAGGATACGGGGGTCATTTTTGAGAGCTCGTCCTACTTAAACGAGTTTGTATCTTTGCATCGGTTTTTTAATGATTTCACAATGCAAATCGTCCATTAACCATGTCAACCCTCTAATTTGTCACCACTTAAATCTCCATCTTATTTCTGGCACGAAAAATGCACTTCATTTCGTATTTGGTTGTCTAAATTATGGATTCAACATTCATAGAACTCGTAAAATATGACTCATGTCGATGGTTGCGCCGTACGCACGGCTACTGCGGACGCTCAAGACCGTCCGTTGCAAAATGCGAATGTTCGCAAGGTATTCGAACGGTCAAGAATACCAAAACGTCCCTTCCATTCGCAAAGTCGGGAGTTGCGCACGACCTTGAAATTTACGAACGGTCAAGAATAGCACCCCTGTACGTTGGCACAATAACTTTCGAAGGGATTTTCCTAGAGACTTGAAATTTTCAGGATGAGTTTGGGTCCTAAATGGCTCGGTTAAGTTCGCTAACCAGCCAAATCGTACAGGATGTTTCATAAAATATGGTCATTCCAAATATTTTTTCCTCAGTATCGCAGAAAAAACAAAACCAATCGAAATTAAATGTTACTGCCAAATGCAAGATGCTCATAACAAGCCTCATGCAGAATTTTGTGGCCAAAGTGTGAACAGAACAATAGAAAATTCAATTGGAATATTGGAGAAGAGAAACTTCATATTTCCATCCACTGGCCATCGACCTAAGGTCCTTCAGCCTATAGTTCTATAATCAATTACTCTGCACTAAAAAATTAACGTATCGGGTGTCCCGAATTTGTTGTGTAGTGAGGGGATCTCAGAAACCCTTGGAGCTAGAAAGAAATGAATGGCACATTTTCGGGCTCGATTTTTGAGAGATTTAATTTGGTGAAAACTGTAACCTTGTAAGTTCAACCGTTTTCGAGATATTAGCGAGAAGTGGAAAATGGCGTGAAATAAAAAGTTCTCATAACTTCTTCATTACTGGCGCTATGAACATGAAACGAAAACATTATACAGGCACTTTTTTTCGTGAATTCTTTGATGTAATCAAATTTTTTTTATTTCGTTTTTTTCGAAGTTATAATACAAACTTGTGTTTTTTTAAATGTGAACCATAAGCATTTGAATATCAGATTGAACCGTCTTTTTTTTCCCTTTTCAAAAATATATAACTTAATATATAAATTTCTTAGTAAACTGTAAAAAACATCAAAAGTTTTATTTTCACACGAAAAAGCAAATGGTTGTCTAAATATGATAATCTGTGAACATCAAATGATTAATAGATAAGATAGATAACAAATTTTTCATAAATATTGTGCGAAGTGAAGTCCATTTTGGTCAATGCAAAGCTCACACCTTCTTTCTGACATTGTGAAGTGGGAGCTTTGCATTGACCAAAATGGACTTCACTTCGCACAATATTTATGAAAAATTTGTTATCTGTTCTTATCTATTAATCATTTGATGTTCACAGATTATCATATTTAGACAACCATTTGCTTTATCGTGTGAAAATAAAACTTTTGATGATTTTTACAGTTTAATAAGAAATTTATAAGTATATTAAGTTATATATTTTTGAAAAGGGAAAAAAAGTGCCTGCATAATGTTTTCGTTTCATGTTCATAGCGCCAGTAATGAAGAAGTTATGAGAACTTTTCATTTCACGCCATTTTCCACTTCTCGCCAATATCTCGAAAACGGTTGAACTTACAAGGTTACGGTTTTCACCAAATTAAAACTCTCAAAAATCGAGCCCGAAAATGTGCCATTCATTTCCTTCTAGCTCCAAGGGTTTCTGAGATCCCCTCACTAGACAACGAATTCGGGACACCCGATACATACTGAAAGTCTCAATTTTAATGAAAGTTAACTCTACATTGACTTTATAACTTATTTCTTATGTTCTCTCGCGAAGGTTTTGAACAAAACGAGACACATTAAATGGAAGAAAAATTCAGGATTTTCACGAATCTTATGTGAAAGAAGAGAAATAAACAATTTTCAAAATACTGGAATTCTGATAAGTGATTTAATACTTGGCATTTCCACCCCTTGCGTTAATTACAGCTCGGCAACGACGGTTCATACTCGAAATGAGTGATCTTAAGATGTTTCCGATCTTTATCAGATTTCTCCGAGTTGGATTCCTAAGCCGTGAAGAGTAGCTGGATGATTTCCTGAACTTCTCAGTCTTCTATTGAGATTGTTCCAAACCTGCTCAATCGGTTTGAGATCTGGACTTCTTGTTGGCCATTTCATTCGAGAGACTTCGACCTCTTCAAGGTACTCCTGAACGATGCGCGCATGAGGGGGTCTAGCATTATCGTCCATAAAAATGAAATTTCCACCAATGTATGCGGCAAATGGAACTACATGCTCTTCAAGAATGTTCCTTAAATACCTATCAGCATTCATAGCTCCATTATCAACTACCACTAGGTCTGTGCGAGCAGTCAAAGATATTCCTCCCCATGGCATAATCGATCCTCCCCCGAAACCAGTAGTATTCAGGAAATTGCACTGAGTATATCTTTCATGTGGAAGTCTAAATACGAGTGAACGTCGATCACAATGGTAGAGGCAGAATCTAGACTCATCTGTGAAGAGAACTCTATTCCAATCAGCCTCTTCCCAATGGATATGCTCTCTTGCAAAATCCAAACGCGCCCTTCGATGGTTTGGGGTAAGAGCTGGACCTCTTGCCGCCACACGAGGTCTTAAATCATATTCTCTGATTTCTTATTGTCTGAGTGCTAATTTGCACCCCCATGAGTTTGCTCAAGCTGATTTTGAAGGAGGCGGGCGGTTGCAAACTGTTTTCTACAACGAAGAAACTCTAAAGTAACGCTCTTGAATAGCAGTTGTTACCCGTGTTCTACCCATTCCTGGTCTTCGGACATTAATACCTGTCTCCCTAAATCTCTGCAACATTCTGAACACACTTGCATGGAAAACTTCAAACCTTTCTGCAATTCTGGTGTATGTCCACCTTTCTTCTCGCGAAACTACCGCTTGGGCACATTCCTCTTGGGTCAAACTGCATGTTTCGCGTTGCATAGCGATCGAGTGTAGAAAATCAAACGAAAGAAAAACTATTGATCACTAGAATTGACTGAGAACAACTGATATCAGAATGGAGCCAATACATTCAAAATCTGATAATCTCATCTTTTTTTATTCCTGCTGGGAAAAAACATCTATATTGAAGAAAAACGTTGAAAGTGGATAACATATGCATGCATAATTGCATAATTCTGATAAAATAATTATCATTGAAAACACCTTCAGTTGTAGAATAAATTCGAGATTTCCATACTGTGCTTTAATTCTTTTGCGGAGTTTATTCGTACATTTTCAATTCATAACATCAATTATATCATTAAAATTTATATAAAATTATTCACGATTACCATTTTTCAATTAATTTATTAGTGTCTGCCTTGGATGTTTTCTTCAATTGGAATATTGAAAGAAAAATATTTATACTTCCATAATATGAAAACTTATATATCGAATGTTCGTTCGAAATTTCAGGATGATCACATCATCCGGACCACAGAATTTAATTACTAATTTAAAACTTTTTACATATTTCATTTTCTGAATAGTTTTCAGGATATAGTTCTCCTCCTGCTTAGGGCTTTTCTTAAATTTTATCAAATTTTAAATCATTTTCGTAATACCAACAAAATTTACAGGGAGAATGGTATCATGAGGTTCTACCTGCGACGAATACTATCTGAAATAAAAATAAAATTGTACTTCGTTTAAAAGAATCGCGAACTGATTACTTCCGAAGTCGTCTACACAGGTTAGGGCGGCGTACTGCCTTCATTTTCAAAATAAATTAAACATAATCACGTTTCTTTTCATAATGGGAACATTTTCAAAAACATCGGTGAACCATACGAAAGTCGTCGATATGACTCTCTATTTAATCTATTGGGTAGAAAGAAAGGGCCAACCAAATAATCACTAGTATTCAATCAATACATTCAAAGAAAAATGGTCCTCGTAATAATTTTCTCTAATTTTTTGTGGATCATCCTATGCTCAAAAAGATGATTTTGGATGTAATAAAAAAATTCCGCGATTCTCTCAGATTAAATAATATCTTTTTTTGGATATTTCAAAGTCTTCTATTCAGAGGGTCCTTGAAGGTCTGGGTTATAAAAACTCAACTTGACAAAATGCCAATTTTATTTCTTAACTCAGAAATTATTCTTCGCAGGTAAAAAACTCAGGATACCGTTTCTCCTGTGAAATATTTGAATTCTGTATAGAGAGCAACCCTCATACACGTGGATCTGAGATACTACGAAAGTACAGCAGTAAACATTAAATGACCCCATGAATAATGGAATCGCTCAGGATCGACTTGCTCAGTGGAAAATCAATTGAGATAGGTGTCGCCAGCCAAGGCTCCCCATCGATTTCCATCACGTTTTGTTTATTACATGTTCGAGTGGGAATTGACGGCAAACAACCTCACATTCGTTATCCCTTCGTGGCCTGTCATTCTGGGCGTGAAGACGCGAATGAAGATTTGTTAGTTTGTCAGTTGAAATATAGCTCGAATCGTAAACAAAACATGAAATGAGTGGGATGCACGAATATCAATAGAACAGTCAAATTTGGATTTCACCTCGGAATGAAAGATAATGAGCTGAAAATTGGTATGAACCTTTGTTTTGTCATTCTAAATGTTGTCTCAAAAGTCACAAATGCTATCGTGCCGGCGTCTTAAGATATTGAAGGTCAAAGGTCATAAAAATCGGTTTTTTGCGAATATCTGCCTTCCTATTGCTTAAATGAGATTTGCAGTTATTATGAGTTTTGTAGACTATAAAATTGTCTACAACTTTTGTTTGAACTTTTTTTTCATACGACCAACCGTTTTTGAGGTAGAGCGCGAAGAGTGCGCAGCGTACAGTCATATTTATGACCTAATGCAGGGTCAAGCGTGAGTTACGGTTAGCAGTTCGTTGTATAAAGTCAATTATTCACTTAACAATTATAATTATTAAACAATGCCCATTATTTATGTTCTATTCGTTAATTTTTTTTCAATTTAATTTTTTAAATAGCGCAGAATTCGTGTCACAGCCACTAAATGCGTGTGAAAATAAAATGTGTTTTTTAGTACGAGGATATTGGTTAAAACTTTTAGAAGAGTATATTTGTGTGTGACATGGCCTTTGCCAACTTTTTGAGGAAAATTTCCTGTTGATGGGATTGAGTACGTCCAATTAAAATAACGAACAAATCAATATCTTCTCCTATCATGACAGCAGTCTTTTGATGTTCTGTTAAGGCAATAGCTGTGTCAATGATGAGAACATCAGCATCATCTCTGACTTGTTTTGTTGTGATATTACCTGTTTCAAATTTTTCAACAATTTTTTTTTATTAGACCGATTTGATGAAAATTTTTCTTGACTGATTGGCACAATCATTGTTTCGTCAAAACAAACTTCATATGATTTTGAAAGTGCAGCAGTTCTTCTTTGTTGTTCCTTTGCTTTAATATTTTTACTATAGGCGGTATATCCGTCAAATACAATAATTTAATTACTTATTTTAATTAAATATAAATAATTAATAATTAGTTCATAAATAATGGGCATTGTTTAATAATTATAACTGTTAAGTAAATAATTGACTTCATACAACGAACTGCTAACCGTAACTCACGCTTGACCCTGCATTAGGTCATATATGACTGTACGCTGCGCACTCTTCGCGCTCTACCTCAAAAAACGGTTAGTCGTATGAAAAAAAGTTCAAACAAAAGTTGTAGACAATTTTATAGTCTACAACTTTCATAATAACTGCAAATCTCATTTAAGCAATAGGAAGGCAGATATTCGCAAAAAACCGATTTTTATGACCTTTGACCTTCAATATCTTAAGACGCCGGCACGATAGCATTTGTGACTTTTGAGACAACATTTAGAATGACAAAACAAAGGTTCATACCAATTTTCAGCTCATTATCTTTCATTCCGAGGTTGGCCCCCTTTTTCGTCTAATTTGACTGGGCTATCAATAGAAGTTTGTTTTGAAGTTTGCCGAGAATGCTACATTCTACATGTTTCAACCTTCAAGTCAGAATGAAATTATATAGTCCGTCCACGAAACGTTAAGCTGTCGGTTAGCCATGACAATTTGGCATTTTCCACTGTGTATATTAAAATTTTAGGTTATGTTTATTGTCTTGTCAGATTGATAAGCAATGTTGTCAATATTGCATATAGTTCTCTGATAACTCGGAAGCTCGTCAGACGAGGCCGGGTACATTCGACAACGTTGACTTTGTTCATCGTTATGTCAGCAAATACTGCCAATCACAGATAAATAATACTTTGCGCTCAATAATATGTGAACGGATTGTAGCTACTTATTATCTTAATCATCATTTCTTTATAGAAAATCCTAGATGGAATGGGTTCGGGTGGTTGGGATCAATAGAACTACCAACTAAAATTACTCTAAAAACTATTCAGATATCCATTATTATAGGGGAAGTCCGGGAGACGTGTACCCCTTTTTACTTTTAAGCCTCTATACAGGGTGTCCCAAAACTCGACGTCAACCCGGAACCGGGTGAAAAAGCAAGTAATGCTGGTTGTCAGAAAATATAAAAAAAAATTTAAGTTGCATGATTTTAAAATAATGGGCATTTAAAAAACACGCAAAGTTCCACACCCTGTGACAGTCTTTTCGCTCCTGTTGCCACAAAATCAACTTTTTCCAACTTTTTTTTTTGTGTAACCTTGAAGAATGCTTGTCTAAACTGTAATCAAAATTTGGATACCAGCTGCTGTAGGTTTCATAAAAATAGGGCTTGCTTCTCAGAAAAAAAAATTCAAAATAAACAATTGCCTAGTTTCAACTGACTGCATTGAAAAAAAATGTACTACGCAAGTTTTGTCAAAAGTTGGCTCATTTAGTAAGGATTCCAAAATGGTATAATACTTGTTAAATTGTAGCTGCCGTAGTTCAAATTTATTTTCGATTGCCTTTGAATACACTTTTTCTTAAACTGCTTCCCAGTAAAAAGTCCAATGGATTCAAGTCCGGTGAACGGACCGGCCACCAGATTGGACCAGAACGTCCGATCCATCTTCCGGGAAAAAAATGTTACCAGAAAAAAATTTCCAGAGAAATTCTCAGGAAGAATTTTTTCTGGAAAAATTTCTGTGGAATTTTTTCGCCGGAAGAATTTTTTCTGGAAAAATTTCTCTGGAATTTTTTTTTTGGTAACACTTTTCCCGGAAGATGGATCGGACACAAAAAAAAAGAACAGTAGCACATATGATCGATAAAAAAAATCAAATGAACAAATGCTCCATATGCGACAGCCATTCCCCTCACAAACTCATTGGCGCTTTTGAACAATTGAAGTACTTTTCATATCCGCAAGATAAAAAATTATACTCTTGATAGAGCAGAAACACTGGATTTCAGGTCGAGAAAAGTTTGACTTTTTTCTCAGAACCTCTGAACAATAATCCATCTGGTACTTATGTGTTCAACAAAATTTATTCTTCAATGAAATAATGTAGAAATTTCGAGGACTTATTTTCCCCTTATATGTACCCAGGTATAGCAAGTTCACTTTCTTTTGACAAGCATATGAATTTCTTTAATGCAAACAGAATATTAGAGAAACCAGTGATTTTCCAGAATGAGTGATTTATTATTCATTATAAATAAAATACATCCTACAAAACAAAGAGTAGGCATATTTTCAAAAATGACTATTATATTCATACATTCATTGATTCATTGGTTGTGAATTATTGGGAATTGTGTCGTATCTTTATCTACCTACTGAAAATGCCTCCAGTAGTCACAAATGAAGAATATATAGATGATACGTAAGAAATGAAAAATAAAATAAAACACACTATTATTGTTTATTAAAATCTTTCCTATCGATTTCGGAATCATTCCATCATCAGGCCAGCTGAAAGTAGGTATACAAACGTAGAACATGTATTTATTCAGGCGAGAGTATGCAACTTACTGTCTTGAATTAAAATGAACACAAACCGTTTAAAAACATTAAAAGTGGTCCTCCTCTGTCAGAATTGTTAAAATCTTTAAAATTCTAGTCAACCTTCACTACTAATATGTCTTTCTTGTGGGAATGTCAACTAAATATGGAAATGTAGGATATGTGCGAAATGTGATAATATCTAATTTGTTAATATAGGTGGTCTATTGGTGGCGGGAATTTTTTGAATTTTATATTTATTGTTGTTTTTTTAGGAATCTATGAGTTTGAAAATGCTTCTTCTGCCGAATTCTATATTATCATGAAGTAAAAATTGGTCGTATATGATACTTGTTTATGGAATCCGCAAAATGAATGATGAATATAGTATTTGATCTCAGAATACTCCTCATCTCAAAAGAGAAAGAATCATCGAAGTTCAAGAGAGCCAAAAAGTGTTGAAGCAAATTGCTCTTATTTCGAGCACTTGCTCAGTTGTTTGTTTGTACATATAAGAGGAAAAAAGTCCTCGAAATGTCTACATTATTTCATTGAAGAATAAATTTTGTTTAAAACATGAGTTCCAGATTCAGGGGTTTTGAGAAGAAAGTCAAACTTTTCTCTATCTGAAATCTAGTGTTCCTGTTCATCAAGAGAATAATTTTCCATCTTGTAGATATGAAAAGTACTTCAATTGTTCAAAAGAGCCATTGAGCCTGTGAGGGAACTGGCTCTCGCATAGTGAGCATTTGTTTATTTGATTTTTTTATGAATCATATGTTTTACTGTTTTTTTTGTGTTTTTATTGTATTTTGAATTTTTCTTTGAATATTGATAGATAAATTAATAAAACAGAATTTCAAGATGTAAAGGAATATTTAAAATGCGTCAGGATTATTTAAGCATTTCGAATTCAGTGTTTTTTCTACCAGGAATAATATGTTTCTTCAAGTGGATATGAATAAATTGTAATATTAGACTTTCAACATAATATATCATAAAAAATATAAAAAATTTGTGCCATTAGAAATAATAACAGATTTTTGCTCAGTGTTTTTTGCAGATTTCCATTTTCCATTTCAATTTTTTGTATCCCACATATCGAGTGATCTTTCACACCTGACGCGGAAATTGAAATTTTCGAATACGGACCTGCAATTTTTGGAAATTTTTTCTTCTCGATCTGATGATGGATATGTATAGTAACAAGCTTGACAAATTCCGGCGAAAAATTAGCCTTGTTGACGAAGATATGGGACTTTAGCAAAAAACACCCTGTATCTCTGAAACTAATAGCCTTATGGGACATTTAAACCCACAATCCTGATTCATTTTGAGACCTCCAGTTATCCGTTGTCCCTTACGTCACCAGCGACCCTGTATATCATCAAAGTTTTATATCATTAGATCAACATTCATGACAAAAAAACTGTCTGTGTCTTTGGCAGTTAATCCGGCGCAAAGCTATCATCAGCTAGGTGGAGGTACAGTTGACTCTCGATAATTTGAAACTCAAGGGACCAACGAAAAAGTTCAAATTACCGAGAGTTCAAATAAAAGAAGAGTTCAATAAACAAGAGGGAGTAAGGATGAAATTCAATTAAACAAGAGTTTGATCAGAAGTACATAGGTACTAATGATATTGTATATGCGATTATGTATTATATTCTACATACATGATCTTTATGTGTATATGATAACATGAGTATTTCATTTCGAAAAGTACGCAATTTTCATTTGAGTTAGTGACTTCCATCTAGCCTAGCATTGTCCAGGGTGTTTTCTATAAGTTGAGAGCTGAGAAGAATTCATCGTTTGTTTCTGCACTGAGGGCAGAAACCGAGAGCCTGAGCGAAAGACTTTTTCCTCCAGGCGAGGAAATTCAGCTTGACGAAGCCTTTTCTTCCTATACTGGAGACACTTCCAGTGATTCGTTTCTTATTCTTTAAAATCATGGACAATGTAGATGGTAGAATATCGAACTATTTCGCAACATCTTTTTCCAATGTGCCATTTTCCACCGCTTCGATAACACGTCTTTTCTCATTGAAAGACCCTTATTCTTTCTTTCGCTCATTTTTAATTCGAAAATTCGAAAACCGGTTTTAGTTCAACGTAATTCTGAGGAAGACTGCGCAAACTCAATTAAGACAAGTGCAAGATGAAACGGATCACAGAAGAGTGGGGACTTCAAATTATAGAGTGTTTGGGTGATTTGACTTCAAATTAAAGAGTGTTATTGAGCAAGATGTCACAGCTACAACTTCAAATTATCGAGGGGGCCAGAACACGTTGATTTTTTTCAAATTATCAAGTGTTATTCAAGGGAACTGAAAAGAACTTCAAATTATCGAGAGATTCAATTTATCGAGTGTCAAATTATCGAGAGTCTACTGTATATTTAGGTGCAAACCTCCTACTAAGTGCTGGTCTGAAATTTGTTGACTCAATAATTGATTGTATCAACTGTGTACACTGAACACTTCAGTGCAGTGTGAAAACGCACGCAGCGTAATTTCGTCTCATTATGCATCAAACGACGATACTTGATTACCTATTCAATACGCCAGGTGTACCAATACCGGCCAGTTTCAGTTCGTGATCTGGCCGGATTCATACTGTTTCCTCATAACTTCTCGCTTTTTCCATCGATTTTCCGTCAGGTTGAATGACGTAGAAAAATTGAATAATTTATGCTCAGTCATTAATTGTGTATGGAAAACGATGGCGGTATCGAATGCTTGTTTTCGAACAGAGGGTTATTTATTGAATTGTACAACTGTATTAGTAGATGATATCGTATGGACGATTTCGGTCGTAATTTATTGTCCTATCGAAAAAACGACCAATATCAAATACAAATTGTAACTTTATTTTTATGTTGCGCGCTGTATCGAACAGAAAAATTCGATTTAGGTTGATTTCATTCGAGTTCACCAGTACCGGTGTGTGTTTTGAAGCTTTGAGTCGAAAACTTTCCATTACAAACGTGATTTTATCTCTTTTAGCTTAAGGCTAGGGACTCAACCTTTGAGTATTTATTTCCCACTTCATTCAGCTTTATGGAAAATTTTGAAGCAAAAAAATGTCAATCACCCACACGTAACTCTTTTGACCGATTGAAAAACATTTTGAAATGGGTTTTAATTCTCTATGAGTGCTATATTTTTCCAATTTGATGCGATCAGTTCAGTATTCGCCCAAAACTCGACGACTCCTAACGGGATAACCTTCCTCAGAATGGAGTTCAAAGGGAGCAAGAATTGGCATTGCCTATAATAGTCGGATGGCACTGAGAAAACTGATGGTGGTTTATTTTTAATCATAGGCCATTTGGAGCTGTGATCTAGTTGTTTTGGGGGAACGTGGGGGAATATCCATCGGGTGAAACCGGCCACTTTCAAATCTCATTGATTTTGCGCCAAACGGAAGAAATATACCAACTGGCCGAAGTATACCTTCGTAATGTGCCCTCTGATGGGGTTAAAACGGTGCCATTGCTTGACATACATACATGCAGACGATATTGTTGTTTTCCTGACTTTACTGAAGGGTTTTCCAATAAAAGGTGCTATTTTGAATAGCCCGCTATTTCGGTAGATGTTACATTTGAAGATGTCACTTTTTGACTTTTGAAGATGTCACTTTTTGACATTTGAAAAGTGGAAACAACGCTATCAATAAAAATGGAACGATGCTCGCTTCAAGAACACATTGAAATTATTAAAATTCACTATAAAAATGGTGAAAATTTGGCAGTGACGGTTCGTTAAACTCGAACATTGTTAAGTGACGTCGTAAAGCATCTTGTCGGACCGCAATAAAAAAATTGGCGGAAAAATTCGAGTTACTGGGACAACATAGTGATGTGAAGAATAAAACCCGTGCACGTCACACAAGCTCAGCCGAGAATATTGCTTCTGTAGCCGAAAGTGTTGAAGAAAAACCCAGGTTCGTCCATTCCTATCGCTATCGAGAGATGATTAATGATTTTTTATGGCCGAAATTGGATAGTATTGATCTAGACAACGTTTACTTTCAACAAGGTGGCGCTACGTGCCACAGAAGCAACGACATCATTGATCATTTGGTGAAAAGTTTCCGGACCGTGTTATCTCTCGAAGAGTTGATCACAATTGGCCACCGAGATCTTGTGATTTAACACCTTGCGACTTCTTCCTTTGGGGCCACGTGAAAGAGAAGGTCTATGCCAATAGCCCAACGTCGATTCAAGACCTCAAAGATGGAATTCGTGACACTATCGAGGACATAGGGCAGCCACTTTACGATTTAGTTATGGAAAATTCCATTAAAAGGATATGGTCCTATGAGCGTGGTCGTGGTGTTATTTTTCACAATTAACGGAATAACTTCCTCTTTATAAGGAAATAAACATCCGACCATTTATTTTGAAAAATGGCATTTTTCTCCGAATATCAAAATAACACCTTTTATTGATAAACCCTTTAATACGAATCAAGTGCTCTTATTCCTAAAGTTATAATTTTTCTTTATTTTTTAAATTGATTGCAATTCACTTTCATAGTGTAAAGAGGATAAGTAGTTTACTACAATTTGGATATTGGATTGTGCAACTTTTTCATATATCCCTCAAAAAATTTCAAAGATTGAGGTATACTACTTCGGTTAATATCTGACTATGCTGATCGATATTACCCGCCAGTGATCGATATAACTCTACAGTGGTAATAATAATAAATATTTGTACTTTATTTGCAGAGGAAAATGAACAGAAGAAAAAAATTAGACCACGGCATTGTCGTTATTCCAGATGCCTGCACATATTTGTCCGAAAAACCGGCAATCCTCTTGGGAGTAAAATTCCTTGAGAATAGAAATAAATAAAAAGCAATAAAAATAATAATAGCAATTTTCAATCAATAATAGTTATTTAATCAACTAGGTTATTAAAGACAGCGACTAATGGTCAAGATATTTCAATGCGTGAGCGGAGCGAACCCGTTAATAGTTCGAGACCATTAGTCGCTAGATTAATAACCGTGTTGATTACAAGATTTTTCCGACGATCTCAACATGAATAGTTTATAAATTCTTGATTGAAATACATTCTCATTTTGCATAAGACATACATTTGACATAATGAAATTTCTATGTTTTTATTTTCCAGTAGAGTTTTGACATTTCTCGTAGTGCTTCTGAATACTATGTGAACGGCTGCCATGAGGATTGCACATTAAAATGGATAAAAAATGGAGCATTTAAATGGGTCATTAATGCTCAATTTGGTACACATTAAAATCACCTTTTATTTCGAGGTCGGCGGAAAAAGCAATAAATTATACTCCTTTGAAGGAAGAGCATAAAAATAAGGAAATAAAAAAACAAACATGTTAGCAAGAAAGTAACGAGAAAAATTACAGGTTGTAGGAAAAAAAAAACAGAAGTATGCTCTGTGTGTGAACATTTGGATATGATTATGACATTTGGTGGCGGTGTAGTTCATGTTGAGAGTACTATAGTGTGTATTATAGTGCTGAAAGAGCTTCATTTTTAATATGTGCATGGTCGATTTTACCATTCAATGTGGTAGATATTAACCTACCGTTCGAAATAACCCAATTTTTTTTTATTTTTCAAAGACTATTTTATGGAAATACAGTCGAACTTCGATAACTCGAATCATGATCTGCCAAAATAAAAATTCGAGTTATCAAGACTTCGAGTTATTGAAGAAAACACACATTTTTTTAAATGTATTTTTTATGTGGGAAAATGATGTAACATGAAAGTAAAGAAGTCAAAATAATATCACCACTGTCAATTTATTACATTTACTTATACATTTTTACTTATAGATACGTTAAAGAAACTGGAAACATACATCCTCAGCGCTTAGTTTACTGTGAAATATTCGGTTATTTGTGACTGACGAGAGGAGTTTTTTATTTGGTTTTCGAAAAAAGCATCGATGTTGTTCAAACCGTTATATAGCTAGTCAGTTGTGTGTTCGTTTGTTTTCAAAAATGAACGCAAAATGCTGAATGAATTGACATGATTTGCTACCGACTCATTAGAAGGAGGTTGTTACAAATCATCTTCCATATCATCATCAATGTCGTTTTCAATGTCATCTTTGTCATTGATCTGTACGAAATTCTGACTTGGACCTGTAATATTGAATATAATATCTCATCTGTGGGAAACTCCGAAGTGTCAAAATCCTCATACACCGCATACATGTGAAGATAATCATGAAGGGTAGCACCTTGCGAATTTTGAACATTTTCCATGATTCATTATATTGCTGCAGTTGAATTCTTTCTTAGAATAGTAGACACGGTATTTGCCGGGACACCATACTTCGAGAGCTACATCTTTTTTTCGTGCCACCACTTTCCACTTCTTTTAAAAGTCTATATTTTTCATCCAGAGATAAGTTTTCAGGGTACGTTTCGACGACATATTGTTAGCGATATTGTCTTTAAACTTCACAACTCAATAAATGAACTGATTTCACGGCATACGGACGAGTCGTTGAAAATCACACGTAAATGAGGGATTCCCACAGAAAATTCGACTAATGCCGCCTAATATTTCGTTCGAGGTATCAAGATATTCGAGTTATAGAAGTTCGACTTATCGAACAAAAATTACACTAATTTCCAATCTTGGCGCTGTTGCCAAGCAATTTGATTCGAGTTATCAAAAATTCGATTTATCGAAGTTCGACTTATCGAAGTTCGACTTATCGAAGTTCGACTGTATATATATTTTTGCAGAACAGAGAGAACGACTTCCTAATAAAAGAAGTAATCAAAAAATGTGTCTGTTTTGATCATGATCATATTAAAACAAAGAGAAGAGGGTCATATTTTCATTAAAGCCTAACAGAACATTGAGGAAAATGGGGAGGCACTTGTGAAGAACTATTTCACCCGAATATATTTTCCAATGCAGCTCTCCTCAATTAACACTAACTGAACGCACCTAATTATATTTTCCATCAACAATAACCAAAATAATAACCTCAACTACCAAAACTGAATCCTGTGAGAGCAAATGCTCCATTAGTTTTGTTATTGGTTTCCATTTCGAAACTATGACATTTCGAATTTCATCCAATTAACTTCGCTTCCATTATTGGGTTTGCGCACGTCATTTTCTGCTACAACCGCCGAATTAATTTCTGTGTCAAATGTAGAAAGAAACAATGACGATTACGTTGATTGTGAAATTCGAAGCGAAATTGCGTGATGAAGGTTTCTGCCCTGCATTTCCACAAAGTTTCATTAAACTTCATTGTTTGATGGTATGCAGATGTCGCTGCCAAAGTTGCCAAATAGTTCGGGTTTTCGCTTGTGCGAATAGGTGATGACTCAATTTCATAATGTATGATTGCAAAACAATGTTTTGAGCTTGAAATTTTTATTTTGGTAGTTGTGAGACCGACCATAAACACGATAACTTTCGAAAGAAATAACTTGAAACTACAAAACTTCGGGGTAAATTAGATTAGTTTGTGTTTGATTGGTACAGTGACTACCTTTCAGAACTGCAACCAATGAGTTTTTTTGTGCGTTACTATCTGGAGCTTCCTTTTGCTCACGAATGTAACCTCTTCCGCGACGTTAGACTTCGCTCTTATATCAGCTTCTCCCAGTAGAATGGTTTGCACATTATTGATCCACCTTGAAAGAGAAATTGAGTGGCTCAAGTCTCCAAACTCCTTTTTTCGTCGACTGCAGTTGATAGTTTAAAAAGGATTATTACAGTTCACTGCGACCTCAAGGTCTATTGTGCTCCCTCACAAAGCTTTTCTGACCACATCTTTCACAGCTCCCTCACAGAGCTATTCTGACCACATCTTACACAGCTCGCCTTCCAGTTCCAGAGATCTGATGAAATCCAGTATCTGTGAAGGCTTCAACTAGGCTAGTTCCTCACACTTACAAGTTTCTCGCCCAAGGTATTCTCTCCTTAGGCTGGCACTGCCAAAGCATTCCGTGACCCACATAACCTACACTCGTCAGTGCTCGACAATCCCATCCTCAACAGATGCTTCCTAAGGCGACAGTGTCCTGTAAGAGAGTGAGGATGTGTAATTGTTTCTCTAGCAAGATCCAGATATCTTTTGGATCTTGCTGTTTCAAAGTTCAGGAGGAATCTTAATGGGATGATCCATCCATAGGAGATTTCGCCAGAGTTTTTTCCTCTCGACTCTCTCCTTCTCCAGAAACTCCTTTTTATGGAACATTTACCTATAACAAGAAGGGTTCTGGGCCAATGAGTGACATTCGTGTGGCCTCTCTGGCAAGTGTGATGGCCTCTTTGTTTACTTTAATTCGAATGTCCAGAACCCAGGTCAAAAAGACCTCATTTTCCTCGAGTCGATGACGTAGGAGCTCAGTGCTTTAATAGCAGCTTGACTATCTGAGTGTATGGCTATATCTCACTTATGATAGTTTCTCTTCCAGATTTATTTCCAGATTTCCTTCAATAGCTGAGATTTTCGCTTGAAAGACTTTCATACAGGAGCCTAGCGACAGTGCACACTTGGTACTTGGCCCGTATATCCCAGCGTTAGCTCCTGTAGAGGTTTTGGAACCATCTGTATACCATTTTACGGTTCCCCTTTCTCTCTTTTACTTAGCAATGTCCTGAAGTTTTTGTCAGTGGCATCAGTGCTTACTTTCTTGGTCATTACATCACTAGAGAGGTTCACAGATGACATGTACTTGTTCAGAGAGGACCAGACTCTCTGATACTTTATTATCTCATTACCTGTACCTTCTTTCGTCGACTGTAACATTGTAAATTGAATCGTACTCGTGCGAAAAAAACTGTGTCTTTTTTTTTTATTTTATTAGACCACACAAGTTGAGAGTTGATAAGGGATTGAGGGGGGTGGAAGTCATTTGACTATGTGTGTTTTCATGATGTACGAGTCTAGATAATAGTATATTATTTTAAGGAGGAGAAGTGTCACTTTTCATGGCGAGCTTGAGTTGAGAGCCGAACGCAGTGAGGCTGGCAATTGAAAACGAGCCATGAAAAGTCACTATATATTATGAGGATTAAAAGTGCTATTTTTTTACGAGCAATATTTGCATTGCGAGGCGCAGCCGAGCGAATGCAAAATTGCGAGTTAAAATAGGCACTTTTAGTCCGAATAATATATACTATTTTTTCTCCAACCACAGTCAAAATTACAATAAAGTTGGTTTTATTTTAGTCAAAAAATCGTTAATAATTTGGTTATAAATTTGAACACATACTAATGACAATGATTGTCAACTAGACGTCAAATGCAATTACTTTTAATCCAAGGATTAAAAGTAGCGTTTTTAATCTAGGATTAAAATGTTGCTAAAGTAACGAGTGAATATTTTGTACGGGAGGGAATTTATGATTTGCACCTGAAATAGTACAAAAATGTCAACGTTTTTGATGGTTGGAGAAAAAACTAATATTTGAAATTGAAATTGAGGAATAATGAATCAAGATTACAGTTCAACGATAAAATAATATTCACACTTTCATTTTACAAATTGGAATAGAAAAGACAAGTAGGTATAATAAAATAAAATGCAATATCGAAAGAATGTATACTCATAATTTTTAGAATGGTTCAAATTCATTTGTCGAATAATACTATATTATGCAACGATCATATGATGATAGTTATTATTCAGTAGGTGAATTTCAGTCTACAAGCCGTAGGCGAGTGGCCCAAATCGCCGAGTGAATAAGAGCCATTATCCGCGAGTAGCATACTATACTTCATCCACGACTACTGATTATAA